>JAFEMH010002302.1:0-20000 GCA_022495995.1 Adenophora triphylla var. japonica | reverse complement strand
TGTATTGGTTCGAATCTGGAAATCCCGTAACTTGGCCGCTTAAGTCGCGCGACATGTTGAGCCATGTGGAATTCTCGGTTATCTCGGCTGTTAGGTCGCGCGACATATCAAGCCTCGGCCGATGTTGTCACGCGACATAATAAGCCAAAACCGGCGTAACCGCTTGTTCAATTTTTCTCGCTATTTTGTGATTGTGTTTACAATCTCGATATGTTCATATGAAAATCTGGATGTTATAAAATTGAGTTTATAATGCCATGCTAGATTGATTCATTGATATGCATGATTAATTGATTAAAATATGATTTTAATAATTATTGCGATGCATGTTTTATTTGTTCTTACATGCTAAGAATTTTTTAGATGTTTAGTTGAAACATGATATTTAGTTTCCTAATATGTTTAGATTTAGACATTGTAAATTTTGGATCTTATGATTGTTTATGGAAACAAGTCATAAATACGCGAAATTTAAAAGGAAACTGATTGTTTATAAAAGGTAGGGATTATGTTGCCTAATCAGAGTTGATTTCTAATTATGCATGTCTAGGAGAGTTCTGTCTAAGGAAGAGTTGGTACTTAAGAAGTCCTTATGGCTCACCTATCTTCCTGGGAACTTACCTGGTGCATGATTTTTGACTATCTTTCTGATATGCTTATAATCTACCTTTAAAGAACCTTCATTTAACTTTTAAGTTCTTTATGCCAATTCATGATTAAAAACACTTGAGACCATTCGGATAGTTTTGGGTGGGCTTGCCATAGCAAGGTGCTTTGATTCTATTCGAATGCGAGCAAGATGAGGAAATGGTGGTTCCTATACGTTTTAAAGTGAGTGAACTTAATTGGGTTATCAAAATGGTTTTGGACCCAAGGCATAAGATGAGATTAAAATATGCCTAGACATATGATGTCTTGAATAAATCTCATAAAAGATCTAAGAGTCATATATGTGATATGATTGATGTTTTCTACCTAATTAATTTAATTTTGAGCGGTTTGCCATAGCAAACTTGAAATTGAATTAAAGTTGGATCTTAGCCCATTAAATGTATATTATGCTCATTTGCATTTGAAGGTGTATAATTTAGTGGGAGCATTTATTTAAATGCATTATACTTCTCATATAATATGTTTACTTATATGTGTTCATATTTTATGTATATCTTTTTGTAGAATAAATGGCATCAAACAATAATCACTTTTCACTCGCGATCCGTCCTTGAGAAGGAAAAGTTGGAAGAGAATGGTACAAACTATATGGATTGGATCCGTAGTTTGAGAATTGTTCTCAAACAAGAGGAGAAACCGTACGTTCGATGAACCTATTCCACCCGAACTCCGTCGCCAATGCCGCTAGAGCTATAAGGGAACAATATCCGAAGCACAAGCGTGACTCTACGTATGTTGGTTGCCTTATGCTCTCCGCCATGTGCAAGAACCTTCGTAAGGATCTTGAAAGCACTTGGGGACAATCGACTTAAACAATCGGCCGATGGAAATGTTCCAAGTTCAAGCTAGGCAAGAAAGGTACAACACAAGCTTGCTGCCTTGACCTCATGCAAGATGAGTGAAGGACAAGCCGTTGGGTCCCCATGCTCTCAAGTTAAAGGGCCACATTGAGCATCTTGAAAGGCTCGGTTTTCCAATTAGCCAAGAGTTGGCTACCGACATAATATTTAATTCATTACCTAAAAGTTTTAGTCATTTCATAATGCACTATAACATGGGTGGAATGAATAAAAACCTTTCCGAGTTGGTTCAAATGTTGAACACTGCGGAAACCAATATTGTCGAGAAGAAAACCGACCAAGTGCTAATGGTTAACAAGGGGAAGGGTTTCAAGGGTAAAGGAAAGGCAAAGGTTGCTAATCCTAAGGCAAAAGTTGCCAAACCCAAAGAGGCTTCCAAGCCTAAAGAGGCTAAGCCCAAGTCCCAAGAGGACGCACCGCTTCCATTGCAATGAGATTGACATTGGAGGAGAAACTCGCGCAAAATACAAGGAAGCACCGAAGAAGAGCAAAGGAGTTGCTTCAACTTCGTGTATCTTTGTTATAGATATATTCCTATCTACTTCTAGTTCTTGGGTATTGGATACCGGATGTGGAACTCACATTTGTTTAAATGTGCGGTGGTCTAAAGAATGTAAGGATGCTTAAGGAAGGTGAAGTGGACCTACGTGTGGGGAATGGAGCAAGAGTTGTCGCATTAGCCGTAGGAACTTATGAAGTTACTTTACCTAGTGGACTAATACTTGTTTTGAACAATTGTTATTACGTTCCACTTTAAGTAGGAATATTATTTCGATTTCATGTTTGGATAATGAAGGTTTTTAATTTTCTTATATGTGATAAGAAATTTTCCATTTACAAGAGTGATATGCATTATTGATCATTGCTTTCATTCAATGGCCTTTATATTCTTGATGTTGAAAATCGTGATAATGATGTCTATAACATTAACAAGAGATCTAAACCCAATGATGTAAACCACACTTACTTATGGCATTGTCGTCTTGGCCACATAAATGAGAAACGCATTTATAAACTCCACAAAGATGGATTTTTGGACTCACATGATTATGAATCATATGAGACATGCGAATCTTGTTTACTTGGCAAGATGACCAAGGACCCATTTACCAAAACCGTGAAAGGGCGGGCGACTTATTAGGACTCATACATACCGATGTATGTGGCCTCAGCGAGTAGCGATGCTAGGGAGGATTTCGGTACTTCATAACATTCACCGATGATTATAGTAGATTTGGATATGTTTATCTAATGAAACATAAAAGTGAATCGTTTGAGATAATTCGAATATTTCAAAATGAGGTGCAAAATCAACTTGGCAAAACTATTAAGGTACTTCGATCCGATCGAGGTGGTGAATATTTGAGCCAAGAATTTGACAAATATCTTAAGAGTTGTGGAATCGTTTCTAACTCTCTCCACCCGAACACCACAATGGAATGGTGTGTCTCGAAAGGAGGAATAGAACTTTGTTGGACATGGTCTCGTTCTATGATGAGTCAAGTTGAGCTTCCTTTATCCTTTTGGGGACATGCACTAGAAACTCGCCGCTTTCACTATAAACAGAGTTCCTACCAAATCGGTTCAAAAGACCCCATATGAGATGTGGCATGGAAGAAAACCTAGTTTGTTTTTCATGAAGATTTGGGGTTGCGATGCATATGTCAAGAAGTTAACTTCTGACAAGCTAGCACCTAAATCTGATAAATGTGTTTTCGTGGGATATCCTAAGGAAACCAAAGGATACTATTTCTACAACCGAAACGAGAACAAAGTGTTTGTTGCTCGAAATGGTACTTTCTTAGAAAAGGAGTTTCTTCGCAAAGGAACCAGTGGGAGTAAAATAGATCTCGAAGAAATTCGAGAACCCGAAAACAACATTGAACCAATGGTAGAAACTGAACCAAGTTCACAAACCATTGTGGAACCGGTTCAAGATGCACAAGTTCTTCGCCGAAGTGGTAGGTCACGATCCGAACTCGAGAGATATGGATTTCTCGTTACGGAAAGTGATGAAGTGGAGTTAATCGAAAATGATGAACCCACTTGCTATCAAGAAGCGATGTCCGCTCCTGATTCGGAAAAATGGCAAGAGGCCATGAAGTCCGAATTACAATCCATGGCTGATAATCAAGTTTGGAACTTGATTGATCCACCCGAAGGTGTAAAAACCATAGGGTTCAAATGGGTCTTCTAGAAGAAGACTGACATGGATGGGAAGGTGCACACCTATAAGGCTAGGCTAGTAGCTAAGGGATATAGGCAGATTCATGGCATAGACTATGATGAAACCTTTTCGCCTGTAGTTATGCTTAAGTCTATTAGAATTTTACTTACCATAGCCGCATATTATGACTATGAGATATGGCAAATGGATGTCAAAATAGCTTTCCTTAATGGGAAGTTACTTGAGGATGTATACATGATACAACCTGAAGGTTTTGTCAATCCGTAAAATTCTAACAAGGTGTGTAAGTTGCAAACCATTTATGGATTGAAGCAAGCTTCTAGGAGTTGGAATCTACGTTTTGATGAAGCAATCAAGGAGTTTGGTTTTATCAAGAACGAAGATGAACCTTGTGTATACAAGAAAATTAGTGGGAGCGTAGCACTATTTTTAGTGTTGTATGTCGACGATATCTTACTCATTGGAAATGACGTTCCTGCACTAGAGACTGTCAAGTCTTGGTTGGGAAAGTGCTTTTCAATGAAAGATATGGGCGAAGCCGCATATATCCTTGGTATCAAGATCTATAGAGATAGATCCAAGAGGATGATTGGTTTAAGTCAAAGTACCTACATTGACAAAGTCCTTAGAAGATTCCAAATGGAAAATTCTAAAAGAGGGAATTTGCCAATGTTGCATGGTATATCTCTTAGCAAGAATAAAAGTCCTAAGACTAATGATGAGCGAGAGAGAATGAATGGTATTCCATATGCTTCGGCAATTGGGTCTATCATGTATGCTATGTTATGTACTAGACCCGATGTCTCGTGTGCTCTAAGCATGACGAGTAGGTACCAATCGGATCCCTACGAACCACATTGGATAGCGCCAAGAATATCCTTAAGTACTTACGAAGAACTAAGGATGTATTCTTGGTCTTTGGAGGAATGGAAGAAGATCTTGTAGTCAAAGGCTACGATGCTAGCTTCCAAACCGATAAAGATGATTTCGATCGCAGCCTGGATTTTTGTTTACGCTAATGGAGGCACCGTGAGTTGGAAAAGTTCCAAGCAAAGTACCGTCGCCGATTCTACAACCGAAGCCGAGTACATAGCGGCATCCGATGCACCTAAGGAAGCAGCTTTGGATCAAGAAGTTCATTAGTGATTTGGAAGTCGTTCCAAGCATCAGAGACCCTATTGAACTTTACTGTGATAACAATGGTGCCATTGCACAAGCAAAGGAACCAAGATCACACCAGAGATCCAAACACATACTTCGACGTTTCCACATTATCCGTGAGATATGTGAAAGGGAAGACGTTAAGATATGCAGAGTAGACACTGATGACAACGTGGCGGACCCATTAACTAAGGCTCTCCCGCAAGCTAAACATGATGGTAATGTTAGGTCCATGGGTATTCGATACATGGTAGATTGGGCCTAGTGCAAGTGGGAGACTGTTGGTGTTATGCCCTAGGCCTATGATTGATAGACTTATGTGTTGACATTATTTATTATTATATGAGATGTTTATCATTTGATTATTATATGTTTTGTATATTTGTTTATAATAATCTCCGTCCCTAATTATTAAGAGAATAATTATAATTGTCAATGGATAATCATGTGATGATTATATGCATAGAGATGCACATTGAAATTATGGGTACTTGTTAGAGAACAAGTGACTGGACATGACCCGCATGAGATTTATGTCATGGTCGAATGTCATAATTAAATCTCATAGGGTTACTTCATTTAGTCCCTAGACCTGAGATTATCATGACCTTACATATGATGAAAGTCATGTTTGATTTTAGTCAAACGATATCTTAACACGATATCTATAAAGACTAATTTTGGCATGATCGGATTCATGATGGGAAGGATGATAAGTCAAGAAGGAATTTGTCCCTCGTAAGAGAGATGTTTTGCTTGGGCCCCTCGATGAGTGATAATGATGAAAGTGTATGGCCGTACCCCAATATGATTGGAATTATCATTATACTCAAGAATCGAGAAAGCATTGAACAATAACAAGTTGACGAGGACCATGACTTGTGTTCAATATAACATCGTGAGACAAAGGGATAAATGGAAGTACACCAATGGAAACGTGAACTCTTACGTTACATTATTTGGGTAGACATAATGGCTTGCTAGAGTCCGCTTATGTATTATGAGGTTCGATATGATCGAACTCATTGCCAACATAATGTAATCCTATTGGGTCACACACAACTAGAATGAATTGGTTAAACCGGAGGAAGAATGATTGAGAATCTCAGTATCTGGCTACATATGTCACGCGACATATTAAGCCAATGGCTTAATATACCGCGCGACATAATAAGCCCGTACGCGGTTTGACAGCCTGTCTCTCCTAATACGATTAGGAGACGTATTCTTACTATTGTAGTATAAATACAAGGGGTCTGTCAGACCTAATTCTCTAGCCGAAATTTTCAAGAAAAAATCACAATCAAATACTCTCAATATTCTTCAAGGTTTTAGATCTAGCAATCATCAAGAAGTTGTTCTTGAATTCATTCAAAGGTGTGGATACCGAAAGAGGGTCTTCGCTCGTTCATCGATCAAGGCCTAGAGTTCAAGCAAGTTGAAGAACGAAGTTTGTGATTCGATATCACATAATCAAATCGTTCGATAGCTCAAGAACGGAAAGCGTTCGAGGTTGGTTTAATTCTATTTCATAGGAATTTAAATTAATTGTATAGAACGGATCCTAGGGCTTCTTGGGTTTTATGTTTTTAATGCTTAATTCCGCTGCGCATGGACCCGTAAAACCCAACACATCTCCCTTGGGGTATGCGACGGTGCTTTGCTAGATGTGGTAGGGCACTGCCGAGCCGGTGAGGATATTGCTCCGTTGGTTCTATATATGGGAAACCCTTCACGGCATTGATCGCTTGGCGAGAGGGGATAGGTTCATGCGAGGGGGAAGCCCCGTTTTGCTCACCTTGTGGTTGCGAGAGAGGCTTTAAGCCATGCCTGAGTCTTCGACATCTTTTAGTCCATGGACGTTTGCTCAAAGGCCTCTTGTCTTGGATATGGATCAGTTCGCCTGGGAGAGATGGATGGCACAGCTTGGTATGCATCAGATCCGTTTGTGGGTTCCCCAGAGGGGAATTGAGACTAGGAGGGCCTTTCAGGAAGGTTCCTATGTTGTCAGAGTTCCGGGTTTGTCTTGATCCTCTTTTTACATCTCGTCGCTCGTTGCTCAACAGTTTGGGATGAGGCAGGAGCCTTTGCTGGGCTGGAATGACATCGCCACCATGGATGTAGCTTCTTTCTCTATGACAGATTCAGATGGCTTTCTATATTTTCTGAGCGTATGGAAGTATTTCGCTTTCCCTCATGTGGTACTCCTTCGATGTTGGGAGAGTGTTGTGTTGGCCACCGAGTACCTGGATTGGTACGACCAGCATATCGGGCAAACCTAAGTGGTTTTGGGGAGCAGGCGCGAAGCGATTATGGGGCAAGGTTGCCGTCTCAGCTATAGCCTTAGAAGTGCTGAAGCCTTGTTTAAACCTCAGAATGTTACGGGAGACGCTTTGTTTGACTACGAGACCAGAATTGACTGTCTGGCGGAGAGGGGTCCCCTTTTGCAGGCTCGCAGGGAGGAGATCCGAGCCAAGGCACGGGCGAATGATGCTTTGCGAGCTGCTGGATAGTTTGACCAGACAGGGAGGACTCCTGACCTAGGAAGGAGAGAGAGAGAGAGAGAGAGTTAGAGTTGGCACACATAGAGTGGAAGAAGACTCGCCGGGGACAAGGGAAGAAAGGAAAGAATGGCGATGGGACAAGCGCGAGTGGCGCGGAATGACCTCCTAAGTATCCCTTTATTGCATTGCAGACACATTATTTGTTAAATGTATTAAGCTGTCTTTTAGCATGTTGTGAGCTTGAGAGTAGACTGTGCTTGTACTCATCAAGAAATGTTTTAATCGTTAGTGATTTATGAGTTACTTTTAAAGCTTTGTCGAGACGCAAGATCTCTTGTTTGCTTTCTGTCTGAGCCTTGGTGGCGTCCAACTTTGGACCTTTCTGTTGTATTTGTAGACCGAAACCAGTCTGAGCCTTGACGGCGTCCATTTTTTTTTTGGATTTTGCCTTTGTTTTTGGATCTGAACCTTGATTGGCATCCAAAATTTTTGTTTTTTGTGTGTTTTTAGAAAGAATCAATTAAGGCTGCCTACGTTCTCCTCGGACTGAGGGGCTCAGGTCTCCGTAATTCGACACTACAATGAGTGATGGGGAGACAGTAAAGTCGATCTTCTTTAGGTGAAGTATCGGCGAAGTTTGCTTCCGTTGACTGGATTCATGAAGGGATTGCCGTCTAGGTCTGTCAGCTTCATGGCACCTCCGGAGAAGATCTTTTGGACAACGAATGGGCCAATCCATGTTGGTTCCCATTTTCCAAGCGGGTTGGTTTGGTTAGGAGGCTTTTCTTTGAGTACCAGATCGCCTTCTCTGATGTCTCGGGATTTGACTTTCTTGTCGAAAGCTCTAGCCAACGGATGTGCTCCATGGCCTTTAGTCGGCGTTCGTCTAGCAGGGCCAATTCATCGTGTCGGCTTCGGAGCCATTCGACTTCGTTGATCTCGTTTTCCAGTAGCACTCGGAGTGATGGAATTTCCAATTCGGCCGGTCGCATTGCCTACATCCCATAGGTCAGAGCTAATGGAGTCTCTCCCGTGGTGGTTTTAACTGATGTTCGGTAACCCCAAAGTGCCAGGTGCAACTTCTCCGGCCAATCTCGTCCTCGTGTGGTCATTTTTCGGATGATCCTTTCGAAGGTTTTGTTTGCTGCTTCTACTGCGCCATTAGTTTGCAGCCGGTAGGGAGAGCACTTGTGGCTTGTGATTTTGAATTCAGCCTGTAGTCTGTCGCATTCTCCTTCGAATGTTGAGAAGGCCTATTACATTTTGTTGTGGGGTTTTGGGAGCCTAAAACTCATGGTGTATTACCTTTTTATTACAAAATATTGAGAAGTAAATATTATCAAATTCTTTACCGTGATTATACCTTATCCGAAAAATAGGTGAATACAACATGTTTTTGATATTGGAGTGTATGTTTTTAAATTTATCAATAGTTTCACATTTTTCTCTTAATAAATAGACCCAAGTAAACCTAGAAAAATCATCAACTATTACATAAATATATTTCTTACCTCCCAGACTTTCTACCTCAATTGGATCTATTAAGTACATGTGCAAAAGCTAAAAACAATGTATTGTCCATGAGTGTTGTTCACTGTGTTGTCCAACACAATGAGCAACACGAGTCTATTTTATCTCTTTGGCAGTCACCACACACCACGCTGTTCTCAAGACTAAGATTGGGAACACCTTTGACAGCACAAAGCTTAACAATTTTCTCAATATTTCTGTAATGAGCATGTCCCAATATTTGATGCCATAAGGTTGTGTCATCCATCTTAGCCGAGTTGCACACTTGTTATTTACCAACAAGATGGCAATTATCACTCGATCTTGTTCTAGTCGTAACACAAACGTTAGTGTTATAAAAAATTTCACAAGTATCTTTATTGAATTTTACCTCCAAATTGTCATCACAATATTGGCTAATGCTAATTAGATTAGTAACCAATCCATCTACATGTAAAACATTTTTAAGAGAGGGAATCCGGGGACACTGAGTGTTCCTTTTCCTGTTATGTTACTATTGCCTCCACCTCCGTAGGTTACCGAGCCTCCGTGGATAGGTTGGTATTCCTTCAAGCATGATCTTGTTCCTGTCATATGGCGTAAATAGCCACTATCAAAGTATCAAGCACCTGAAACGTTAGTCTGTGAAGCAGCATAGATAACATTGCATTTCAGATTAGCTTTGGAGTACCAAAATTTTCTTTTTGAATTCTTGTTTTTCTGACCACCTGTGTTATCTCGTGTGTTGTCTTGAGAGTTTTGGAACACTAGAGGCAACACCTGAGAACTAGACTTTTTCTTTTGAAGAGTAAAACATTCAAATTTTTTATGTCTAGCAATGTGACAATACTCACACACACATGAATGGTCAGAAATTTCACTAGAAGAACTACATTTTTAATTATTATGCTCTTTTACAAAACTAGTTTAGTATTAAAGAAGGTAGAAGTAATTTTTTCTAGTGATTCTTGTAACCCAATACCTGCTTTGAGAGGCTTACTCATGTTTAATTATATCATCCAATTTTGAAGAACCCGTGTTGAGCTCCTTGAAGGTTGTTTCGGCTAGCTTAAGTTTGGACTTGAATTTATCAAGTTCTGCATCCTTTTTAGTGAGTTGAACCTCTAGCCGAGTCATACAATCCTTAAGCTCCTGGTTTTTCTTAGTCAAGAACACCACCATCTTCATCTCCTTTTTTCATTCTATGAGAAGCGACTCATAGATATTCTATAATTCATCAATGAACTCATCCTTACTAAGCTGATCCTCTATTGAATTTTCTGCATCAAAACTAACAGAACCATAATAGCATACAAGATTAGAAGGACTTAATGAATTATACCTACTAAGTGTTGTGTCATGTGTTGTCATGTGCTGAACAACACTTGAGACAACACATCCTGAATTTGATGAAGAAGGCTTCTCCACCGTGGCCAACATTACCACTTGCTATTGTTCTTCACCTTTTTCAGTATTTTCCTCCTCTTTATCACTAAGAAACACCCACATATTTTTGCCCGCCTTTCTCAAGGTATTTGCACATTCATTGTCATAGAGACCCCAACTAGAACAAGCAAGACATTGAATGGACTCAATGTACTTGGGATCAGTTCTAGACTTCTCTGAAGATGCTCTCCTTAGTATTGTTCCTCTTTGATTCGCTGGAATGGTTCTCTTGGGCATGTAACTATGAACCTTGTATTGTTGTTCCTTTGCTTTAACCTAGACATTGATAAACATTTTAAGCATGGAATTATATTTCTTAGAAAGTATAACCACACTATCATTCTCATCTAATTTCTCAAAGACTTCATATACTTCATCCACACCCGTTGAATTTTTAAGGCAATATTTTTGCCTTTTGAAGCTTCAATTTGTTCATTGAGATTTAATTCACAAAAATTTCAAGATACTTATCAAGGAATTAATATTCATAGTTGAAAGATTATGAGCCTATTCAATAGAAAAAACTTTAATCTTAAAATACTCGGGAATAGTATGAATAGCTTTTGAAACAAGTTGTTTGTTAATAAAAGGTTCTTTAAATACTTGACACTCATTAGCAACATCAATCAACATTTCAAATATGAAGAAATATTTTCATTTTCACCAATTCTTATTCTTTCAAACCTACTAGTGAGACCCCTAAGCTTTGTTTCATGCACGCTACCATCAGCTTCACAAAATCTTTATAAAGTATCTCAAGCATCCTTTGCAATGAGATTATTTTGAATAAGTTTAAACATATGCATATCAACCCATTCATAAATGGCATTAAGTGTCTTTTCGTTGCAACTAGCTAGATTATTCTCTTCATTAGACCATTCGAATTCAGGTTTGACTTGAATGTCACCATCCTCATTTCGAGGTAGAAATGGAACAGATTAACCATTTGTTACAGATCGCCAAGCCAGAATATCAATTGATTTGATATGTGAACGAAGACGGATCTTCCAATAAGCATAATCGTGCCATCTATAACAAGAAGCCTTTTTTGATTAGAATTAGTAGGATCATAAGCCCTAACTACTGGATCAAATACTTAGTATAACAAGTGCTTGGCTCTGATACCAATTGAAATCATAATTGACTTAAGAAAAGAGAAAAACAAAACGTGTGTTGTCAATAGTATTGGTAGCACTAACTGAATGTGCGCTCGCCCGAAAAATAGAAAATGAAAAGGAGTCGCCACGCCGTTTTAAGAGGAAACATTGAAAACCTTTGTTTTAGAGAGAAAACATGAGTTCGGGGGTCAGGTTACGTGTTGGGAAGAACCGAGAGTTCACCCAACACGCCTCGTCCATAGACGAGTCTTTCAATCAAACACATCCAAGTAAATCCAAAGTGTGTGCAAATATCGATAATAAACGAAATGTGATAAAATGCATCTTATTAATTATGAAATGAGAAATTACATATTGTGAGCCCATTATTTAGGGAGGCCACATCCCTGATACAAACAAACTAAAACAGATTACAAAGGAAAAGAGTCACTGCAGATGGGTCATGTGTGTCGCATGACACATCGTACCAGTGACCACATGTGTCGCGTGACATAGGATCACTTGAGGACGAAGGTGTCGCATGACACATATGAGCCTTCTGCAGAAACCTTACAATATGAATTCAGAAATTAACAGAAGCTATACAGATCTAATTAACAAGCTGAATTATGAACGAAAAAACATAAACAACATCAAATCGACCCAGGGAGTGTGGATATGGGTAGATCCACACCCCCTTGGGGGCTCAAACACCAAATTCAACCAAATCAATCAATATGAGCTCAATTACACAATCTAGGCAAGTTAAACAGAGAGATTGCGATTGGGATTCAGTAATTCAGATAGCTAGGATCTGATTACTGAATCCGAACAAAATAGAATTATAAAATTTGCAAGGAATTAAATGAGAGAGAGAGAGAGAGAGGGTTAGGGAATTGTTACCCTTGTTGATTCCACGAATTCTATATCTAGTCAGATATAGAATCCTTCAATTCTTCGTTGTAGATCTCACAGCTCTGATCCAAGGGTTCCAATTGGTGTGGGTAGAGAATTGGGTTTGGATGAGAGGGATTAGGGGGTTGGAAAGGTAGGAGAGAGAGAGGTTTGGTGTTTGGGATGTTCGTCACAATGCTATTTTGGCAGAGTAACAGTAGGCTAGAAATTGGGATCCATTTCAATGAGGGGGAGGGTCTTATTTATAGAGTTTGCCGGTTAGGCCGCTCTTAGTATGTCGCACGACCTTACGCGTCCACTTTCCATGCCTCAAGCTGTCGCGTGACACAAGGTGGCTCAACCGCTTTTGGCGCCAAAAACCAGTTTCTGGAACATTTCGGGAAAATACCCAAAAGGTTTAACAGGTTTTATTCCCAAGGGGTCCTTTGGCATGAATGATGTACCAAAAGGTACTTCCTTCGCGGGAAACTCATGGAACGTTTCCGGAAGTCTTGGGATAGGCTGGGAATTCACCAAAACGCCCCTTAATGCAGTTTTATTATATTAAAATGCATCGAAAAGGTTGCGAATTGGATTGGCGTACTTACAGAGCCCCTCGGCAACGTCACTTTTGGAAAAAGTGGGGTTGTCGATAAAATAAGACCCAATCTCAATGAGCGGCTGGGGTTAAGGTGAAGGGCTAGAAGGGTGAGAAGGGGAAAATTATGGCTGGACCTTTCTGAGAAAGGATTCCTACGTATCCCTTTAAGAAGGGAATCAAGCCAAATTGTAGTTCGGAATTATCAATACTGACTACAAGCAAGAAAGGGGTAGAGATGTGTCTTCATACCTTTGCTGTGCTTACCTGTGACTTCTGTTGTGCTCCGCTTGAGAGGCTTTTTCTTGGGTTTGGCTCTGCTTGAGAGGCTTTTCTTCTTTGGTGGGCTCCGCTAGAGAGGCTTTTTCCTTTGGTTTGGCTCTGCTTGAGAGGCTTTTCTTCTTTGGGTGCTCCGCTAGAGAGGCTCTTCTGGGTTTGTGTGCTCCGCTAGAGAGGCTTTTCTTCTTTGTGTGCTCCGCTAGAGAGGCTTTTCTTCTTGGTGGGCTCCGCTAGAGAGGATTTTTCCTTTGTGTGCTCCGCTAGAGAGGCTTTTCTTCTTTGTGGGCTCCGCTAGAGAGGCTTTTTCCTTTGGTTTGGCTCTGCTTGAGAGGCTTTTCTTCTTTGTGTGCTCTGCTAGAGAGGCTTTTTCCTTTGGTTTGGCTCTGCTTGAGAGGTTTTTCTTCTTTGTGTGCTCCGCTAGAGAGGCTTTTCTTCTTTGTGTGCTCCGCTAGAGAGGCTTTTCTGGGTTTGGCTCTGCTTGAGAGGCTTTTCTGCTTTGTGGGCTCCGCTAGAGAGGCTTTTCTTCTTTGT
Organism: Adenophora triphylla var. japonica; assembly: GCA_022495995.1. Lineage (NCBI taxonomy): Eukaryota > Viridiplantae > Streptophyta > Magnoliopsida > Asterales > Campanulaceae > Adenophora > Adenophora triphylla. The sequence continues at coordinate 6,261 of JAFEMH010002302.1, read as the reverse complement.
GGGCTCCGCTAGAGAGGCTTTTTCCTTTGTGTGCTCCGCTAGAGAGGCTTTTCTTCTTTGTGGGCTCCGCTAGAGAGGCTTTTTCCTTTGGTTTGGCTCTGCTTAAGAGGCTTTTCTTCTTTGTGTGCTCCGCTAGAGAGGCTTTTTCCTTTGGTTTGGCTCTGCTTGAGAGGCTTTTCTTCTTTGTGTGCTCCGCTAGAGAGGCTCTTCTTCTTTGTGTGCTCCGCTAGAGAGGCTTTTCTGGGTTTGGCTCGCTTTGAGAGGCTTTTTCTTGGTTTGGCTCTGCTTGAGAGGCTTTTTCTGGGTTTTGGCTCTGCTTGAGAGGCTTTTCTTTTGGTTTTGGCTCTGCTTGAGAGGCTTTTCTTTGGTTTCTGGTATTGTCGAGCTCTTCTTGGGGCTGTCACGGATACGCATGCTTTTTGTTTTGTTCTTTCTTCTCCAGTTTGGTCGGAGGTCCAGTCGTCGAGACTCAATTGATTATTGTACCTGCGGGGGTAAAACAACAACTCCAACGCGCTACACTTGAATAAGCCTATCTTGTTAGCAAAGATTACTATATGTTAGCTTGGTTTGCGTGAATCTGTCTTTTCCGGGAAAGCGAACGCAATTATTGGGTTAAAGATCGGCTTTGTCGGGTTTATGTATGGTGTTTTGGGATCGTTTTAGGTAAGTGTGTATAGTAGGGGTCCTCTCCCGTATATTTTCAGGGGTATGTGTATGAGGGTAAGGGGTATATCGGCGACGGCGAGTCGGAAAATGCTCTGGGGTAATCACCGCAGTTTTTCCACCCCGTCTCGCTATCAACCAAAGTATGTCGCCCGACATGTCATGTCTGTTTGGCTTCTTCGTCGCACGACTTAGGGAGGCTCGTGACAGGTTCTTTTCAAAATCGGTCCAGGCTCCATTCTCGAAGTCATTGTCTTCTTAGCAGAGAAAACCCAAAGCTTCTTATTTGGCGGATAATCGATTTCGTTGGTCAAGACTAACACTTTTTGCTGCAATGGAACATTATAACCAAGAGATTGCTTCCCGGGAGTGCCAATTTCGTCGGGACTTCGTCGAAATTTGGGGATTTCTTCTGAGGCAACATAGAAGTATCATCGACAAGCGGTACAGTCTGCCTTGCATTTGGTCCTTGAAAGATTGGAGGGTTGATCGGGATTTGCTTCTGCCGCATCCCGCTTCGGGATTCCGAGTGTCATGCATTCTCTTTGTCATACAATTACCTGACCCCAACTATGGAAGACTTCGTGGCGTTGATGTGCTTGGGTAAGGCGGCCACCGTAGCATTCCCACGGGGACGCCGGTTGGTTGAGGAGCCGACTTTTTATCTCCGCTCGCGGATCGTATTGCCTATGATTCCGGGTGATGGGTCCATAGATTTGACTCGGATGGCTAGGTTGCGCCGTCCCGTCCCGACCGTTTGACCTTTCTACCACTCCGGATATGTTCATGCCGTTCACACCGCTTCGGCTTACTATTTCATGCGGGTATGTCTGGTCTGCTCAAGCACTTTGTTGGAGATCGTTAGGCAAATGAGAGGTGACCGGGGTATAGATTCTCGTCAAATTCGTTCTCGCCAAGGAGAGATGGATGTTGTACCACCGTCGCCGGGCCGAGACTTATCACGGTATTGACAGCTAGCGGGGGATCGGACTTTATGGGAGCAGCGGCCTCACTTATTATCTCTCGTGGTTCTTTGAGAGGTTACACTTGATCGGGCCATTACCAGAGGGTCGGACGGCAATGCCATGGGTGACTCGGCCACGCAGCCGATGAGGGACGAGGTTGTTGATAGTTGGCATGTGAGGTTGTCACGGCACACGACCACCGATCCGAGCTTTTGGATTCCCGCTTGGAATATACTGCACTACGAGAGATATTCAGATGGATCGCAGTAGTCCGGTTGCCCGGTTTGCATGTATCCTCTTCGTGTCCCATCATTGGTGAGCAGACAAGATAGGTATCCTCGCAGATCATACGAGCCTTGAGGGAGAGACTCGGTGACCGATACCGTTCCGATGTCCATGACCGAGCCCCTGTGCTATACGCTTTTTCGCAGATCTTTTCTCGGAGGGCTTTCTTCCCACTCTCGTGTGCTCCTTCTAGCCTAGAGGATTTACATTTCGACCACGTAGTATCTCGGATTGGTATGAGGAGCATCGTGGTTCTCGTGCAGCTTAGCTATAGAGGCTCGCCGCCGGGAATACTGGGAGCAGACTCTCTCGTCCACCCGAAATCTCGTAGATATAGAGGCACGAGGAAACCTGCACAATGTCACCGGCAATGCCGCCGACGATTATGAGAGGCAAGAGATCCTGAGAGCTGCTTTAAGGGATGATCCAGAGATGAGAGCTCGCAGAGAGGCGTTGCGGCAAGCGAGGATTGCTAGGGCCGCCTTGAGAGAGACTCGGGTTCGATTGAACCGCCGCCGCGAGTTATTCCCGAATTGGGACGGGCTCAAACCGACTTGTTTGACATTCCTAAGCCAAAGACCTTCCGGGGACCGAGAAAGAGGAAGGATAGAGGAGCAAATTCGGGAGCGGGGACGAGTATCTAGACACACATTTTCTTTTACTTCGAGAGTTTTGAGACTCTTTTTGCTTTATGTTGAGAGTAGGAATTATCTCGTATGAAAACCGAGTACCCTTTGATTACTTAATGCACAGTAATAGATGTTATCAATGTTTTCTTTTATTCGCAATGCTTTTTGAGTCAAAAAGTAGGCCGTGCTTGAACTCATCAAAAGAATATTAACTCAAAATGATCCTTTGAAAAGCCTTGGGACCGTAATCAAAACGCATTTTGGTAAAAAGAGAGATTTTTGCAAAGCAATTTTAGACCGAACCACAAGTGGTTGCCTACGTTCCCCTTTTGTAAGAGAACTAAGGGGCTCAGTCTCCGTAGTTCGACTCAATTGACTTTAGTGTTTAAGAAAGGGGAAGGTAGAAGGGGGAAATGGTGCAACCCTCGTTTTTTACCTAGACCGCCCTCTTTTGGGTTTTCGGTCTAGTTGGGTATATTCTTTAGCACCGGCGCGTCCCTTATTTTTGCATGGACTCGCCTTTTGAGAGGTTTTCGCCTCATCCGGGACAATTTTGTTGCGCCTTTATTTATTCATTTTTTTTTTTTTATATTATTTTTTTTTAGAGGGGGAAAGACTCGATCATACAAAATACCTCCGCAACTTATCGCCGTTGACGGGGTGCGTAAATGGGTTGCCATCCAAGTCTCGATAGCCGCATAGCTCCTCCTGAGAATACTTTCTTTACCAGAACGGTCCGACCCAAATGGGTGCCCACTTGCCCAACGCACCGCTTTGATTTGAGGGCTTCATTTTAAGAACCGTATCACCGACTTTGATATCCCCGGGTTTCACTTTCTTATCGAAGGCACGGGCCATTCTTCTCTCGGTATGCCCCGTTATGCTCCATGGCTTTTAGTCCGCGTTCATCTAGCAAAGCCAACTCATTATATCGACTTTGGAGCCATTCGATCTCGTTCACCTCATTTTCGAGTAAGACCCCGAGGGAAGGAATTTCTAACTCAATGGGCATGACGGCCTCCATTCCGTAAGTCGAGCATATGGGGTTGCACCCGTGGCGCTTCGGATCGAAGTGCGATAGCCCCACAATGCTAAGTGCAACTTTTTCGGCCAATCTCGTCCTCGCTCGGCCATCTTCCTTATGATCCTTTCCAAGTTCTTATTGGCGCCTTCAACAGCGCCGTTTGTCCGTGGCCCGTACGGTGAAGATTTGTGGCGCTTGACTCGTATTCGGTGAGCAACCGATCGCTTCTCCTCGAAATGAGTGCCATTGTCGAAATAATCTCGTTCGGGACCCCATAGCGGCGTAAGATCTGTTCTTTTATGAATCGGGCAACCTTCTTGGCGGTGAGCACTTTATAAGATGCGGCTTCTACCCATTTTGTGAAGTAATCCACGGCCACTAGTACAAATGCATGCCCATTGCTCCCGGGCGGAGAAATCTTCCCAATGACATCAATACCCCATGTTGCGAAGGGCCACTGAGTTGTCATACAAGATAAGTCGTGAGGCGGGATGTGGTTCGATTGGAAAATCTTTGGCACTTGTCACAGTCCGCACGAAATGGATGCAATCTGTCTCCATAGTGATCCGTAAGTAACCCACTGATGATGCTATGCATGAGGGATCGAGCGTTCATATGAGGTCCGCAGCACCGTTGTGAACGTCTTCCATTACTCTTTGAGCCTTTTCTTTACCGATGCAGAGTAGGAGCGGACAACCTTCTCTTTTCTTCCATAATTCATTGCCGAGTATGACATATCAAGCGCCGACGGAGCCTCTTTAGGGCCTGCAAGCTTTTGGCATGTACTCTTTTGAATCTCCTTCTTGATCCACAGAAAGGATGCTTCCCCATACTTGAGGTATTGAAAGATCCGATTGTACCACGGTTCACCGATCGCCTCGATCTCAATCTCACAACAATATGCAGGATTTTCTCTTCGCCGACCTTGAAAGGCTTGATTAATTTTCCTTCCGGGATTTCCATCAAAGAGGCTAAGGTAGCCGAGCATCTCGCGAACTGTTCTTGTCCCGCGATAAGAATTGGAATGATACCTCCTTGAATTGGCCGACAAGTTCTCGCGATGTAAGCATGGTACTTCCGGGAGACACGGGTCTATAATTTTCCATTTGTTGGCGGCTCGGTTGATTATCAATTGGGAATCCCCGAACACTTCCAATTCTTCCACATGTCGCTCAAGGGCAGCTTCTAGACCGGCTATGCAAGCTTCGTACTCACCGCATTGTTGGTGACCGAGAAATTCAACTTGATTGCTATGGGAGTATGCACGTCGTTCGGGTCTATCAAGACCATTCCAATGCCATTTCCTTTCTTGTTAGCCGCTCCATCAAAGAATAATCGCCACTTGTTTCCGCTTTCTATAGCGAGGATCCCTTCATCTCGGAAACCGGAGGTCCGGCCCTTGATCTTCTGCATCGGGAATTCACCTAACCGGGTCCGCAAATGCCTCGCCCTTTGATCGATTTGCGAATCACATATTTGATGTCGAATTCTCGCCAGGAAGAAAGTCCATTTCGCCAACCTGGTGGAGATGTTTCCTCTGTCACCTTGTAATAGATATACGATCGGATCCATCTTGGAGACTAAGTGTACGGTGTGGGACAAAGATATAGTGTTTTAGTTTTCCAACTACCCGTACCAAAGCCGCGCAAGTCTTCTCGAGGGCGAGTAATTCACTTCACTCCCTTGGAATTTACTACCGACGAAATAGATGGAATTCTCAATCTTTGAATCCTTCTTTTCTTGTGCTAGCATAGCCCCAGTAGCCGTGTCCGTGACTGTCGATATAGAAGTAAAGGCTTGTCTCTATGAGGTGGGCGAGAGAATGGGAGGATTGACGAGGTAGGCTTTGATCCTTTCAAAAGTTAGCCGGCATTCCTCGTTCAGCACCACTTCACGATTCTTCTTTAGCGGCTTGAAGATCGGCTCACATATGGTGGTCAATTGGTTGACGAACCCGGCGATGTATTGCGGGCGACCCATGAATCCTTTTACTTCGTAGACGGTTGCGGGCGGCTTCATTTCAATAATCGCCTTAACTTTCCCGGGATCTATTTCAATGCCGCGCTCGGTGACCATGTATCCTTAACTTTACCTCGAATAACCCCAAATGTACACTTGGCCGGGTTCAATCTCATGGAGTGTTCTCGAGTCTGTTAAAGAATTTCCTAAAATCAATGAAATGCCGTCCGTCACGATCCTTTCGAATGAATAATCATGTCATCCACATACACTTCAATCTCCCGGTGGATCATGTCGTGGAAAAGGGTAGTGATCGCTCTCGATAGGTAGCCCGGCGTTCTTCAAGCCAAATGGCATTGCGTGTAACAATAAGTACCCCAGTGGGGTTGTAAATGCCGTCTTGTCTTGATCCTCTTGACCATCTTAATCTGGTTGTAACCCGCAAAACCATCAACGAAAGATTTGACCTCGAAGTTCGCGGTTGCATCCACTAGCATGTCAATGTTGGGCAAAGGGAAGTCATCTTTAGGACTAGCCTTATTGAGGTCTCGGAAATCTACGCAGACTCGAACCTTTCCATTTGCTTTGGTGACTGTTATGATGTTCGCCAACCAGGTCGGATATTCAATTACTTTGATGAAGCCTACCCGTAGGAGCTTTTCAATTTCTTCTTTCACTTGTAAGGACCATTCAGGTTGTATCCGCCTCAATTTCTGCTTGACCGGCTTGATTT
>JAFEMH010002301.1:0-356573 GCA_022495995.1 Adenophora triphylla var. japonica | reverse complement strand
ATCAATAGGAACAATCCTAAGTGATGAAGATAATAAATCATAATTCCCATGCCAAAAGCTTAGGCTAAGTGCATCTCCAAAAGCAAGTAAATGCATCATCTCGCGAACATATGCAAGTGATACTCTCATAATCATCTTGGTTCTATGCATCAGCATACTGTAATTAAAGATGTCATATATGCATCTTCCTCTCTGCCCCACTAACAAAATGCAGCAATTCAAACATGAAAGACCAGCTTACCGTTACGACACGAAGCCTCTTCGCACAGCAAGGATGGTCTCCATCGAAGCGTAATGATCTTCAAATGACTTCAGCAGAATTGCCCAAATAAGCTGGCAAGACCCTGGAGTCCGCACCGGTTTAACTCGGGCGCCTCAAGTCACCACCCATCTTTGGATTCAGGATATCTAAATCCCAATAGTTATTGTAAGCTCGAATCTTCCCCGGCGAGAACACCTTCAAATAGTCTCCCTCAGGGGGTACAAAACCTCCAACTTAGACTCTGAGTTCATACTCCCTGAACTAAGTCCCCATTTAGGAGTTCATACTCCTGAACTTCAGAAAAACCTCGAAACTGTAGTTGGTACTCCTGAACTAAGTCCCCAATAATTTAGGTTCATACTCACGAACCAAACCACGACTAAGTCCCCATTTAGGTTCATACTCCTGGACCAAACCTCAACTCTAATTGGTTCGTACTCCTGAACTAAGTCCCCACTTAGTTTCATACTCCTGAACTAAACCTCAACTTAGGTTCGTACTTCTGAACTAAATCCTCGTTGAGGTCCATTACTCCTGAACCCAGAACCTCGACTTAGGATCATACTCACTAAACTAATTCCCCATTTAGGTTCATACTCCTGAACCGAACCCTCTAACTTAGGTTTCATACTCTGAACTAAGTCCCCATTTAGGTTCATACTCCTGAACTTAACAACCTCAACTTAGGTTCATACTACCTAAAACTAAGTCCTCATTTAGAGTCCAGTACTGCTGAACCAAACCTCAACTTAGGATCATTACTCCTGAACTAAGTCCCAGTTTAGGTTCATACTCCTTGAACCGAACCTCAACTGTAGGTGCTCATACTCCTTAACTAAGTCCCCATTTAGGTTCATACTCGTGAACCAAACCTCAACTTAGCAGTTCATACTCCTGAACTAAGTCCCCAGGTTTAGGTTACCGTACTCTGAACAAAACCTCAACTAAGCCCCAGGCTTTTAGGAGTTAGTACTGCTAAAGCCCAAACCTCAACTTAGGTTCATACTCTAAACTAAGTCCCAATTTAGGTTCATACTCCTGAACTAAACCTCAACTTAGGTTCTTACTCCTGAACTAAGTCCTCATTTAGGTCCATACTCCCTGAGAGCCAAACCTCGACTTAGGGATCATACTCCTGAACTAAGTCCCCAGCAGTTTAGGTTAGTACTCCTGAACCGAACCTCAACTTAGGTTCATCACCTCCAAAATGAAAGCTAACAAAAGCCCGTTTCTCATTTCTCCTCATTTTCACCTCCTAGGCGGCAACAATAAAATTAATCCCTTTAAATGAAGTCCACCGGATTTAGACCGTTCATAGTCCCTATCCCTCAACTTCGGTATTACGTCCCAAAGAAAGGATACGAAGCCATGGAAAGAAATCGTTTCAAAACAAGTTGATACCTCCCAGATCACCATTTGTCAAGGTTCAAGAGCACCTAAAGCGCCATCATCAAGGTTCAAGGCACCTAAAGACGCCATCATCAGAGGCTCGAGGCACCTAAAACGCCAGGTCATAGAGAGTTCGAGGCACCAAAATGCCATCATAGAGGTTCGAGGCACCTAAAGAGCGCCATCATAGAGGTTCGAGGCACCTACAAACAGCCAGGTCATCAGAGGTTCGAGGCACCTAAAACGCCATCATCAAGGTTTGAGGCACCGCGCCATCATCGAGGGTTCGAGGCACCTAAACGCCAGGTCATCAAGGTTCGAGGCACCTAAAAATGCCATCATCAAGGCATGAGGCACCTAAAATGCCATCATCAAGGCTCGAGAGCACTCTAAAACGCCATCATCGAGGCTCTAGGCACCTAAAACAGCCAGTCAGTCAAGGCTCGAGAGCACAAAAATGCCAGTCATCAAGGCTCGAGGCACCTAAAATGCCATCATTAGAGGCTCGAGGCACCTAAAATGCCATCATCAGAGGCTCAGAGGCACCTAAAATGCCATCATCAAGGCTCGAGGCACCCTAAAAAGCCATCATCGAGGTTAGAGGCACCTAAAATGCCATCCATCGAGGTTCGAGGCACCTAAAACGCCATCATCGAGGTTCCGAGGCACCTAAAAGGAAGGCCATCATCGAGGTCCGAGGGCACCTAAAGCGCCAGTCATCGAGAGTTCGAGGCACCTAAAACGCCATCATCAAGGCCCGAGGCACCTAAAATGCCATCATCAAGGCTCGAGGCACCTAAAATGCCATCATCATAAGGTTCGAGGCACCTAAACGCACATCAGTTACAGGCTCTGAGGCACCTAAACAGCTATCCACTAAGGCTTGCAGGCACCTAGGAGCAGCTATCACTTCGGTTTTGCAAGCACAAAATACGAGGAAAGTGAGTAAAGCCCGCAATCATCCTCTAATTCGACAAGGCTGAAATCTGTTACCAGGTTGACACCCTAAAATAGTCACTCTAGAATTAGAAGCGTCTGAAGAATAATCATACCCGAACTATGATTGAAGCTTAATTCCTCTTAAGGATACGTAGGTAGCCTACCATATAGATTCAACCATCATGCAGAAATGGTCATTCCTTTTCCCGGATTTTTGACTCCAAAATGGTCACCTTCTTTTGCCCCGCAGATTAGGACCTCAGCTTTTATCGACAACCCCACTTGCTCAGAAAGTGCCGTCCTCGAGGGGCTCTGCTGTAAGTGCCCGATCCTGAACCGCCAATGTTCCTTCAGCCCAATTTAACATTTTCCAAGTCAAATAAACATTTAAGGGCATTTTGGTCACTTCCTAAGGCAATTTAAACAAGGGAGGACCTTAGCAAGGAACAACAAAATGGGTTGGATCTCGGAGCTGGAGAAGAGTGATTTCCAAGAAATTGACCAACTTTTAATTAATTGCAAGACAGCCAAAGCTCGCTTTTCTGCAGAATCGGGCACACCTACATCCCCAATACAGCAATTGGATAAGAATGAGACTCAGTCTCATCGGATGCGGACACTATTGAAACCTAATCCGACTTATAAATTCGAGCCCTTATCTCTCGGTTTAAGGAATGAACAACTTTACACACTGTTTACTTCTTCCGAAATATCTCCAGAAAAGCAGCCTTCAAACACTCAATTCCAAACATGCAAGCCCTAAACACAAATCCAAACACTAAATCTTGATACTCCCTCGAAGTCAAACTCCAAACCAAGGAAGATAGGGTGTCATCATTGGTAAAACCCTCCTTCTTTTCATCACTAAACTTATCTTTTGTTCAAGCATCATCTTCCTTAAATTTCTTTATTTATCTTGCTATATTTCTTTTTAGCATCTTGTTTATCTACTTGTTAAATCTTCACTATCTATTTATTTATTGTTGGATCCCCCTCCCCTCTAGTCCTTGGATCTAGGAAGATCTCCATGGAGTTCATCTCCATGGATGATCTTCCATGTAGTCTACATCTTTTCTTATGTTACTCCCTAATGTCCCTTGTTTTTACATAAATTTGCTTTGCTTGACTAAGAATGTTTCACTCCTTGTGAGTAAAATCTTCCATGGATGACCATCTTAAATGGTCTAAATTGTTTTACTTCCCTTGTAAATACTTTTCCCACTAGTCTAATATGTTCACCTTGGAACCATTTCCATGGATGAACATCCTTAAGACTCACAAATTAGGTCACACAAGATGTATGAGATACACTTGCAGTATAGATCTCAAGGGATGACGTCATCTTAATGACCACCTTAGAAGATCTTCCTCTAAAAGTTGATACATCTTGACCCTACTTCTTGTTTTATGCAAATTTATTTTATGTTTAAAGTCTCCCCATCCCAAGCAAATGAAGTGCTTCTCAAGTCCTAATGTACTTAATGATGGCTTGATATAGTAGATTACCACTTTAATCATGTTTAGTGATCACTAATGTCAAAGCCTAAGCGGGAAATGGGGACAAGCATGGATTGCAAAGTCCAAAAATTGTTTTTACTTAACATTTTGCGTTGCAAACTCCAGCTTCGATTCCGTAACTCCAGTAGGAGCATTCTGCAAGAAACCAATTACGTAATCAGAGTTCGAAATGAAGCGCCAAAAAGTGAAACCTAATTTTGCCTTATCCGCAAGCAGTGACAGGATTGAGGCTCGTCCCTAAGATCCGCGCGGACATGAATGTTCCATGGCGAGATATTTTTGTTTTCAGTCCTTTTTCACTCCACGGAGAAGCACACTGTACATTTGATTAATTTCAGGTCCAGGTCCATCAAAACTTTTTATTTCTAGAAAATCCCTTTTCAAAACACATACACACACACACACATATATAAATGGTTTCAAGTTTGGAAGACTCATTTTACAGAGGCATTTCGGGTGAACGTGCTAATCGTTCTTCCCGCAGTGTAACGTGACCTCCGAACTAACTTACTCTCATTTTTGGGCATTTTTCAAAGTTTTGGACCTTTAAACTAAAAATGGCGTGGCGAAACTCCGTTTGATTTTTCAAAAATTAAAAATCGGACGCACGGATCATCGCAGGTGCTGCTCGAATCTTTATGATGGCGTTTAGGTGCCTCGAACCTTGATGATGGCGTTTTAGGTGCCTCGAACCTTGCTGATGGCGTTTTAGGTACCTCGAACCTTGATGATGGCGTTTTAGCTGCCTCGAACCTTGATGATGGCATTTTAGGTGCCTCGAACCTTGATGATGGCGTTTAGGTGCCTCGAAACCTTGATGATGGCCTTTTAGGTGCCTCGAACCTTGATGATGGCGTTTTAAGTGCCTCGAACCTTGATGATGGCATTTTAGGTGACTCGAACCTTGATGATGGCTTTTTAGGTGCCTCGATCCTTTATGATTGCGTTTTAGGTGCCTCGAACCTTGATGATGGCGTTTTAGGTGCCGCGAACCTTGATGATGGCATTTTAGGTGCCTCGAACCTTGATGATGGTGATCCGGGAGGTATCAACTTGTTTTGAAACGATTTCCTTCGATGGTTCGTATCCTTACGTTGAGGACGGACTCTGTGGTGAAAGACAGTCTTTTGGTGGACTTCGTTTGAAGGGATCGGACTTACGTTTGCTGTCGTAGAAAGAAATGGGAATCCGTTAGATTGCGTCGGGATGAACCTAAGTTGAGGTTTAGTTCAGGAGTATGAACCTAAATGGGGACTTAGTTCAGAGTATGAAGCCTAAAGGGGAACATGGTTCGAAGTATGAACCTAAATGGGGACAGGGATTTAGGGGAGAACGAACCTAAATGGGGACTTAGTTCAAATTATGAACCATTTAAGTGGGGACCTCAGGTTCGAAATATGAACCTAAATAGGGACTTTCAGTCTCACCGGAGTATGAACCCAGCTTAGTGGGGACTTAGTTCAGAGTATGAACCTAGAGTGGAATTCCCTGGCATCAGAGTATGAACCTAAATGGGGACCTGGTTCAAGATTATGAACCTAAGTTGAGGTTTGGTTCATGAGTATGAACCTAAATGGGGGCTTAGTTCAGAAGTATGAACCTAAGTGGGGACTGGTTCATGAGTATGAACCTAAACGGAACTGGTTCTCAGAGTATGAACCTAAGTTGAGGTTTGGTTCAGAGTAGGAACCTAAATGGGGACTTAGTTCAGAGTATGAACCTAAGTTGAGGTTTTGTTCAGGAGTATGAACCTAAATGGGGGCTTGGTTCAGGAGTATGAACCTATGTTGAGGTTTGGTTCAGGAATATGAACCTAAATTGGGACTTAGTTCAGGAGTATGAACCTAAGTTGAGGTTTTGTACCTGAGGGAGACTATTTGAAGGTATTCTCACTGGGGAAGATTCGAGCTTACAATAACTACCGGGATTTAGATATCTGAATCCAAGATGGTGGTGACTTGAGGCGTCTGAGTCAAGCTGGTGCGGACTTGAGGGTCTTGCCAGTTATTTGGGCAATTCTGTTGAAGTCATTGTCATTACGCTTCGATGGAGACCATCCTTGCTGCGAAGAGGCTTCAGGTCGTAACGGAAAACTGGTCTTTCATGTCTGAATTGCTGCATTTGTTAGTAGAGAGGAAGATGCATATATGACATTCATGATGACGGATGCATACATAGAACCAAAATGATTATGAGAGTATCACTGCATATGTTCGCGAGATGATGCATTTACTTGTTTTTGGACATGCGCTTAGCCTAAGATTTTGGCAGGGAAACTATGATTTATGATCTTCAATCACTTAGGATTGTTCCTATTGATTCAAGTTTCGTGCATGCTACATGAGCCCTTGGGAGATTTTTGTGGGGATGCATGGTGGTGAGAGGGTTTGTATGTGTTTATGTATGGCGGGGTGAGCCCTCTCCCATGAGGTGGGGAAATGTATGAGTGATGGATGATATAGTGCAGTCTAGGCAAGTCCGGGATGCTCCCTGAGTACAAATTGCAGATTGAGTTGTTGCTGGTGAGAATAAGGTGTGTCGTGCACCCGAGATGGCAAGCAGCAGAGAACGCGCAGAGAATGCCCTGGTTTTGAAGAGATGACTAGGCGAAGCCCCAGATCTTGATGAGGTGACCATGGCGAAGCCCCAGTTGATGATGCAAAGCAAACCCGGAGGGAATCTGGTAAAGAGAGCCTGAGAGAACAGCTTAACAAAAAGCCCCAGCTTGGAGAGATTCAATGCATCCCTATTGCAGACAGAGTCATCTTGTGGCCACGGAGGCAACCCATCATTTCAAACTTTAGTCAATTAGTCAATGGACAAGACTCAGGAATTTTTACGTGCAGGGGCACATCTTTCGAAAAGTGGGAATGAATCCCGATTTTTGTGTATACACACTCGCTTTAGGTTTGACTCTTTTGAGAGAGTATAAGCATCACAAGGTGTGGGAAAGTGTATGGAAGCCCCTGCTGACAGAAAGACAGTGTTTGGCTCTATTTTCCTATGATGGAGAGAGAGAAGACTTGTCGAGACACTTGAAAACTTGTCTTATTCATGATGATCACAAGGCTGCTTAAAACCCTTTATTGATGTTCGGGTTATTCAAACACTAAATCTGATATGAACAAATATTTTGATTAATCACAAGGAGAAAACCAACTGATATCGAGAATCAAGCTCGGAAGGACGGAAAGTGTATAGGGACGATCCTTGATGAGACCGGATTTTTTTTTTCGAGATTTGTTTGTGATTTCCCGAACTAGGGCAGGTTATGGTTGCCTACGTTCCCCTCCTGACGAGGAGCTCAGGTCGCCGTAGTTTGGGCTTATCCCGATTGAAAAGAGAACGAATGTTGAAATTCGAGGATCTGAGGACCTTTGAGGATGTTGAGGATTTGGAAGATTGAAAAAAAAACATGTCCTAATGGAGTGTCGATGAAAGGCACGGATGTGAAGCCTCAGTGAGACATCCACGGCAAGTGTTTGCGAAAGAGAAATGAAATGTGCTCACATGAAGTGCCAAATGAATGGATTGAATTTGCACAATCTTAGATTGATGACTTTGAGTCAAGATGGATTAGATTCCAATTTAAGCAAGCAATGAAGCATTAATTTGACTTAGCTCTCAAAGATATTGGAATGAAATTATTATCCGATAGGGACTGTAGCTGGGTTTTCGAGCTTCGATCGGCCATCGGGTGATTTAGGATATCATAACCTCTTAAGATGAGAGGTCGGCTGGGCTTTTTGCTGACTAAGCCTCTAAAGATGAGAGGTTGACTTGCAGGGATGTGTTTAGGAAATCTACGGCGATGAAGATTGATTGCCTCTAAGAATGAGAGGTCAGATTTTGACTTTGGCCAAAGGCAAGGGTAATGGTAATGGGAATATCCTCTAAAAGCGAGAGGATGGCATGGGATTGATTAAGGAAGTGGGAGTATCCTCTAAAATCGAGAGGATGGCTTGGGATTGATTAAGGAAGTGGGAGTATCCTCTAAAATCGAGAGGATGGCTTGGGATTGATTAAGGTAATGGTGAGAGGAAGTCCAAGCTGTCGAAAACTTTTGCGAACTTGCGAGAATTCGGGCTCCTTTTTGATCATTGGAGAGCTTCTTGAGTAGTCGGAGACTTTTGCTGAATTGTGAGGATCGACAATCCTTCTTTTAAAAAGCCTCCTGAGACATTGAGGATTCTTGCTGAATTGTGAGGATTTAAAATCCTCCCCCTTTTTTGTTTTTTGGTTTTTTGTGGCTTTTTTTTTGTGGCTTTTTTTTGTTTTTTTTAATAACTTGGAAGGCCTCCTGAGGAGTTGAGGATTATCTTTGTCCTTCCTTCATGGCTTGAGATATTTTGCGCATCGCCGACTCTCGAAGCTAACTTCTTGGGCTTGCTTGGACTTCTCTTAACATGGAGCAAAAAATGATGGCTAAACCGGGTTTCAAAACACGCCGATCTTGAAATGAAAGGGTATTGTTTGGTGAGGGTGAGGTAAAGGTTTTCCCTACTGGTGAACGGCTTCAACCGCAATCCCTACCGGATGACCTAAACGAAATTGAGTCCTCATTGCTTGCTTAAGCTTAATTGAGTAAGATTCATGCAAATTCTTGATCAACGAAATGACGTGGATGATGAAAGAGATGTGAGCATATGAGGTGCAAGATGGGGAGTTGGTAAGCCCCAATTTGAGAAGGATATCGATTGATTTTCTCACTCCGATTAATTTAAATATTAATCATTTCAAAGAATTAGTGGTTGAGCAGCACAAGTGATCATTTAGGATAAAACCATTTCAATTAAGTGTAACGTGGGTGTGCAAGTGATGTCTCGAGTCTATCAAGAAAAGAAAAAAGACTTATATAAAAGTTAGACATTTAACTATTATGTCCAAAACGGACTAAAACGACAAATGTCCAGGAAGGACTTAGGTGAAAGAGAAAAATACTAGAACCTACAAAGGTTGACTAAAAGACTATTCATTGGTACTTGAATTTCGGGCCTCAAAAGGGCTCAGTCATTTGCGCTGCAGTTTCGTGGAGGAAGGGACCTTAGGCCCATTAGAGTAAATGACATAGTAGTCAAATCCTCCTGAAGGTTCCCCGAGTGTCCCCACACTGGTATCACCAGCTTCGAATTTTTCTTCCAACTTTTGCTGGGAAGAGGCTTTCTTCTTTTTGGGAGGACGATCTTCATTTATCCAATCTTGATAGTCCCTCTCGAGGCAGTCGGGGCAGTCACAGATATCCCACCAAATGTGCTCAACAACTGGTGGTGAATTTGGGGCCCCGGGTCGAGTTGTGCTAGAATGGTTCTGAGTTGAGCTAGACTGAGGAGATTTGTTGTTGGGCTCGTCGGGAAGCAAATGGTTGGATTCTGAGGTGTAACGAGAGGCATTAGAGGTCGAGGAAGCAGGCACGTATTTGTTCTTCAAAGGAGCCCCAGACAGTTGGGGGATTGCCAATGTTCCGAAATGACATGTGGCCTCTTCGATCCAGGCCTGATGTTCATTTTGGCGTTCCTCGAGAGCCCTGATGGCTAACCACATTTCCTCCATTGTTTTCAAACCTTCATTCCCTCTACTGATATCTGCAGGACCGGTATCATTCCGAGAGGGGACACTTGACAGCTGCTGAGGCATGCCGAATTGCTCCATCCCTGACTGCTGTTGGGATGGCGGCACTTTGAATTGCTGTTTGGAGGCTAGCTGGCCTGTAAGTTGGCGGGCCGGAGTTCCGGCGGTGGTGACATAGGAAGCTGGTGGTGGCGTCCTGACATATCCGGGACGATTGAGAGTGGGAGGAGGATTTTCTTCCTTCTTCACGCTAAAAGTGCCATCGAGATTGGGACTGGCGGCCAAACCATGGCTCCTGAAGACCTCCAGAAGGTTGTCAATTTGAGCTTCATGTCGCAGTCTCATCTGCTCTACCAACTGGATCCAATGCTGGTCTGTCTGAGGGATCTCGAGAGGATAGGTCTGTCCATCATTCTCAAATCCGAACTCGAGATTAATCATCTGGGGATCTTCACCAGTTTCCACATTTTCCTTGGCATGCGAAGGCTCTCCGATTTCAATCATGTTCACTTGGTTATGGTTTCCTGGAAAAGGATTTTTGACTGTATAAGGCCCCTCGGGGACTTCTAACTTTCCTTGCTCTATCAAACCTTGGATTGCCCTTTTCAGGGGGACGCAATCATCTGTCAGGTGCCCATGGTACTGATGAAAGGCACAATGCTTGGAGGTATCCAAAGGAGCATTGGGGTCTCTAGGCTGATAATTATCTAAAGGCCGGAGCAAACCTTCTTTTACCAAACCTCTGAAGATATCACTCAAAGGCATCCCAAAGTTTCTCAAGCCCTGGAGCCGGGATATGGATGCATCAGGTTTCTTGGGAACAATGAAAGTGGCATTGTTACAGTCCTGTCCCGCATAGGGCTGGGCAGGAGTCGTGTTGGAGGTGGAAGAAGCCCGATATCTGTAAGTAGGTGCAACAACCTGTTGTTGATTATAAGCCTTTTCAAATTTGGCCCCGGAGTTAACAATTGCACGTAAGTTCGAGTAGGGGAAGTGGCTAAGGGAGGTTCTCAAATGCGGTTTTAGGCATGACTGGAAGATATCCAACTGTTCTTCTTCAGAAGGAGGAATGGCCATCTCACTAAGTTTCAAATTCCACCGCTTGTAAAAATCCCCGATGTTCTCGTTGGCGCTGCACATGTCCTGAGTCAACTCTGTTTGTCTCCCATTCCAGATTAGCTTTGTATTTCTCAGTGAAAGCACTAGTAATCTGTTCCCAAGTAGCCCTAGCTTCAGGCTTCAATCGAAAGAACCATTTCAAAGCTCACTGACTTTCAGAAAGAGAGGCTCAAGTAATCTGGCCACTGCATTCGTGCACCCTTTAGCTTTCATTGCCAAGGTGTATGTATCCAGGTGAGTTTTCGGGCATGCAGTCCCATCAAAAAGGTCTAGATTAGGCATCACAAACTTGTGGGGTAAGGGGACAATAGAGTCCGGGTCCGTAGGCCGGAAGGCAGCTTTCTTAGCAGTCAATTTAGTAAGCTGTGCTTTCATTTCCTTGTGTCACTCCATAAACCAGACCAAATGGGGATCCTAAGGTGGGGTGGGAATGCCTGAGCCGACATTTGAGCAAGGAAGAGGACTAGCCGTTGGTGGTGCACCGTGGAAGGAATGGCCGGTCCAGGGGCATAGGTGAAACTTGTCCTGGCCCAAATTACCCTGGGGAGTGTAGGTAGGAGCCTGGACAAAGGGATAGAACCCAGCATCTTGCTGTGGGTTTCCAAGGGGCAGAGAAGGTGGAGGCAGACCTGAGGTTGCCGGATAGTTCGGGTTTCCAGAGTGAGACTCATAAGTAGGCTTAAATGCGGGTTGCTGCCCCTGGTTGTTGAACTGCATGCCTGGCTGTGGCGAGGGTATATAACCGGGAGGGTACTGTGGTCCTGATGATTCTGATGAAATTGGGATAGGGGCTTGCTGGCCCATTAGACCCTGAGTGAGAAATGGGTTTGTGGAAACCAGAGAGGTGTTAGTGGCAGCTGGACCAACATTACTTAGAAGAGGGGCTCCTGACTGTTGCCCTAGATGAAACTGTGGTGGCGGCATTTCAAACTGTTGCTGTAGTACCCTGAACTGTTGCTGTGAAGGTCCGGACTGATCGGTTCCAAACTGAGGCGGGATCCCAACTTGCTGCGGCATTCCGAGGTACCCCCAACCATGGGAAGACATCCCATGCTGATTTTGTCCCCATTGAGGAACTGCGAACTGGCTTGTCCCATCAGGCTGCATGGGTCCAGTAGTTGGTAGTTGGGGAGCTGGCTGACCCAAAGATCGAGGAGCATGGACTCTAGTAGTAATACCATAGGAGGTTGGTGGTGGCATTCTGGAGTAGTCAGGGCGACCAAGAGTGGGATTGGGGTCCTCCTCTTCTTCCACGGTGAAAGTGCCATCGGGATTGAGACTGGCGGCCAAACCATGGCTCCTAATAGCCTCCATAAGGCTACTCATCTGTGCTTCTTGTCGCAATCTCATTTGTTCGGCTAACTGATTCCATTGCTGTTCTGTTTGGGGAGTCCCGGGAGGCGGAGTGATGTTGTCCCCATCGTTACCAGCTGATGCAGACATTCTGAAACTCGGAGTCGAAACAAATGGTGAAGCTGACGATGCGCTTGACTCTTCCCAACTGATCAGACGGTGATCCGGTGCCCGAAACCAAGCTTTGTGAGGAGCTGCGGGGGAAAGACACGAGGGTTCAGATATTTGTAAATGAAGGAGGGTAAGTGTTTGGGCTTAGGGCTCATGCAACATGCAGTTATTTGTTCTTGTTTACTTAAAACGTGTTTTCTTAAACCCTAAGCGGTTGGAAAAGATTGCTCTTCTTTTTCGCAAACTACTCTAAGTCCTGGATCAGTGGGTCCCATCACTACGCTACAGACCCTCAACCTGTAACCCCGAACAAAGGTTCTGTAAGGCAAGTAGGTCCCACCGACCGAAAAGAAAAATGATCCTAAAGTCTGGCGGGTAATCAAGTCTTAACGCGTATTCAATGTAAATTGCGGACAAAGCTGACGTCAAAGGTCAAGATTATGTTAAGGGGCTTGACGGAAAGTCGGCATGGCTCGGACTGATAAATGTCCATAATTGATCTTGACCCGTCGTCAGTTAGGCCCTAATTAGACATGGAATAATCGTTAATCCTTGATGACTCAGTGTCATGCCGGGAGTCGGTGCATAAGTTGTGCAAGTCAAAGTCAAAGTCAAGGCGCCAGTCAAGATCTGGTCAAAGTCCGTGACGGAAAACCGACATGACTTTGACTGATTAGGGCCTCCGAAAGATATTGACTTGGCATGCCGACTAAGGTTTGACTGGCATGGTGTATACACAGACAGGGCACGACACGGACCAAACTAAAAACCAACCGGGTCTCGGACAAAGTGTGTCACGGACAAGTGCATGGTCGACACGAGGCTCCAAGGGATGTTTGGGTAGTCCCGTGCTCGCACCTAGAGGCGTTGTAAGGCCAAACGGGCTGCTACTGGGATTTTCCCGGGTTAAGGACGTAGTGTGCAGTGTAGGGCCAAGTGCGCGTAGTGTGCGGCAGTCTATCTTCTTTTTCTAAGTAAAATAGAAATTTTCACATGTGTCTTAAAGAGTATGATGCATTTGAAAATGGTTTTTTTTTTGATTTTTTTTTTGAAATTTTTTTTGAAATTTTTTTTTGAAAGCAAATAAACGCATAAGCACATAAGCGCAAAATTCAAACAGTTAAGGAAACGGATCCGATAGTCAAAATTTTGATTTTTCCGGGACGGTCAAATCAACGCAAAAATTGGGAAAACACACATACACACACATACAAATGGTTTCAAGTGTCGGGATGGAAGTTTGACCCACAAAAGCTTTTTTTTTTTGTAAAATGATACCGGTACGTGGCTTTGTTAGACCATAATTTATCCCAAGCCTCGGGTTAGGAAGCGGTACAGGAAGCTTAATGGTTTCCACCTATATACCAAATATAACTTTTTTTATTATATTTTTTTTTAAAAAAAGATAAAGCTTATTTTTAAGTCCCCAGCGGGGTCGCCACTGTGATGTACCCGATTTTCTTTTTTTTTTTTTGAAAAAATCAAATGGAGTCGCCATGCCGTTTTTAGTTTAAGGGCCAAAACTTTGAAAAAATGCCCGAAAATGAGAGAAAGGGTTCGGAGGTCACGTTACACTTCGGGAAGAACGATTAGCACGTTCACCCGGAATGCCTCGTAAACGAGTCTTCCTAACTTGAAACCATTTGTATATGTGTGTGTGTGTTTTGCAAAAGGGATTTTTTGGAAATAAACAGTTTGACTGGACAAGACTGAAATTAATCAAAACAATGTGCTTCTGTGAGTGAAAAAGGCTGGAATCAAGAATATCTGCCATGGAACATTTATGTCCGCGCGGATCAGGATGAGCCTCAATCCTGTCCGCGCGGATAAGGCAGTAGGTTTCATTTTGGCAGCTTTCCAGTCTGATTCTGTAATTTCCAGAAAGTCAACTGGATTTACAGAATCAGGACTGGTAGTTGCAACAGAAAATGCCAAATAAAAAGAAATTTTTGAATTTTGCATCCATGCTTGTCCCCACTTTCCTTAGGCTTTGATTAGTGATCACTAAACATGATTAGTGGTGATCTACTATATCAAGCCATCATTAGGGTACATTAGGACTTAAAAGCATTTCATTTGCTTGGGATGGGGGGTTTAATATGAAAGTAAATTTGATAAACAAGAAATAGGTCAAGATGTATCAACTTGTAGAGGAAGATCTTCTAAGGTGGTCATTAAGATGACCATCCTTGAGATCTATACTCAAGTGTATCTCATACATCTTGTGTGACCTAATTTGTGAGTCTTAAGGATGTTCATCCATGGAAATGATTCCAAGGTGAACATCTTAGACATAAGGAAAAGTATTTACAAGGAAGTAAACAATTTAGACCATTTGAAATGGTCATCCATGGAAATTGGTTCCAAGATGACAACATTTTAGGTCAAGTAGGCAAATAAGAATTAATAACATAAAAGGAGATGAAAATAAAGATGTGGACCATTTAGTGTGATCATCCATGGAGATTTTACTCCAAGGTGAACACTCCTAGGTCAAGTAAAGCAAATTTATGTAAAAACAAGGGACATTAGGGAGTAACATAAGAAAAGATGTAGACCTTCATGGAAGATCATCCATGGAGATGAACTCCATGGAGATCTTCCTAGATCCAAGGACTAGAGGGAGGGGGATCAACAATAAATAAATAGATAGTGAAGATTTAACAAGTAGATAAACAAGATCTAAAGAAATATAGCAAGATAACAAAATTTAAGGAAGATGATGCTTGAACAAAGATAAATTTAGTGAAAAGAAGGAAGGTTTTACCAATGGTGACACCCTATCTTCTTGGATTAAAGTTTGACTTGAGGAGTATCAAGATTTAGTGTTTGGATTTGTGTTTAGGGCTTGTGTTTGGATGAGTGTTTGAAGGCTATTTTCTGGAGATATTTTGGAAGAGTAACAGTGTGTAAGTTGTTGATTCCTTAAACTGAGAGAAGGGTTGAATTTATAAGCTGGATTAGGTTTCAAAGATGTCCGCGCGGATGAGATTGAGTCTCATTCTTGTCCGCGTGGATTGGAATGTAGGCGTGCCTGATTTTGCAGAAAAGCAGTTTTGGCTGTTTGCAATTAATTAAAAGTTGGTCAATTTCTTAGAAATCACTCTTTCCAGCGAGATCCAACCCATTTTGTTGTTCCTTTAAGGTCCTTCCTTATTTAAATTGCCTTAGGAAGTGACCAAAATGCCCTTAATGTTTATTTGATGTGGAAAACGTTAAATTGGGCTGAAGGAACATTGGTGGTTCAGATTGGGACACTTACACAGGGGGAGATTGAAAACGTGAGTTTTTAGGGAACAAATATTGTTTCCTTATTTTCAAAATTACATCAAAGATGGTAAGTTGATTTTGGGACTTTCATGAAAGATTCATTGTGTCCTACTTTGACAAGGACTTTGTAAATAGAGTAAATATCTTTTATTTATGTACATTGTTTTACATTAGGACTAACCTACTAACATTCTATTTCTCTGTGAGTGTTCTATATGTTTCCTTATAGGTTTTGAGATCTCACAAAGGAATGATGTTGATTACGTGAAGATCTTCTCCATGTTGCATATAAATACAAGGACATCAGCACAAGAGAAGACACGGGTAAAAGAGAGAAAAATACTTTATCTTCACAGTTTTTCAACATTGTTGTTTTAGGTTGTGAGTGAAGGTTGTGACATACATCTGAACTCACTTCTAGGTTTTAATCGAGTTCTTTGTTTTACTTCCGACTATAATAGGATCTACTTGGGAAAGGGGTACTGTTCTTGTCGTAGAAGGTGATTAGAACTCATTTAGTATTTTCGTCTTTTAGTTTTTCACTTATTCATATTTTTGTAAGCAACAAAATTTTTTATAGTGAAAAGTTTTTGGGCGTAAGCCTAGTTTGCTGATCTCTAGATCAGTAAGCGTATATAACCATTGTGTTATTTATTTATTCCGCTGCATTATTTGTGGATGTGTGGACAGTTGTGAGACACATGTGTACTCACATCCGTATTCTATTGAGTTGTTTGAAGCTTCCTAGCTACACGAAACTTTCACAAGGATTAAGATTTGGCACAATGAAATATAACACTTACGATTCAAGATGTGAAGGCAATGAATTTAACGAGGAAAGCCCTTAAACAACTTGTTCGCCGACATAAAACCTCGAAATGGTGGAATTTTATTAATATGATGATCGGATTTTGAGTACAGAAATCATTGCGTCGTGAGTGTGTATGTGTACATGTGTTTCCTCTCTGTTCAAATACTAAATAAAAATAACGTAAATAACAGAATTGATGAGGTCCCACAACTTACGTCTAGAATCCCACTGGAAGTTGACGAAGATCAAGATAGCCGTTTGAAGGATTTTGCACATTCGTTGTGGATAGCTTTTGAGATATTTGACTTGGTCTATAATAATTTCGATATTTGATAAATTACCTGTAAGTGCCCCAATCCGGATCGCTCCCCATCCGAGCACACGGGAAACACCGGGGACTCACACGTTCGTGATCCCGAAAACCCGTAACCTCCAAAAGGTCCAAAACCACCAACCAAACCAAGTGATGACCTTTTAGGGATAAATGGGACAGAAGGACTTTGCAGGAATTACAAAAAAAAAATCAGTTGACAAAGTGGTCCATACGGACCACTTTTCAGAGTGAATATAATGATGAAAAAATCCTCTTAAAGTCCACAATATTCCCTCGAATCCGAAAAAACCAAAAAATTGGTAATAACAGAGGAATCCGTGCGGACCGCTTTGCATATTTTTTGAGCCTATAAATAGAGGGCTCCCCCTCTCATTTTTCACACACCTCCCTTCTCTCCTCCCTCCCCCCAGCCTTCTGGCTCCCTTCTAAACCTTCCCGAGGGCCTTTGGTCCTTCCCAAGGCCTCCCGAGCCTTCCCGTGGCGCTCTGAAGCCCTCCCGAGGTGCGCTAAAGTCCTCCCGAATCCCTGCCGAGCCATCCCGAGATGTTCTCGAGCCATCTCGAGGCGCTCCCGAAGCGTCCCGAAGCCCTGCCAGTCCATTCTGAGGCAGCCCGAAGCATCCTGATGCCCTGTCGGTCCGTCCCGAGGCATCTCGAAGCTCTGTCGGTCCATCCCGAGCCATCACTACAAAAAAACTGGCCTTTCGCGATTGCTTTTGGCGATGGCAAAAAAAGCAGTCGCGTTTGAGTATATAAGGAGACGGCCTTTGTGATTGCATTTAGTGCAGTCACAGTAGGCTAGCGTGATGGCTAAGCAGTCACGAATGCCATCACATATATGTTTTTCCCTCTAGCGCCAACAATGTGGTCCGGGTGGGAATGTGAAATTCTAATTTTTATCAAAGGCGATGGCTTTAGCAATCTCGTTTTATAAAAATGTTAAATTAAATAATTTTTAAATTGGATTTTTAATTTTTTTTAAAAGGCGACTGCTTTTACCGTCACGGAATAGGTAATATGAAAAAAAAATATAAAAATATTAAATTAAACATTTAGAGGAAACCCTTTTCCTTTCCTCTCTCTCATTCCACGACTGAAACCCTTCTTTTCCTCTCTCATTCACTCACAGCCACGTTTCCTCTTCCTCTTCCTCCAACGCCGTTGATTCTTCCTCCTCCTCCAGCGCCGTTCTTCCTCCAGATCCATTCTATCCAGGTGCAGATTCTTCCTCCTCCAGCGCCATTCTGTCCCGGCGCCGATTCTTGCGATTCGAAGGTGTCTCTCTCTCTCTCTCCAAACCCCGAGTTCAGGGACATATTTAGTTATATAGATTAGTTTTCGGGGTTGAAATTTAAACATTTTCTGGTTTTGCATACATGGTAGATGGTTTGACGAGGAATGGGGAGGAAAGGGAGTTGGTTCTCTGCAGTGAGGAAAGCTCTCAGCCCCGAGCCAAAGGAGAAGAAAGAAAAGTCAAATGAGAATTTAATTATGTTCATGAAATTCTAAAAATTCCTATTGATTCACCATTAATAATATTATCAACAACAACTTTTAGAATTTCATGAACATGATTAATCTCTCATAAATTTGTGGTCAAAGTTCAACAAAAAAGTCAAATGAGACAAACATTTTGAGACGGAGATAGTATTTGGTAAATTTTTATATTCCTTACCCAAACTATTGGGTAATCATATGGCTAGATTCATCTGCTAAAGATTTACAAGTGTTGAATCTCTTAATTTATCATAGTTTTTTGAATCCGAATTAGAAATAAGCTCTTGTACGGTTTGCTTCTTATAATGCATAGTTTACGATTCTTCATATATAGTCAATATCTAGCATTTGTTTTGGTATAATAATCATTATGCAGAACAATAATTCTGCAAAACGTGCTTCTTATATTTGTTGCTGCCAAAGTGAAAGCTCTTACTCACAAAAAGGATAAGGGCAAAAATAATTCTCATGTTTATCAGCAACTACTTTTTTGTGCGGGGGTATTCTTTGCTTGCAGTCTTATGCTGAGCATATCTTTCTTTGATTTGGCCCATAATGCTATCAACTCCATTGGGTTTTTAAAAGGAAATCTGTGGGTGAGCCATTTTCCTTTTCACTTTGATAAATTACCATGTTCACATCATTTCATGAGTTAATTATCAGCCACTGGCTACAGTTCTTTTCAGGTGTCATTTTCTTTGCTGTCATTTTCGAAGCCCTGTCGGTCCATTTCGAAGCATCCCAAAGCCCTGCCGGTCCACCCCGAAGGATCCCGAAGCTCTGCCAGCCCGTCCCGAGGCATCCCAAAGCATCCTGAAGCTCTGTCGGTCCATCCCGAAGCATCCCGAAGCATATCAAAGCCCTGTCGGTCCATCCCGAGGCATCTCGAAGCCCTGCCGATCCACCCTGAAGCATCCCGAAGCATCTCAATGCTCTGCCGGTCCATCCCGAGCCATCCCAAGGTCCATTTCGAAGCAGCCCGAAGAAGCTCTGCCGATCCGTCCCGAGCCATCCCCAAGCATCCTGAAGCTCTGCCGGTCCGTCCCGAGCCATCCCGAAGCATCCCGAAACTCTGCCGGCACGCACCGGTCTAACCCGAGGCAATCCCAGTCGATCCCGGTCCGTCCTGATCGACCCCCGACGTCTCAAAACAAGCACATTCCCCCGCGGAAGATAGACACAAACCAACATTAGTAAGACCTCCTTCCAAATCTCATTCAATTACTATCAGTATTTAAATATTTCTTTTAAATACATCGTCTACAACATATTTAACGAGGAAAGCCTTTGAACAACTTGTTCGCCGGCATAAAACCTCGGAACGATGGAATTTTATTAATATGATGATCGGAGTGTGACTACAAAAAGTATTGCATCGTGAGTGTGTATGTGTACATGTGTTTCCTCTCTGTTCAAATACTAAATAAAAATAACGTAAATAACAGAATTGATGAGGTCCCACATCTTGCGCCTAGAATTCCGCTGAAAGTTGACGAAGATCAAGATAGCCGTTTGAAGGATTTTGTACATTCGTTGTGGATAGCTTTTTAGATATTTGACTTGGTATATAATAATTTTGATATTTGATAATGTCCCCCGAAAAATAGGTTCATAATATCAACCCTGCAAAACGTCTTTTCAACCAAGTTGCATCATTAAGCAGTTAGTTCAAGTTGTTAATCCAGGATGAGATGTCTGGTTATAACATGTTGATGTAGATTTTCTACCCCAAACAAGATTATTCTCAACTTAGACTTCCAATACCGAAGATCGCCCTCCCTCCCTTCCCCTCACCTTGAACATACAATATTATCTCGGCCATTGTCATATCACGAATGACAACTACATGAATTGGAGGTCACTCTTTTTTACCGCCCTCACTACCTATGACGTCACAACCGCCATTACCGACACCCTGTCACTCCTCCGACGAAATTATCGAATGGCACAAACAACCCTTGGCTAGCCTACTACAACCAAGCATCATGTCCTGTACTAAGTGTTGGAAAATAGCGTGTTTGAAGGAAATTATGGGTTATTTCATAAAGGGTAATTTTGTCAAATTTCTAAATTGTTTATGAGTTTATGTTCTACTCCATGAGAATAAGAAATCAAGTTTTATTTGTCCAAAATAGTTGTTGGATGAATGAGATATCAATGCTCAAAGTAAGTGGGTTGGTAAGGGAAAATGGAGTTATCCTACTTTGGAAGGAAAATGAACTTTTTGCTAGTATAAAGACTTGGGCACTAGAGTAGTGTTCAAGATTATGAAGCATAGAGGCTCTCTCTCACGCGCGCGGGGAGGGTGTTTGCAACTCTAGCTTCCAATTTGGCTTGTCAGGTTCGTACTCGTGCATGTGCGCGTCCTACGGACACAAATGTACACTGAATTTGCCTACGCAGACAACCCCACTTTTTGTTATTATTTTGATTTTGTAAATCAAAATAAATGGACATATAATATTTTTTTTTTCAAATGTGTAACAGCTGCATCAATGAGACTTAATTCAAAATTAAGTTGAATAAAAACTAAAACTGAAATTAATTGTGTTTAATTTTCGGATTAATGGCTGCTTTTCAGTTTTGATTCTTTGGCCTTGTTGCAGCTATAAAATGGAGAGTTCCAGAACAATTTTGAAGACACTAAGAAAACGATCTGGCTCCTCCATTTCTTTACAGCATATTGTTCTTCATTTCCTTTGGCCTCCTTGAATACTTAGAATACAAGAGGTGATACTGTCCAAGCTCAACTCAGTTCACCGAGAAACTTAGGTGCAAAGTGCCCCTGATCCGAACGTTCTATCCTGGGAGACAAGCGTTCCACTGAAACTCAAGCACACTCGTTGAGGGGACGAATATGTATTAAGGAGACAGTGACTAGCATTGGGCTCGTGCAACAGCAACCTTAATTTTTCTTTTGTATTTCCAGTTTATATCTGTCTTTTTATGATTCTGTAATTGTTCTGTCTGTATTACCGCTAACAATCTTAAGACATACTCACTGACAGAAGGAGCTGATTACAGATTTTATATGAACTGGTTATACTGAAGGTACTAACTAGTTGTTGTGTTTCAGATGACTACTGATACCAACACTACTGAGACCTCAATTGGACCCTAAACTGGACCACAAATTGGAAGTGGCTCGACTAATGTGACTAATCCTCCAACAATTCATATCTCGACCCCTCATGTTGAAAAGCCAGAGAAGTTTGTTGGCCACGATTTTAAGCGTTGGCAACAAAGGATGCATCTATATCTCACTACCTTGAATTTGGCTAAATATATGAAAGAGGATATACCAAAGGTAAGTGAGAATGAAACTGATGTTACAACCTTGGTTGCGGTTGAAGCATGGAAACATGGGGAGTACTTGTGCAAAAATTATGTCCTCAATTCGCTTTCAGATTTTATTTACAATGCGTTTAATGAAAAGAAATCTACTAAGGAATTATAGGGGTCTTTGTACCACAAATATAAAATTGAGGATGCGGGAACAAAGAAGTTTATTGTTGCTCATTTCTTTGATTTTAAGATGGTGGACAACAAAAGTGTGAAATCTCAAGTTGATAAGTTTCAAACAATTTTGCATGAGATTCATGCCGACGGTATGGTCATAAGTGAAAGTTTTCAAGTGGCTGCAATCATTGAAAAATTGCCTCCATCTTGGAATGATTTCAAGAACTACCTTAAGCATAAGCAAAAGGAAATGGATGTTGAAGGGATAATTATACGATTGAGTATTGAAGAAAACAATAGGTCCCCTGAGAAATAGTTTGTTTCTAGTGTGGCTAAGGCTAATGTGGTGGAGCATGGTCAAAGCTCCAAAGGCAAAGGCCATGGTAAGGGAAAAGGGAAGGTTGTGCCAAGCTCAAAACATTCCAACTTGGGACTAAAGGGTGGTGTTTCCAAGAAAAAGTTCTTAGGAACTTGTTACAAATGTGGTGGTGAAGGCTACAAGGCTCATGCTTGCAAGTTGCCCAAGAAGGCTCATGAGGCTAACATGGTGGAAGGCATTGCTAGGGACGTATCCGAGATGCACCTCGAGGCTGTGATTTCCGAGGTGATTTTGGTAAACTCAAATTAGTGGTGGATTAACACCGGTGCTACTAGACATGTATGCTCTAACAAAGACATGTTTAGTACTTTTATTGCTAAGGATAGCGATAAACTATTCATGGGGAATTCGGCCACTTCCAAAATCAAAGGTGAAGGGAAAGTGGTTTTGAAGATGACATCCGGGAAAGAGTTGACTCTAAACAACGTACTTTATGTGCCCGATATCCGAAAGAACTTGGTGTCCATCGCTTTTAATTAAGCATGATTTTCGTATTGTGTTTGAGTCCAATGTAGTTACTTTGTCTAAGAGTTGAATGTTTGTAGGAAAAGGCTATGTCAATGATGGCTTATTCAAGCTAAGTGTAATTGTGGTTAAGCCAAAAATATCTCTTCCGTTTACTTGCTTGAGTCATCTAATTTGTGGCATGCTAGACTTGGACATGTTAATTTTGATTCTATACATCGTTTAAAAAATTTAAATTTTATTCCAAAATTTAAAGTTGATTGTAAATAAAAATGTGAAACCTGTGTAGAAGTGAAATTAACGAGAAGATCATTCCATTCAATTGAAAGAAATAGTGAACCACTTGAATATGTTCACACGGACTTATGTGACTTTAAATCAACACAATCACGGGACGACAATAAGTACATTATCACTTTTGTAGATGATGACACAAAGTATTGCTATGTGTATCTTCTAAAAGGTAAATATGAAGTTATAGAGAAGTTTACTCTCTATAAAAATGAATTTTAGAATCAATTAAAACGGAAAATTAAGGTGCTAAGAAGTGATAGAGGTAGTGAATATGAATCTCCATTTGAAGTAATATGTGCCCAAAATGGAATTATACATTCAACCTCGGCACCTTATTTCCCCAACAAAACGGTGTTTCCGAAAGTAAAAACCGGACATTAAAAGAAATGATGAATGCCATGTTATTGAGTTCGGGATTGCCGGATAACATGTGGGGGGAAGCCGTGTTGTCGGCTAACTACGTGTTAAATAGAATATTTCGAAAGAAACAATACAAAATTCCTTATGAACTATGTCATGGAAGAGTGTCAAGTTACAAACACTTGAGAGTATGGAGGTGTCTTGCAAAGGTAGCCATACCTCCACCTAAAAAGGTAAAAATTGGACCTAAAACTATTGATTGTATATTTATTGGATATGCACATAATATTAGTACTTATAGATTTCTTGTGTATGATTCAAAAATTTAAGATATACACAAAAATACTATAATGGAATTTATAAACGTGTCTTTCTTTGAGAATATATTCTCGTGTAAGTCAAGAAATGAGGCAAGCTCATCGACTAGGGTTATAGATTCAATAGAAGAAGAACACCTTCAAGATAAAAGTGAAGAAGAAGAGGTGAAACCTCGACGGAGCAAAACTAGGGTTGAAAAATCCTATGGTTCGGAATTTCTAAGCTATATGGTTGAAAGTAAACCACAAAGTTACAAAAAAGCCGTTAGCTCTTCGGAAGGACTTTTGTGGAAGAAAGTAATTAAAAGTGAAATTGATTCCATTTTTCAAAATCACACATGGGAATTAGTGGACCTTCCTCCGGGAAGCAAACCACTAGGATATAAGTGGATTTTCAAAAGTAAAATGAAGGCGGACGGAACAATTGATAAGTATAAGGCCTGACTTGTAATTAAAGGTTACAGACAAAAGGAAAGCCTAGACTATTTTGACACGTATTCTTCCGTCACCAGAATAACGTCAATAAGAGTTGTACTTGCAATTGCCGCGTTATGGAATCTTGAAATACATCAAATGAATGTAAAAACAGCTTTTCTAAATGAAGATTTAGAAGAGGAAATTTACATGGAACAACCCGAGGGGTTTGCTGCGCATGGACAAGAATAAGGTGTGCAAATTAGTAAAGTCATTATATGGCTTGAAACAAACACCAAAACAATGGCATCAAAAGTTTGATAATACCATTATGCAAAGTGGATTTAAAATAAATGAGTGTGACAAATGTGTCTGTACTAAAACTACGGAAAATGGCTATGTAATTTTGTGTCTTTATGTAGACGACATGCTTTTTATAGGAAGTTGTGATAAGATGATTAAATCCACAAAAGACATGTTGAATTCAAAAGTTGACATGAAAGATATGAGCATTGCAGACGTAATTATTGGAGTTAAAATTTCTAGAATACCCAACGGAATTGTACTAAGGGGGTTTTTGTTTTTTTTAAGTGATAAGTGCTGAAATCTGATTTCAGTTCTGAAAATGGCTGAATGATTAAGAGGCAGCAGCTGAAAACTGAATTCTGAATTGTATAAGTTGTTTGATTTTCTATCTGAATTCATTATCTGAAACAGTTAAAAAAAATTAAAAAAAATAAAAAAAAATAAACGTAAATGCAATATGAAACAGTAAACAGTTTAAAAAAAAATTAACCAAAACCAAATATGAAACAGTGGCTTTCAGAGGCTTTCAGAGGCAATTCAGCAACATTTTAACCACTTAAAATTAAGAGGACTTTAAGAGCCTAACAAGCCTTATTTCAAAAAAAAAAAAAACACACTTATTTCTCTAATCCTCTTAATGAATAAGTGTTAAGAGGCAAACAAGGCTTAAAATAAAAAAACAAACGCCCCCTAAGTCAATCTCATTATGTGGATAAAATTTTTGAGAAATTTAACAAGGATGACAATGGGATAGAGAGTACTCCAATTGACCCAAATCTTCATCTTTCAAAGAATAGAGTGAATCGGTTTCTCAATTAGAGTATTCGACAATTATTAGAAGTCTAATGTATTTGATGAGTTGTACTAGGCCGGATATATCTTATGCCGTTAGCAAATTAAGCCGGTACACAAGTAATCCTGAAACAAATTATTGGAAAGGTATAGTAAGAGTACTAAGGTACTTAAGATATACTCGTGATTTTGGATTGCATTACAATAGACATCCAACGGTGATAGAAGGATATAGTGATTAGGGATGGCAACGGGGTGGGTTCGGGACGAGTTCTTCATTT
This sequence comes from Adenophora triphylla var. japonica, assembly GCA_022495995.1. NCBI lineage: Eukaryota > Viridiplantae > Streptophyta > Magnoliopsida > Asterales > Campanulaceae > Adenophora > Adenophora triphylla. Next base: position 331,336 of record JAFEMH010002301.1, on the reverse strand, counting down.
CCCAAACTCGCCCCTATAGTGATCTACCATAACCTGAACTCGCCCCGTTTAACCCGCCCCGATAGTTATTTAAGTAATTTCCTATAAAAACACCCATAATCCAAGGACCCCTCCAGTAATTTCCTATATATTCAGGGCATTTAAGTAATTTCCTATAAGGCCTACTAGGGGCAGATCTTTTTGGGTTCGGGGCGGGTTCAAGTTTTTTGCCATCCCTAATAGTGATGCTAATTGAATATCAGATATCAAAGACTCAAGGTCTACAAGTGGATATTTTTTCACATTAGCAGGTTCAGCTATATCATGGAAATCTTCTAAGCAAACTGTTATAGTCAGATCAACCATGGAATCTGAGTTTATAGCATTAGATAAATGTGGTGAAGAAGTCGAATGGCTACGTCAATTTCTAGAAGATATTCCAAGATGGGAAAAGCCCGTGCCAGCAATTTGTATATATTACGATAGCCATTCTGCGATTGTTAGGGCACAAAGTCATATGTATAATGGTAAGTCTAGACATATACGCCGAATACATAATACCATTAAAAAACTAATTGCAACTGACACCATATCTATTGACTATGTAAGGTCAAAATATAATTTGGCAGAACCGCTAACCAAAGGGTTAAGTAAAGAGATAGATGCAAAGTTGAGATTGAGAATGGGATTAAAGCATCTTGAGAAGTTAAGAACAGCGGAAAACCCAACTTAGTTGACTAGAGATCCCAAGATCTAGGTTCAAAGGGACAACCTAACTGTTAAAAGACTTATAGCGTCACTGTGGGGGCCAACCCCTTATGCCCATTCCTTAAAGTGACATCCCGAGATGAATGAGGTTAAGCCTATGGATTTTAATGATTCTTATGCGAAGTAAAACGGGTTACTTAAAAGAATCACCTATGTGAGAAAGAAGTAGAGGCCGCTTCGAGGAGAATTGTGTGAGGCTCAATTATTAGGCCTTCTCATAGAACCAGACATTGTGTTCTAGGGCCATTAATGGACCCATCTTGAGAGCTTAATTGTGTTAGGGAGATACCTGTATAAAGTATATGATCGACTAACAAAAAACTAATAGTTCAAGGACATCATGTCTACTAATTAGCGAGTAGAGTAAATATATTTTACAAGGGAAGGTTCAAAGGGCAGACCCTACCTATCCTATACAGGTTTTCCTCTGCCGAAATTTATCACCTATCCTCATGAATTTCCTTCATGTGGGTGATTATTGGAAAATAGTGTGTTTGAAGGAAATTATGGGTTATTTCCTAAAGGGTAATTTTGTCAAATTACTAAATTGTTTATGAGTTTGTGTTCTACTCCATGAGAACAAGAAATCAAGTATTTATTTGTCCAAAATGGTCATTGGATGGATGAGATATGATTCCTTAAAATACGTGGGTTGGTATGGGAAAATGAAGTTATCCCACATTGAAAGGAAAGTGAACTTGTTGATGGTATAAAGACTTGGGCACTAGAGTAGTGTTCAAGATTATGTAGCATAGAGGCGCTCTCGCGCGCACTTGGGGGGTGAAAATCAAGTTTCCAATTGGGCTTGTGAGGTGCGTACTCGTGCATGTGCACGTCCTACGGACACGAATGTAGCACTGAATTTGCCTACGCAGACAACCCCACTTTTTGTTATTATTTTGATTTTGTAAATCAAAATAAATGAGCAGATAATATTTTTTTTTGATTTCAAATGTGTAACAGTTGCATCTATGAGACTTAATTCGAAATTAAGTTGAATAAAAACTGAAACAGAAATTAATTGTGTTTAATTTTCGGATTAATGGTTGCTTTTCAGTTTTGATTCTTTGGCCTTATTGCAGCTATAAAATGGAGAGTTCCAAAACAGTTTTAAAGACACTGAGAAAACGACCCTCCTCCATTTCTTTGTAGCATATTGTTCTTCATTTCATTTTCCCTCCTTGCATACTTAGAATACAATAGGTGATACTGTCTAATCTCAATTCAGTTCGCCGAAAAACATAGGTGCAAAGTGCCCCCGGTCCACATGTTCTATTCTGGGAGACAAGCGTTCCACTGAAACTCAAGCACACTCGGTGAGGGGACGAATATGTCTTAAGGAGACAGTGACTAGCATTGGGCTCGTGCAACAGCAACCTTAATTTTTCTTTTGTATTTCCAGTTTATATTTGTATTTTTATGATTTTGTAATTGTTCTTTCTGTATTACCTCTAACACTAAGATGGATCAAGGCTACTGTCTAAGCCAAAATCCAGTCCCGTATCAACCCCTGTCAAATCATTCTGGCAACCCGGACACTTCTTGAGAAACGTTTATGTGGTAAGTCTCGTATCCACGTGCAAAAGCTTAAAAACGAACTTATTAGTTTGGCCAAAGCTGGAGAAGTTATTTCTGACGACGACCTCCAACACGAATTTTTGCCGGTCTCGATCTAGTGTTCAAGGAATTCATAACCTTTCCAAATAATCGACCGGCTGACTCCTTGGATGATCTTCAAGATCTGTTGCTACAAGAAGAGAAATTGTTGTCAAAATTCAATACTCTTACCTTAAACCCTACTAGTGCTCTTGTAGGTGATTCGTCGAAATCATAACCCTTTTACAACCAAAAGGGCAGTGGCTATTCTCCCAACCACCGTGGTTGTGGTCGCGGTTCTTCACGTGGCATGGGTAATCGAGGTAACAATAACAGCGGCCGCGGAGGCCGTGATAGCCGAGGCATTCTGCCCACAACCATTTTGAATCCTCCTGTCCGACCTTTTAGTGTTCAGACTTAGGGATGACCAAATCGGAACCGAAACTGGCCCGGAACTTGAACTTCCTTGAACCAGAATCGGTCAGAACCGTAACCGGTTGAAACCGTAATCGGCTGTTTGACGGTCTGGTTCCGGTTCTCCATCCGAAAAATCGTGAACCGGCGATTCCGAACCGTCTGAATCGGAACCTGAACCGTTGTCAAAATCGTCAGAAGTTTTGTTGATTTTTCATAATATAGCCGTTAGAGTATGGGGTTTATGGTTAAATAAAAAAAAAATTCCTAACATATTTTCTCAACTATAAATACCACCCCCTCCCCTCACATTTTTTTCACACAAACCCATTAACTATCTCTTAACTTTCACTAACGAATTTTTTTAATTTCTTTGATTTTCAATCTCAAATCATAAACTAACTCTCATTTGTTTAAGTTTTAGGGTAAAATGTACATAAGGGGTATACGTATAAGATTGAGTGATCGGTTTAGAGGTATATATGAGATTTAGATATATGATTAAGGGGGTTAGAGTATGAGATATAAGGTTAAGGTATATAAATTAGGGTTTACGGTATAAAATTTATGATTGTTATTTAAGGTTTAGGGTATATGGTATATATGCGAATAATATAAATAAATTAAGGTTTATGATATAAAGTATATGATTTATAATTAAGTATTAGGGTATACTATGGTGTATGTGAGAATTTAGATGGATTTGGGTTTAGGATATTAAATATTTGATTTAAATTTAGGGTATACGGTATAGGACATATGAGATTAAGATATGAATTGGGTTTAGGGTATAGAAAATATGATTTAGATTTAGGATTTAGGGTATATGATATATATGAGATTAAAGTAGATGAATTAGGGGTTAGGGTATGTAGTATATGATTTAGATTTAAGGTTTGAGGAATATGATATATATGATTAAGGTAGATGGATTGAATTTAGGGTATGCAGTATATGATTTAAGGTTTATGGTATACTATATAGGGTATATGATTAAGGTAGATGGATTAAGTTTTAGGATATAAAGTACTCCCTCCGTCTCAAAATGTTTGTCCCATTTAATTTTTTTGTTGAACTTTGACCACAAATTTATGAGAGATTAATCATGTTCATGAAATTCTAAAAGTTGTTGTTGATAATATTATTAATGGTGAATCAATAGGAATTTTTAGAATTTCATGAACATAATTAAATTGTCATATATTTGTGGTCAAAGTTCAACAAAAAAGTCAAATGGGACAAACATTTTGGGACGGAGGGAGTATATGATTTAGATTTAAGATTTAGGATATAGAGTATATACGAGATTTATGTAGATGAATTAGAATTTGGGGTATGTAGTATATGATTTAAATTTAAGGTTTAGGGTATATGGTTAAGGTAGATGAATTAGGTGTTAGTGTATTAAGTATATCATTTATATTTAAAATTTAGGGTATAGTGTATATATGATATTTAGATAGATAAATTAGGATATGGGGTATGTATTATATGATTTAGATTTAATGTTAAGGGTATAGGGTATATACGAGATTTAATTATATGATTTAGGTTTAGTGTATGAGATTTATGATTTATATTTTCTTTTATATACTTTCATTTGTTTAAATTTTCTAAAATTTTTATATACCTTTTTGCAAAAATAAAAAGTCTAAAATATTATTTTCTAGTTAATAAAAAATTTTAAAAAAATAAAGGGTAGTCCATCCCTCTTTTCTTTTATATATTTTAATTTTTTTACTTTATTCTATCTTTTTTATATTACTTTTTGTAAAAAAATCAGTAATAAAAAAAGTGTAAAATATTATTTTCAAGTCAATAAAAAAAATTAAAAAATTAAAGGGAAGTCCGTCCGCCGGGGCCATGGAAGTTTCCATCTTCTCTAAAAAAATTATTTATTTTTATTTTTTTAATGACTAGGAAAATTATTTTAGACTTTTTTATTACTTAATTTTTTTACAAAAAGTAATAGAAAAAAGATAAAATAGGAATAATAGGGAAGATGAAATTGATACCAAAGAGCTCCATTGTTGAATTCTAAGTGATAAGGAAAGTGTGGTATTTAGAGGGTCTAAAAAAAAAAAAAAAAAAAAAAAAAAAAAAAAAAAACATGCTCTGATATCATTTTAAAGTCTGAGATTTTATCTTAGAATCAATTGGTATTAAGGGGAGTGACCTATGCCAGGATCTTTATATTAAGGGGAGTAGCCCAAGATCTTTATATGGGCTTTTTGTCAAAGCTTACAACGTGGACTTATCAATTGGGTTGTGCGGAGTAACATCGTGGGCCGTTGGGCCTGCACGTGTAATGTACCTTCTCTGATACCATCTTAAAGTCTGAGGTTTCACTTTAGAACTAATTGGTACTAAGGAGAGAGGCTCAGGATTTTTATATGTCATAGGCAAGGTTTGTCAATTTTCAATGTGAGATAATATCTCTAACAATTTTAGTCATCTACTAATTCAATGAAAATGACTTTTCAATATTTTTATTCCCTCCTACAAATAAACACTAAAATGATGATCTTTCCTTTTCTGGCGTTCTCATCCGTATCTTTAAATCAAGGATTAATTCTTAAATTACGCAGTCAAAAACTCAAACAATTTTTATTATTCATACCTCATAGTCTTCGCCGGAAAGAAAGATTTAACGGTGTAGTTACCGTTGATCAAAGAGTTTTTGCGACTACGCAACCCCTTTGTTTTTCTATCTCCGCGACAAAGGCCAGAGCAATTTGAGGTGAAGGTTAAGCAATATCAAAAAACTAACATCATCAAATCAATTAAGTAAATAAAATAGTAAATAAAATAATTATGTCAAAATCTTGCAAAAAATTAGTTTTTTTATAACATAAAAAAAATCTAGTTTTAAAGCACTAAGTCTAACTAATAAGAGTGATGAACTGTTCTGAAAACTAGTTTTTTTATAACATTTTAAAAAAGACTAATTTTTCACAAGAGTTACTCAATAATTTTTATTATTTAATTAATAATATAATATTAAATTGACGAATACTATTTGTCTCAAAAACAATTTTTAAGACGAATAAAATTAAAATGAGTGATTAATTACTTGGATGGAAGAAGTATACGCTACTTACCAACTCCTTGTTGTTGGTGCAATCCCCTCATGCAATGTAAGGGCTCACATATTCGATTTTTTTTTATTTTTTTTTGAAAATATAGCTTTTTAAAAAATTATATACGAAAATAACATTTTCAAAAACTTAAGTACCAAACTAACACTTTCACTTGAATTCCAGAATTGGTAATTTCGAATTAATGCATTCCGAAATTATCAATTCCGGATTTGATTTTTTTTTTTTTCAAGACTGAATTTCCCAAAATTATATTTCCGTAAATAGGGGGCGATCGCGCTTATGAATGGAGCGATCGCGCTTATGAATGGAGCGATCGCTCATAATGTACTCCGACGTTACCAATTCCGGATTCCTTTTTTTTTTTTTTTGCAAAACTTATTTAATTAGGAAATTAATATTTTCTGATAAAAGAAAAGAGCGGTCGCGCGGTGTAGGGGGCGATCGCTCCTAATGGGCGTATCTTCAAATTCGGAAATGCAAATTTCGGATTGCTTTAATTTGAATTCCGGTGATGCCATTTCCGGATTCAAATTTTGAAAACCTTTTTCCAGATTCAAAGAAAGAAGGATAGTTCAGTAGTGAGAGAGAGAAAGAAGAAGAAGAAGAAGAAGAAGAAGAAGAAGAAGAAGAAGAAGAAGAAGAAGAAGAAGAAGAAGAAGAAGAAGAAGAAGAAGAAGGTGAAAGAGTTGTGAGAGAAAGTTAAGAATGGTTAGTTTTATTTCTTTTTTTTTATTTGTTTTGAGTTGTTAATTTTAGCTATATACATTTTTGTAAGAATTTTTATTTGTGCATTTTTATATAATTTGTTGTTAAAACTATTATGATTTATGTACTTAATTGTTGATTGTCAATGAATTAAACAATTGTAATTTAATTTTTGCCTAGTTAGGATTTTCTTAAGTTAGGTTTAAAATAAAGTGCTTGTTAAAATTACTTTGACAAACTTGTTGCAATTTTTCTATTTAATTATTAATTTTTAAGTGTTAAATTAAAAATTTGAGCTTAAATGTAGTAAAACCTTAAGTCCCATTTAAATTTAATTACTATTAAATTTTTGTGTTTCAGATGAACCAACATGAACAACAACCATTTATTGATCCTGGGCCAATCGATCCACATGTATTGACTTCTCAGGCTACACATAGATCTAATTATATTTGGGATGGACAACAGTTAACTAATTTAAGACCTAGGCGTGGTACAGAACTTCCAGCTAGAGTTGATTGGAGGATAGAAGCTAAGCTTATGAATACTGGATTTTATGGAGTGTATTTATTAGGTCATTTACAATATGATTGACATTTGATTGAGGCTTTGATTGAGAGATGGCGTCCAGAGACCCACACTTTTCACTTACCTGTAGGGGAGATGACCATCACCTTAGAGAATATTGGTATGTTATGTGGTCTTCCTGTAGACGGAATGGCGGTGACTAGTTCAGAAACTAGTAGGAGTACGGGGGCATGGGTTGAGATTGTTGAGGAGTTATTTGGGGTTACACCCTCACCCGCAGACATCAAAAAAGGTGGAATGGTGTCTATGAGATGGGTTCTAGATCACTTCCCTCTTTTTGATCAGCTTTCCAATAATGCGTTCGAGTATATGATTGAGACATATACTCGAGCCTACATTTTCCTGTTATTGGGGTCATACATTTTCCTGTTCTAGATCACTTCCCTCTTTTTTGATCAGCTTCCCAATAGTTGTTGAACTTGTATTTTCTATCCTATGTGATCGGGATGTGATCACTAATTCGAACTATTTGTTTTAATGTTATTTCTATCCTATGTGATCGGGATGTGATCACTAATTTGAACTATTTGTTTTAATGTTATTTCAATTTTTTATAAATTATTTGCTACAATATGATACATTTATAATGCGAGACGAAGGAACAATACTTCAACTTAGTCAACAACGTATAGTCAAAAAGCGCACGCCTTGTTTTTCTATGGGGTGCGATCGCCCCTGTTTATGGCGCGGTCGCCCTCTTTTTCCAGTAACTTCGCGTGATCGCGTGCATGATACCGCGCGGTCGCTCCCTTTGTATGAAACACTGAAATTGACATTGCCCAAATCAACTCCTCTAATTCTACTAAAGTACCAAAACAAAACTCGTTTTGGCCCATTTGATCGTTTCAAGTTGCACAACTACAACTATATTTGATGACATATTTAACCAAAAGTTGAATTTATTACAAGTTCAATATATTACAAGTTCGAATAAAACAACAATACTTAAAAGTTCAAGTACTTAAATTAAGAACTAAAAATACAAATAACAATTAACTCTTACTGCCTAAGAGTTGGACACCTCCTTCGCGTGTGACCTTCTACCTTGCAAATCCCACAACGATTCTTTTTTTTTTGCAACTTGCCAATCCATAGAGTTTCTCAGTCGCCTTGACTTAGGTCTCCCTTGCTTCTGGTCACGTCTATGGTCCGGGTTAGGGTAAAAACGTGGGACAATATGATCTGCATTCCAATAGACCTCGTCATGGATTGGATGAAAAGAGCAACTCCACGTCTTGTAGTACGAGGCAAGGTTGTAAAAAGGATGAATATAACTCATACCATCGACATTTTTCGATTTGAAACACGCAAGCACGTGCGAACAAGGGTAATGATATTGCATCCATTTGCCACAAGTGCATGTTCGATCACGCAATATCACAACTTGAATGTGTCCACCTTTGTCACCACGTACCCTGGTCGTCACACTATAAACACCCACAGACGTAGTGTTAAACCTTGTGACGTGATGAAACCCAGCCTTATTCAAGTTGTATCGGTATCTTCGATCGATTCTCTCACTGAATTGTAGCGTGGCATTTGGTGGTGGGATGCCATTAGGATCTCCCCCTAAAGCACTAATTGCTTTAGTGAGTCTATCTTGAAAGTATGTCACACACCTATAGAATGAGGTCTCAACAACTGCTGAAATAGGCATCCCCCGGGCTCCTTCCATAACGCCATTAAAAACTTCAGACTAATTAGTAGTCTTAATGCCGTACCTATATCCACCATCGTGAGCCATTGTCCACTTTCTAGCATCCAAGAGCTCAAACCATTTAGTTGCCTCTGGGTTGATTATATGAATTTGCCTCAGATAGCATTTAAGCTTTCTATCTTGGGTGGTGCTAACAGCACGCCAAAAAAGATCTTTCAATCCAACGCCCTTGTGAGCTTTAAGAAAATTAGCTTGCAAGTGCAACATGCACCATCTGTGGATAACATTTCGTGGCCAGCTGGCAATGTCTCCAACCGTGGAAAGGATGCCATTATGTCGATCAGATATCAACCAGACTTCACAACCCTTAACAATATGTTTGCAAAGAAGATGCAGAAACCAACACCAGTTTCGATAGTCCTCTTTTTCAACAATAGCGAATGCGAGAGGAAGTACACTATCATTTGCGTCGACACCCATGGCAATAAGAATAACCCCTCTATATCTTTCATGCAGGAATGTGCCATCAACAGAAATAACAGGACGACAATGAGAAAATGCTTCCACACAAGTGCCAAATGCCCAGAACACACGATCAAACATACCTAAAGCACCGGGAGGAGGAGGATCAGAATGCTCCACAATGGTTCCAGGGTTCCACTTTTGGATGGCTGCTAACAAACGTGGCAGTCTTATGTAAGATTCTTCCCAGTCTCCATATGCCTCTGCAATAGCTTTTTGTTTGCCACACCATGCCTTTCTATATGAAACTTCTTTCCCATGGGCTTTTTTTATTTCCGCCTTCACTAGTGCAATCTTCAACTCGGGATCAGCCTTAACCAGTTCCAAAACTTCTTGCCCTATGAACTTAGCATCCATGTTTTGATGATTTTGGCTAATTTCAGTTCCCAAACAAGAATGAGGACCCTTGTATTTGGTAACTTCCCAATACCCGCATTCTTCAAACTCACATTCACATAAAAATTGCACGAAAAATCTTTCACCAAACACTCAATAGTCCTCTTTCGGGTTGTGCTTCGTTTTACCTTGAAGCGCATATTTTTCTTAATATGAAACAACTTCATTTTATACTGCACATCTGTCTTCTTTGAAAAGTGAATACCTTTGGCAATTTCATCATGTTCTACATTCCATTCAGCAAAGTCATATTGGTTATCATCATATATCTCCGATCCTTCTCCAATATCACGATAAAATTGATACCCGACTCTCTCATGCACATGATGTTGTGGTTCTTCGTAAGCAACCAAATGTAACGCCAAATCTTCTCCCTCATTCTCGCTATCATCAGTAGGACTACTGCAATCATCATATCAATCGTCACGATCTTCATTTAGAAGCAACCCAATATTTTCTTCATAATCTGAATCATTATCATCATCATTATACAATTCCTCATCCTCACCCCCTCCCTCTTCCTCTCTCTCTTCCTCTTCCTCTTCCTCTCCCTCTTCCTCTTCCACATATGTTTGTGTACTTGTTCCAGCATCCTTCTGACTATAGCAGCTTAAAGAACCCATCTGGAAGGTATCCATGTCATTAACATACTCATTTTGTAATGGCTCCTCATGGGTTTCAAACTCCTCAACATTCACATTATCAACTAAATTTATCTTAACATACAATTGTAAGCTACTCAACCGACCAAACTGAGCAGAAACATCAAACATGACTTCCATACCCATATCATTGTCGATTATAAATTGAATGTAATTTGCAATACCGGGAGCGACAAGATGAGGATATCTACATGTAACTTGCAACTGAACAATAGCTCGATCTACCCCAATTTTCTTAGCTAACTTTTTAATCAACTTCTTGTAACTCCACCGAGTTTTAGCCCTAAGTGAACATTTTGGTCCCCTTTCAAAATGTTTACCTTCAAACGGGTGTTCATCATTTCCTCCTCAATAACACATGAAAGTAAGTGGAACTCCAGCCATATTTATTCCTAAAAATTGAAAAAATAATTTATAAAAAAAATCTAATTTAACAATATCTCTACATTTACAAAAAAATCAAATAAATACTAAATTTAAATTTTAAACAAAAAATAAAAGGGATTAAATGTACCTTCTTAATCACCTCTCTTCTCTTCTTCTTGAACTTCTTAATAACCTTTTTGAATTTTCAGATTTTTTTGGAAAAAATTCACCTACTCTCCTCTTCTTCTTCCTTCTTTTTTCATTCTTCTTCACTGAGTTTTGATTATACGAAGGTTGTTTACAGATTTGCTGGGGAAGAAGGGTTTTGTAAAGTAAATCCGGAATTAGCATTTTCGGATTTGAATTTTTCAAAAAAAAAAAAAAAACATTACTTAATTCAATTCAGTTCAATTCAGTATTAAAAAAAATAAAAATCCGGAATTACCAATTCCGGATTACATTAGGAGCGATCGCCCCCACAAAATGCGCGATCGCTCGCTATTTTTTCCAGAAAATATTAATTTGCTAATTTAATCAGTTTTGCAAAAAAAAAAAAAGGAATCCGGAATTGGTAACGCCGGAGTACAATAGGAGCGATCGCTCCATGCTAGAAGCGCGATCGCTCCCTATTAACGGAAATATTATTTTCGGAAATTCAGTTTTGACAAAAAAAAATAAAAAAAAATACAAATCCGGAATTGGTAATTCCGGAATGCATTAATCCGGAATTACCAATTCCGGATTCAAATGAAAAGTGTTAGTTTGGTACTTAAATTTTTAATAATGTTATTTTGGAATATAAATTTTTAAAAAGCTATATTTTGGAAAAAAATCCACATATTCCTTATCAAATGGAAGTCCATGCGTAAATTAAAAGGAAAAAAGGAAAATTCAGAAGAAATTGTCCCGCTTAAAATTCTTACTTACCACAATAGCTACCATTATTGTAATGTAATAGATTATGTTATTTATTATTATTATTATTAATAATAGTAATAATAATAATAATGATAATAATAATAATAGTAATTATAATTATTATTATAATTATAATATTTATAATAATTATAATAAAAAAAAACTTATAGTGGCTTCATACAAATTACACAGAATGAAAAAACAACTTAAATTCACCCAAAAATAATCTAAGAACATAGAGAGATTCAACTTTGGAAGTTTGGATCCGTAAAATCAAGAACAAGGAGTTGCAATCAAAGACAAGCTGTTCTTTTTTCTAACGGTGACTCCAAAAACTTCAGTCATGTCAAGATCCTTCGGCTTCATCCCCTCCGGGAGTTTCCAATCAAAATGATATAGAAGTTGCGCAAGAACAAGTTCAACACTAGCCATAGCAAATGATATGCCCGGACACATTCTCCTTCCCACCCCAAATGGGATATACTCAAAGTTAGCTCCTTTAAAATCTATAGAAGAATCTTCAAATCTTTCAGGCAAGAAGCTCTCTGGGTCATCCCAATATTCAGGGTCTCTTGCTATGGCCCAGAAGTTGACAATGATGTTAGTTTTTTCTGGTATTGTATAACCTTCAACCTCAAATTTCTCATGGCTTTGTCGTGTGCCCAGAAATGCGAAGGGGTTGCGCAGTCGCAAAGATTCTTTGATCACCATCTTTAGGTAACTACACTGTTGAAGATCTATCTCTTCCTTTGCTTTCTTTGCGGCGAAGACTTTTCTTAGTTCAGCTTGTGCTTTCTTCATCACTCTAGGGTTTCTTATCATTTCGGACATCGCCCATTCTGTTAATGTTGAACTTGTTTCTGTTCCTGCGCCAAACATGTCCTGCACAATCCGTGTTATAATAAGTTTCTCAATTTCCTTTTTTAGCCGCCAAAAATAAGAATTGAGTTTCTAAATAATGAAGTAGTTATGATGCAATCTATCTATATTACAATAGGCAATGGAGGTAACCGCCAAAACAAAAAGCGCTGAGATTGAATCTCCCAAATCCGATCTGACGGCCATAAAACTAATAGAAATTAATATGGTGGGGAAGTTAATAGTGGTGGGAGGAAACGGTTATGGATTGGTGGTGACATGTGGGTTTACTACTCAAGTTTACATTTATTGGATGGTCTTCTACAATAGGCAATGGAGGTAACCGCCAAGACAAAAAGCGGCTGAGATTGAATCTCCCAAATTCGATCTGACGGCCATAAAACTAATAGAAGTTAATATGGTGGGAAAGTTAATAGTGGTGGGAGGAGGCGGTTGTGGATTGGTGGTGACATGTGGGTTTACTACTCAACTTTACATTGATTGGATGGTATAAATTAGGGTAATAGCTTTCTCTGAAAGTTTATCAATCTCCATAGCCTTAACATAACCATTTCTCACCCATACACACACAAATATTTGGCACTCATAACGGGAAAAACACAGAGATATGGGAAACTATGCAGATTGATGAATCCAATTAATATGATAAGTCCACAGTAATGGTGTTTTTCCCATCGTCCTATCTGCAACCCTTGCCGAATGTCGCAACCTTAAATCAGAATCCTAGGTTTCATTTATAGGTTTTTGTACTCACCTCGACAACAAGATGATGGATGACAATTTACTAACTTTTCCTTACTCTTGCACTCTTCGGCTGTTTTTTGTCTACCAGATTCAATGGCTTACGCGTATTAATCCCAGCAGAGCTCTGATTTCAGGTTTCTTTCACATTCTTCGGATTTTAAATTATGATCAGGAACAACTCAAATTAGTATACGAAGTCTTCATTAATTTTAAACCGTTAAAAATATGTATGTTCAAGATGAAACGTTAGATCTTTACCATCTCTAGATTTTTGTACTATTTTAATGGTTCAAAGGCTACTAATTTTTAAATTATGTATTGAATGTGATATTGCAAGTTAGTGTGGATTGTGGAGGTATTGTCTTTAAAACACATTGATTAATGTCGTTAATGTGCTGAAGCATTGAGGTTTGATTGTATTGAGGTTTGATTGTGTCGTTCAATTATAAAAATTATAGGCAACCTACTTCCTTTGATCCATACACACAATTACAAATTGTGACAAATGTATAATGATAATGTATCAGAATACTTCTGAATTATTGTTTGATGGTTGTCTATTATGAAGGGCATGAAGGTTGGATAAAAATAAGGGAAGTGGATGGGAGGTTTTTTGTTTTTGCTCTTTTTTTTTTTTTAGGTTAATTGAAAGAGGGATGAAGGTGGTGGGTTGGGTTTGTTGGGTTGGGTTGGGGTGGGGCTTTTGACGGAAAATAGGGAAGTGAGTGAGGTTAGGGGTTCACGGGAGAAAGACATATTGAGTTTTTTTTCTTTCCTTTATTTAGGTGTTTTTCAATCTTATTATTTGCTCATATTAGGATTATTTATTTAAAATAATTGTATTGCTTTATCATTAATTTAAAAAAAAAATCATTCGCGTTCATGATGTGTTCTCCTTTTTGTTTTTAAACTACAATAAAAATAGAAGAGTAGATGGGTTTTGAATTACAAGGATAATGAGTTGGATTGTAGTTACAAAAAGAGAGTAGTGAATGGGGTGGGAAGTTAAGAAAGTGTCTTTTTTATTACCATGGAAATTTCCTTGCCTCACTTCCTTTTTATTTTTTGTTCATTCAGTTTTATTTTCATTTTCGCTTATTTTTGCATAGATTCCGTACTGTTACCGTGCGATCCGCACGGGTATAAATAATAATACCAAACATGCTAATGATATTTCTGCAGTCAAGAGTATCACCAAAGGTCATCAAATATAAGTTTCTGAGTTTGAGACAATCGTTTTTAGATAATTTCTACAATTTTTTTGGAAGTCAATTTTGCAACTGCATTTCTCTTATTGAAGTCTGTTTTATATGTGTTCATGTTCCAGGGTTAAGATGGCGAAGGAAGCTTTGAAGTTGGAAGTGTACAACCAAGGAATGATGTACATGAAGCTTTTGAATCGTAAACCCCCTCCCATCCCCGGTTGCCACTGTTTCAATCAGTAGTAGAGGCAATGATTTGGTACTAAAAAGTGGCAAAGCTAAGTATATTTGAAAAGGGGGTTACCGAGGGTGGGGCTTGACTTTACCACTGTGTTAGAAGTTTAGAACTGATAATTAAGAGGAAATGATATTATTTTCTATTTAATTTGGTTAGTGACAACTGAAATCACCAATTTATGTTAGAAGTTTAGAATTTGATTTTCTTTCGCTGTTGGCTATAGACAACATAATTTTCTTATCACAAAATTTTGGGGGAAATTAGTTTCTCCTTAAGTTATAGAAAGTCCTGTTTTATAAACTGTTCCTAAATATTCACTAACTACTTGCAAGTAGAAAAAAAGTAAACTTTTTATAATTTATGGAGAAACTAGTTTCTCCCAAAACTTGCTCTTTTCTTATTTGTTAATGGGTATGGATGTATGGTTCAGGATTGATGTAGGAAAGACGAAAATGGCTGTGGGGTGAGGATTTATGTGAGAACGACAAAATTAAAAGAGGTTCTTTATATTTTCTACGCCTGACTATCATGTATATCGTCCCGTGCCATTGGCACGGACATCTGAGTACTGGTCATAGTATAAGCGATATATAAATGAACGAATTAATAAAAAACTAATTTAAAAAGGAAAGAAAACTTACCAAAGTAATGGCCTTGATGTTGTCTAGTGTGAAAGGGAAGTCTAAGCCACCGGTCTCCTTAACCCTTAAGAGAACATCCACAAGATCTTCCTTATCTTCTTTGATTTTTCCAACATAAATGATCATTAATGATTTCATCAAGAATCTTATCAAGCTTTTGATGCGTTTTCTTCACTTTAGACATCATTCCATTAAGGATAGGAATAAATTTAAGAGATGGGAACAAATTAGCTGCATCAAGACCTCCAAGAAACCCTACCATCTCCACAATGCTGACAATGACTTCATCTTGGTCTTTGCATTTGCTTCCGAATACCGCTCTACAGGAAATAATATTCATCAATGCGTAAATCATCGCACCAAGATTGACCGGTGAGTCAGAAGATGATCTAATGGACTCAACAACACGCGACACCTCTTCTTCGCGTATTAGGCGAAAGGACCGGACTTTTTTAGCACTCAAGATTTCTAAGATGCAAATTTTGTGCATTTGTCTCCATAAGTTACCATAAGGGGCGAAGATGAGGTCTCCATTATTATACAAGACAATCTTTGTAGCAAGAAACTCGGGCCTATTTGCTATGGCTAGATCATTTTTCTTGAGAACCTCCTTTGCAAACCGAGCAGATGATATGACAATGGTTGATATTTCACCAAGTTGGAGATGCATGATTGGTCCATGTTTCTTGGCTAGTGCGCTGAAAACATGATGTGGTAGTGAAGAACCAAGCAAGTGAGGCAAGCTTCCAATGATGGGAAACTTCCATGGCCCCGGCGGAAGGTTTTTTCTGGTCGGTGTTGCAATCTTTCTGCATATTTGTATGATTAGGAGGAGGAAGAAGAAGAAAGGCATAATAGGGAAGATGAAATTGATACCAAAGAGCTCCATTGTTGAATTCAAAGTGATAAGAAACGTGTGCTATTTAGAGGGTCTCAAATTCAGTTATTGTGAAACTAGTTTTGCTTCAAGTCTTGGTTTTTAGAAAGAGGATCATTAGCACACGTTCAATAACGGCCCCTGAATTTTGTGTATTTGACCTTTTAGTTCTTGAAAATATTTTCATCCCCTCTAAAAAAAATCCAAATGACCCCACTCATATATAAATTGAATTCCCACATTTAAAATTATAAGGAAATTCTTTAATAGTATATATATATATATATATATATATATATATATATATATATATATATATATATATATATATATATATATATATATATATATATATATATATATATATATAAATATATTAGTTATAAAAATGATACTACTCATATATAAATTGATATCACTCCGTGAAATTTAGGTATATTTTTTATTTTATCCTTCTTTATTGTTCATCATCACTTGTAAGCCTACTAGTACTCCGAGCCCGTGCGGGACCGCACGGGCCAGTACCCCCCTTATATCCCCACCCCCATCAAAGACTCTTTTTCTCATTATTCTAAGCACTCCATTACTCACCAATAACTACCTTTCACATTCTTTCCCGAGACATTTATTTGTCAAAGCAATGAGTAATTGGTTCATGTACATAAACTTGCATTTAGTAATATTGCACCACTAAGGTGATTAAAAGTCTTGGAAAGGTGAGCTTCGGTTACCTTGGTCTCCTGCTCTTGTGCTTTTCTTCTTATGTTTAAAATCATCAGAGGCAAAGAGTTTCCAATAATAAATATAAGTTTGTGCATTGATTAGCAGGTTATACCTTTCATCTCACGAAGCCCATATAGTTTCGCACCAATAGGCTATTTTTATGGGACGGAGGATAAGATTTAAAAACATGAATCACATATCAAGAAAATAAAATTAGAAAAGGGAGTAAAAGTAACTCACAAGAGAGATTGAGAATATTCTTTTTTGCTTTAGAAAACCCAGGTGTTAGGGTTATTTGGGGATGAATACATACGCACAAACCACATTAAGGTGTGGCAAAAAATCTGAATCACAAAGCAATACGCCATCTTCTGCGGCGGTATCCATGCTTCTATTTAAAACATACGGATCACACGAGAGAGAGTCATTAGATAGCGACATAAAGAAGTAGCTTAATGAGTCAGAGATCGTGCGTGGCGCAAGGTTTAATTCTACCTGTTCCACTTATATACTAATGTTTATAGCTAGAAGTCGTTGCCCTCCATATATCAAGTTCAAGTTCTGGTCCATGATTCTGCTTTAGATCCTCGAACCTGCCATAAACCTAATACCCACAGAAAGATCACCAAATAGACAATCAAACAAACAAAACTGAGTCTGGCCGTCCATTGCTGGCATAACAGACACATGAAAACTAACTACTAAAAGTTAAAATAACAGAAATCAATAGCCTCAAACGACATTGCAACAAAGAGGACTAATTCAAAGCCGCCTTTTCATAAATACCAGCAAAGACTTGCAAATATGTTAAAATATAGCTGGAATATATAAAACACGGAAAACAATATTTAAAATTTATAATTTAAAAATAAATTGGAAGAATTCTACGCCTCACTTATTCCAAAGAAAAATCAATGTTTAATTATGAAAAAAAAATAAAAAATGTAAAGTAAGCATTTATTAGTCTTCAGGTTCTGATTTCACATCATTGACGGTGGTAGAAAACGCGCGACAGCATTTCTAGCGGCAAAAAATGCGACAGCATTTTTCTCAGCCTCAACCTGAGCATTGAAAAAAAAAAAGATATTAAACACAATAATTTAACTATATTAGATGAATTAAATTAGATTACATATATATAAGAATACCTCCGTCCCAAAATACATTTCCATTTTTGCTTTATTTTGAGTGTTTCTTTTTTGATGTCCCATTCAAAATAGAGCAAACCCAAAATGAAAATGTTTCATTTTGAGTGTCACATTCGGATATAAAGAATATTGCATGCATTCAAAACTTAATATGGGGCGGAAGAACCGACATAAAAGGAAAGTGCGACATTAATTATGGGACGGAGGAAGTATATATTTTAAAGGTGACATTGTGACGGGAGAGTGATAGATCAAACATATTGGAATGATATACCAGTGAGGGATCAAATTTAAATGACTAATTAATTAAACAAACTACTGTAGGTATGAAACTACTGTATACAAACAATTTTGAATGAGTTTACACATGAACAAAAAAAAAATTGTGACACTTCAAGATGGAAAGAGTTTAATGAGATGCCCTTTCTCAATTGGCTATTGAACATAGGTGAATTGCCCAACTTTGTTCTGACCCTTCCCTTCCCCAAGAATATATTGCATACTTCAAAGCCATTCAACACCAAGTCACTATTGAACATAGGTGAATTGCAAAAGCTACCCAAACATCAGCTACCTCCAAATTCATATTCTTATAATACAGTGCACATCAAATAGGTTCAAGGTTGGAACAACAATCTTTCGTATAATCTCTTTGTTCTATTTCCTATATTACTTTGGTTAACAAAATAAAAAATATATTTGGGGAGATTGGGGGTGGGTGCAGTGGCGAAGCGAAATTTTCGGGAAGGCGGTCAAGTGTTACCTTATACCTTCTTCACAATAACAAAAACATCACAACAGAGAAATCTCAATAATTCGAGTGAAAAAAATTGGAAAGTTACAGATATACCAGCATCAAGTGTTACATTATAACTTCTTCACAAAACCTCTTAATGTGGTTGAAGACCATCAGAAACATTCATAAAACCAAATGTGAAAGTTTAGTACCAACATCCAGCCTTATCTAAAATTTTGCACCCATTATAATTTCATTTTCTAAAAATTTCCACCCAATTCATCTTTCTTATTCCAAATTGCCAATTATAATGCCCTAAACCCAAAATTTTACACAGGTAGATAACATAAGCATCTTCTTCCGATACAGTGATGCAGTACCAATAAAATTGGCTTACTTTTAACATTGGAAAATGCAAATCCAATAAAAGCAGAAAAACATAATCAAAACATGATTGTCACTTTTGTGCAAAATATTTTGGTCCAAAATAATTTTCACTTTTGAGTTAAAATCATTAAACTTCCACTTTTATCCTTGCATTGAAACTTGTAACAATTCATTAGTAATTGTTTTATTGAGGGGAGTATGTAGGAAATAGAAATAATTACATGGGCAAAATTGATAATTTTTTTCATTAAGTCATAGTAATAATTGCTTTCCTTATAACCGGAGAAAACCCAAAAAGCGACAGTAATTTTAGACCGAAGAGAGGAGCTAATTCCCACCAGAAATCATTGTACTCTTAGGCAATGATTGGTATCTAAGAATGCATATTCCATTTCCGAGCAATGCTAGGGGCACATACTTAAGTTCACAAAATTTTGGCCACAAACAAACATGTTAATAGTTGTTTAAAGGTTTAATTAATAAGTAATGGTCTAAATTACATAGAAAGTATGTACTCATTCATACAAAACCAACAATCCAGAAATTCCAAAATAATTTTCACTTTTGAGTTAAAATCATTGAACTTCCACTTTTATCCTTGCATTGAAACTTGTAACAATTCATTAGTAATTGTTTTATTGAGGGGAGTATGTAGGAAATAGAAATAATTACATGGGCAAAATTGATAATTTTTTTCATTAAGTCATAGTAATAATTGCTTTCCTTATAACCGGAGAAAACCCAAAAAGCGACAGTAATTTTAGACCGAAGAGCGGAGCTAATTCCCACCAGAAATCATTGTACTCTTAGGCAATGATTGGTATCTAAGAATGCATATTCCATTTCCAAGCAATGCTAGGGGCACATAATTAAGTTCACAAAATTTTGGCCACAAACAAACATGTTAATAGTTGTTTGAAGGTTTAATTAATAAGTAATGGTCTAAATTACATAGAAAGTATGTACTCATTCATACAAAACCAACAATCCAGAAATTCCAAAATAATTTTCATTTTTGAGTTAAAATCATTGAACTTCCACTTTTATCCTTGCATTGAAACTTGTAACAATTCATTAGTAATTGTTTTATTGAGGGGAGTATGTAGGAAATAGAAATAATTACATGGGCAAAATTGATAATTTTTTTCATTAAGTCATAGTAATAATTGCTTTCCTTATAACCGGAGAAAACCCAAAAAGCGACAGTAATTTTAGACCGAAGAGCGGAGCTAATTCCCACCAGAAATCATTGTACTCTTAGGCAATGATTGGTATCTAAGAATGCATATTCCATTTCCGAGCAATGCTAGGGGCACATAATTAAGTTCACAAAATTTTGGCCACAAACAAACATGTTAATAGTTGTTTGAAGGTTTAATTAATAAGTAATGGTCTAAATTACATAGAAAGTATGTACTCATTCATACAAAACCAACAATCCAGAAATTCCAATTCAAGTTTCCTGTATTAAATGTTGTCAAATGAAAGTGACTCAATTAACCGAAAAACAAAATCCGATATAATTAAACATCATCTTCCCTCTGTCCCAAAACGATACTCTCATTTCTCTTTTTCGCTTGTCCCAAAATATTAGTCTCATTCCCCTAAAATTAACCTTTTAAAATCACCGAGTTTCTAAATCTTACAACGCAACCTTAAAATGTTTAAAAAGCCTTAAACATCATTTAAATATATATCGAATTAAGAAAAAACAACAACAAAAAGGAAATGATAATTTGAAAAAAAGTGAAAGTACCGTAGAAACAAGACGAACAGTAAAAGCAGAATTCAAGCAATTAGAAACAGGAAGAACATGCAAGCGCTTATAGAGAAGAAATGAATGAGCAGAAGAACAGCTTCGGAATCCGCCATTAAAACTCGAAAACTGATGCTTCGAGTTCGTGTCCTTAATTAGTCCTGAATTTCCACCTCCAATCGCCGCCGTCGTCATCCGGCGGTTGTGTATATGTATAATCGACGGGAAGATATAGATACAGAAATCTGTGTATGTAATTGCAGGAAGAAAGAAAATTCTAGGGTTTATGAGTGAAGATTGGAGTGGATATAATTGTGAGGGGGGTGGGGTGGGTGGTGAGGAATCAGAAGAAGAAGCGGAAAAGCAAGTGTGGTTAGTGGTTGGTTTGGTAGTGTGCCCATCACGTGCCTGCCTGATATGAGACCATTGTTTTGATTCCATTTGGATGTGAGTGGAGAACGTATAGAGAGAGAGAGTGGAGATCGTGGGGGAGAGGAATAATTGTGGGTCGTTGGATCAATTTTGGGAGGATCAATCCTAGCCACCACTTATATCCAGGATAAGAGGCAGTTTTTCCCTTCTCTATTGTATAATAGATAAATAGACATGTCATCATATCATCAAAACTTGTCAAAAATTTGGATGTATAAAACTAATTGAATATTCAAATTTAAGAAACAAATAATACTTTCTTGTCCAAATTAAATGTTCATTTTTTATTTTTTAATAAAAATAAATGTCAATTTTTTTTCAAAAAGTGTTTTTAGCAAGCTTATTGAAAAGGTTTACGACTGGAGACGGTCTGGGGAGAAACGCGTTTCTCCGTCACGCATGGAGAAACGGGGCAACTTTTGTTGCGCGACATACTTAGCCAATTTCTGGATATCCTTTCCAAAGCTTCTGGATATTCAGAACATTGAATATGGATATCCAGAAGCTTTGGAAAGGATATCCAGAAACCAAATATTTTTTCTGGATATCCTTTCCAGAAACACGGATATCCAGAACATTGAATATGGATATCCAGAAGCTTTGGAAAGGATATCCAGAAACCAAATATTTTTTCTGGATATCCTTTCCAAAGCTTCTGGATATCCATATTCAATGTTCTGGATATCCAGAACTGATGAAAGTGATATCCAGTTGTTGTGGCTAAGTATGTCGCGCGACAAACGTTGCCCCGTTTCTCCATAAGCGACGGAGAAACGCGTTTCTCCCCAGATTTTAGCTTACGATTGTGAGAAATAAAGTTGTTATAGGTTTATAGAAATGAGAATTTATAAAGTGATAGTGTGGCGGACTAATAAACCCCTTGAAGGGGTTTATGATTAAGGTTGCCTTTAGTTTGATTTGACATGAGAATTAAGAAAAAATAATTGTTGTTAGTATGAAAAATAAAGTATGAGAGAGAAAGTGGGTAGCAAGTTTTTTTTTTGTGATAATAATAATTGGGTTTCATTATTCATTTTAAATAATAAAACAAATAAAAAACTTAAGTTGGGACAAAATATAACAGAAAGAAAGTAAGAATTTTAAGCCGAGACGGAGGGAGTGAAAATATTACTCTCAAGTTAACTGCTACTCTCAATATGAGACATGGACGATAGTTTGTGCTTAATCAATTAGTGTTCATTTTAGTCGTCTACGAATTTAATACACTAAAATGATGATCTTCCCTTTTTTTTTTTTTTTGCGTTCTCATCCATAAGAATCCATGTTGATTGATACATAGTGAAATAGTTCTATGACTAGGTTGATCAAGAATATTTCAACCACAATAAAACTATACTAAGATGATAAATGGGGTGGGGACACCATACCTTTGGTGGCTTCCCCTGCTAGGCATAAGACACTATTTCGACCAGCACACAAACAACGACTAGTACGAGGAGTACGCCTCCCCGAAATACATCCAAAATACACTTATAATTCTTGTCCAACAAGGACATCTTAGAATTAGAATCTTAGTGGGATTTAAGTACCTATCTCTCCTAACTTTCTATATTATTATCTCCTACACCTATAAATATAAGTAATAAATCACAATTTTCTGGTACGTATTTTTTGCTCTGAACTATTGTTAATTGATTTGCTCACATTTATACAAATACTTATTATCACGTCGGATGACCTTTGTCGGTGAAACCCCGACTTAGTTTACATGCTTGTTCATCTTTTTCATGATATTCAATCATACAGGATATATCCGAACCACTGGATTTGAGATGATTCGAGATTTTTGGCATTATCAGTTTAGTTCTATTTCCGGGAAACGATCATATTATCCCTTAAATAACGAAAATTATGTTCAGTTCCGTCAAATCTAATAGAAGATGGACACATCGCTATCATAACACAAGATCCGGATAATCATCTTATGAAGGAAATTCATGGCAACGTTGGAATAGCAATTCCGCAGGCCAATGATGGATTGCCGCCTCCTCCGCCTTTTAATGACGGGATGCCACCACCATTGCCGCTAGGTATGAACTTGCCATCACCACGGAGACGACCAACAACCAGTCAGGCCAAGCGAAACGCATCCCAAAGGGGCGCATGCTCATCTCTCCTACTGGCTGTTCGTAGACCGCCAGAAAGACACTCTGCGACGCATTTACGAATGGATAATGCCTTGTTAAAGTTAGATACAGATCATTCTTTGGCTGAATTTATTTGACTTACCAGGACTGGGATTTCCCATGGGGGGGGGGCGAAGGTCGTGTTGATAGGCGTGGTATAGTCATGGGAATAGGGAAAATCTTCGCCCTGGCCAAAATTGACGTAGCGGAAGACTAAATAGATGTCAATTACTAGAAGAATTTAATCGATCATAGCAAGAGACCTTCAACCCACGTTGAATCGCGCACGATTGCCGGGAATTGGACAAAAGGAGAACACTCAAACTTTCGAATTTAACAGAGTAAACACTCAATTTTTATTAATCAACACTTGATTTTCGGAATTACAATTAATCATAATTATAAAGTGACACTAGTACTTGAAAAACAAGTCAAAAACTTCCCAAAATAACCCTTGTCTATATAGTAACCTAATCAATCAATAAAACATTAAAATAAAGTCCTAATATACTTCTAATACCAAAAATACTAACAACCTAATATTAAATCCGAAAATAACATTAAATAAATAAAACTAAAACTAAACTTATCACTATATTCATCTTCATCATTCTCCTCGACTTCGAAAAATTCTTCCTCGAATTTGCAGCAAGTTGTAGTCGAATCTTAATCATTGCATAAAAAATATTTGTAACAATCCTCTCATTGAAATAATACTTGAACACTTATAATCTTCCTTTATAACCTTGTCGGACTTTAAACTTGCTTACTTGAGTAACAACCTCCATCCAATCCGTCCAATGTAATCTAATAAACTCATGAAGTAACAAATTTTTTATGTAAACAGAAGAAAATGTCTTTGAATGAGGGATATCAAACGGATCAACGAATCTATGACTAATAATCTCATCATCGTAAATCGAAGGCTGAAACAAACCAATCATAGATTGTGGAAAAGGTGTATCGGAAAAAGGTAGGACACTATCAAACTGACAATTTTCACAATCACACTTATCATATTTTGGAGGTATTGACCAATCGATAGAAAGTTCGGTAGTCGCCGATTCGACGAAAGGCCACGAAATATCACCACCATCAGAATCCACCTCCCAGTCTCGCTGTCCGTCGCTGCCACAAGGTTTAGGCTGATTCCGTCGAGCCTGTTGATTGAACAATTCGGTCATCCTGCCCGTTAACTGTTCCATCAACAACTCCATACGTTGATCTACGATGGATCTGATGCGTTCCTCCAGAACCGCCTCATCTCTCTCGTAGATCGCTTCCACAGTGGCCTTCTTTTCTCGTCTCAGTCTTTCTAGAACGAACCGAAATTTGATACCAACTGACGTAGCGAAAGACTAGATAGATGTCAATTACTAGAAGAATTTAATCGATCCTAGCAAGAGACCTTCAACCCACGTTGAATCGCGCACGATTTCCGGGAATTGGACGAAAGGAGAACACTCAAACTTTCGAATTTAACAGAGTAAACACTCAATTTTTATTAATCAACAACTGATTTTCGGAATTACAATTAATCCTAATTATATAGTGACCCTAGGACTTGAAAAACAAGTCAAAAACTTCTCAAAATAACCCTAGTCTATATAGTAACCTAATCAATCAATAAAACATTAAAATAAAGTCCTAATATACTTCTAATACCAAAAATACTAACAACCTAATATTAAATCCGGATGATGCAGTATGACATGGGAACAACAGAGCAGCAACAACGAAACAGAGGATGGATCCTGGAGCTGAGGTGGGCGCCCCACCCATGGCCAGGCGGGCGCCTGGTAGACAGACGGGCACTCAGCAGGCAGCAGAAACAGATATCAAAATGGGCATCAATGTGCTGGATTAGGGCTCAAGTGTTCCATGGAATTTTAATGTTTTATTTTAATAATAAGTTAGGGTATTTTAGTACTTTCATTTAAAAAGTTGTATTAGGGTTTGTTAGGGTTCTAGAATATTCTTAGAGTAGTATTTAAAAAATGGTAGGGCTTTTGTATTGGCAGACTTTGATTATATATGAAATAGAAAAGAAAAGCTTGAAGCTTTCAGAAATTGATTCTTGTCATTATCGTTTGGTCATTCTATTCTCTAGCCTATTCGACATTATTTGGTATCAGAGCTCTGATACCAAATGATGCCGAATAGGCTAGAGATTAGAATGACTGAAAGAATAATGACATGAAACAATTTCGAAAGCTTCAAGCTTTTATTTTTATATTTCATATAATCAAAAGTCTGCCTAAAAACATCAACCTAACAATGTTTAAATACTAATCTAAGAACATTCTAGAGCCCTATCAAAACCCTAATACAACTTTTAATTGAAAGTACTAAAATACCCTAATTAATAAATCACTAAAACCCTAAAACCTATAAAACAAATCAAGCCCAAATCAAACCAAAACTGAAGCCCAATGCGTTGCTGATGTTTCCCCCGTCTGCCCTCCAGGCGGGCGCCTGAGACTCCACGAGGCGGCCGCCCCACTTCCAGCCCCTGCCTCTGTTTCTGTCGTTGCTACTTTGTTGCTTGCTGCTGGTTCTGTCGTTGCTGTCTTCTGCCAACCTGCATCAAAAATCCCCCACATCGCGATGCTGCTGGTAGATCCAAGTAGCTCCCCGTCCAGGACGTCTATCCACGTAATAGGGCTCCTGGACACAAGAGTGCCCGTCATAGAGGATATTTAATGGACCAATTGAATAATCAAAAAGAATAAGAGGTCAATTCAGCTAATCTAAGAGCTAGACTCAACCATGCAAGGCAAAAGACTCCTCCCCATAGAGATCCCTCTCCTCGATCTAGGAGCCCTCCTCGGCACAGGAGTCCTCCACGGAGTAGAAGTCCTCCCTATCCAGAGATAACTCCCAGGAGGAACATAACTCCTCCTCATCATTCCAGACCATTAAATGGCAGAGCACCATCTAGATATGGAAATAATCATGTCAATCACCAACCACTTGTGGAGCAAAGTAGGGTGAACAGGCACAGAGAAAAGGAAAGAACCGATCGCAGTTCCCACTGTTGTATATGAATAGATGCAAGGAACTTTTCCTCTTGAAAAAGAGAATTAACGAAATGGAGATGGGGAAGAAGGACGTCGAGGATGAGGATACCGGAGCTACTCGTCCCTTCTCCCAACGAATTGTTGATCATCCTCCTAATCCGGCTTTTAAGATCCCCAACTTTAAGAAGTACGGAGGACCACTGATGCACGAGATCATGTGCAGAGATTTTAATCCACCATGGCACTTCTCACCAAGGCAGATGACAAACTCTACAAGGCTTTCACCAGCACTTTCTCCGGGACAGCCCTATCATGGTTCCGTGAGCAGAAAAAGGGGAGCATAGATAGTTGGAAAGTTATGAGGAAGAGATTCCTAGATCATTTTGCAACTGGTAGGAAGCGGAAAAAGAGATTGAGATATCTTAACAACATTGAGCAAGACAAAAACCAGACAACTCTAAGTTATTACAACCTGTTCAAAGCCATAGCCGACCAGGTGGAGGAAAGTGTAACCGAACGGGAAGTGATTGTCTGTTTCAACTCTGAACTGATATTCGAAAAATTGAAATATGAACTCTCTGCAAGGGAGCCGAATCGTCTGAATCTGAATCTGAACCATTGAACCGTTGTCAAAATCGTCAAACTCGTCGGATATTTCATTGATTTTTCACAATATAGTCGTTAGAGTATGAGGAATATGGTTAAATAAAAAATATTTTTTTCCTAACTCATTTTCTCAACTATAATAGCACCCCCTCCCTATTTTTTTCACACAAACCCCTTAACTATCTCTTAACTTTAACTAACGAATTTCGTTAATTTCTTTGATTTTCAATCTCAAATCATATACTAACTCTCATTTGTTTAAGTTTTAGGTTAAAATGTACATAAGGGGTATAAGTATAAGATTTAGTGATCGGTTTAGAGGTATATATGAGATTTAGGTATATGATTTAGGGGGTTAGAGTACGGGGTATATAGTTAAGATATATTAATTAGGGTTTAGGGTATAAAGTATATGATTGTTATTTAAGGTTTAGGGTATAGGGTATATATGCGAATAATATAAATAAATTAAGGTTTAGGGTATAAAGTATATGATTTATATTTAAGTATTAGGGTATAGGGTGTATGTGAGAATTTAGATGAATTTGGGTTTAGGGTATTAAATATTTGATTTAAATTTAGGGTATACGGTATAGGGCATGAGAGATTAAGATAGATTAATTAGGTTTAGGGTATAGTCGTATAGAGTATATGATATAGATTTAGGGTTTAGGGTATATGGTATATATGAGATTAAAGTAGATAAATTAGAGGTTAGGGTATGGAGTATATGATTTAGATTTAAGGTTTGAGGCATACTCCCTCCGTCCCAGCGGAGTGTGAATTTTTGGTCAACTTTGACCAACTTTGACCAATAATTTAAATAAATAATAATGATCCTAATAAAAATTTAAATTTTTTTTATTGTATCACGCTTAATAATATTAATAATAATATTTTTTGGATTTTTATTAGAATCATTATTATTTTTTTAAATTATTGATCAAAGTTGACCAAAAATCTACACTCCGCTGGGACGGGGGGAGTATGGTATATATGAGATTAAGGTAGATGGATTAGATTTAGGGTATGCAGTATATGATTCAGATTTAAGGTTTATGATATACTATATAGGGTATATGATTAAGGTAGATGAATTAAGTTTTAGGATATAAAGTATATGATTTAGATTTAAGATTTAGGATATAGAGTATATATGAGATTTATGTAGATGAATTAGAATTTGGGGTATGGATTATAGGATTTAGATTTAAGGTTTAGGGTATATGGTTAAGGTAGATGAATTAGATTTTAGGATATTAAGTATATCATTTATATTTAAAAATTAGGGTATAGGGTATAGATTTTGTGTATTTGTCCTTTTAGTTCTTGAAAATATTGTCATCTCCTCTAAAAAATCCAAATGACCCCACTCATTTATAAATTGAATTCCCACATTTAAAATTATAAGGAAAATCTTTAATAATAATATATACTCCCTCCGTCCCAATAAGAGCTGACCATTTTTTGGGCAGCACGCAAATTAAGGAATTGGGGGGGAAGTAAAAATGATGTGAGTGTAATTTGAAAATAGGAGAGAGAATGAGTGGAGAGAATAGTAAATTATAATGGTGTTGTGAGTATTAAAATAATGGAGGAGAGAGAATGAGTGGAGGGAATAGTGAAGATTCATTTGCCAAAAAAGAAAAGTGGAAGCTATTAACGGGACACCCAAAATGGCAAAATGGGAAGCTACTATTGGGACGGAGGGAGTATATAAATATATTCCTTATAAAATATATATAAATATATTAGTTATAAAAATGATACTACTCATATATAAATTGATATCACTCTGTGAAATTTAAGTCTATTTTTTAATTTATCCTTCTTTATTGTATTGCTTATATTTATTATTCATCATCACTTGTAAGCCTATAAATAGACATGTAATCATATCATCAAAGCTTGTCAAAAATTTGGATGCATAAAACTAATTGAATATTCAAATTTAAGAAACAAATAGTACTTTCTCGTCCAAATTAAATGTTCATTTTTTATTTTTTAATAAAAATAAATGTCAATTTTTATCAAAAAGTGTTTCTAGAAAGCTTATTGAAAAGGTTTACGATTGTGGGGATAAAAGTTGTCGGAGATTTATAAAAATGAGAATTTATAAAGTGATAATGTGGCGGACTAATAAACCCCTCGAAGGGGTTTATGTAAGAACATGGATTGCAAAATGTGTATACTTAATGAATATAAGTGACATGTAGATGTACATGTATAAATTATTAAAATAATGTTATTGTAAAGTATAGAATATTAATTAAATGTGTAGAATTTCCGAGGTGGAAATTACCTATTTATGATGGGCAGAATGGTAATTTCACACTGCTTAATTGAAAGGGTGTAGTCTCTTGATGAGGTGCCATTGTTTTCCTATATATAGAGGCTTACCACCAGCCTAGAAAATAACTACATCATTCTTATATACTCTCTCTATAATCTGAGTTCTAAGGAAGGCATTTATCATCAGGAAGATCTACATCTCCCTCTTCCATTTTCTTCTTCTTCTCTTCCTTCCTTGAAGAACGTCATCAGGTATTAAGATGGACTCAACAGACAACAGGTATCACGCTTCCGCCTTCATCTTCTTCTCTTACTTAATCTAGACTTGAGTGCTTTCAGGTTATTGAAATAGGAATGTTCCAACAATTGGTATCAGAGCCTCTCAAGTTTTAGATTAAGTTTGAATTCATATAGCATATATTTTGCTTTACTTTGATTCTTAATCCTGTTAATATCATTATGTTATAATGTTATTTGAATGCTCTAATTCGTTGCTAGGGTGTTAGTATTCATTACTTGATTAAATTCTTAATATGGATTGAAGTTCTACTCAAAAGGACATGATGATTCATACAATATTATCCCATTGACACAACATAGCGTTTTATGTCGCACAACCGTGTTGAATCTACTTGTGTATTCATGTCTTGGTTAAGTGTTAATTTTGCTTACCATTCATCTTTTGTGTGAAGAAAAATTTTCTGTGAAAAAGGTCTGCTCGGCCAATTATGAACAGGTGCCTTTTGGTAAAATCTGTGAATAGTGACTGCACGGCCGTGCAAGTTATAACACACGGCCGTGCAAACACTGTTCACATATTTTCCAGAAAATTTCAATTTGGTTCGGCCGTGCACTAATGAACTGGTGCAACTCTAATTCATTTCTAAAGTATTGTGTTAAATTATAATTATAAATTTTTGGTTTTACTCAAAAGGCTTTCAATTCTTAATGTAAGATTATCCCATTTTGAACATAGCCACCATCATTGGATGCGTTGTGAGTTTGTTCAAATGCATAGCCACGCATTTAAAAATGTGTTGTGAGTATGAGGATCTACTTGCTTTGGTTGAATATTTATTCACCATTAAGTTAAGAATTGATAGTCAAAATCTGGAAAATTTGACGTTTAGGGTCTGCTCGGCCGAGCACACCCCTTGACTCGGCTGAGCACCACATTTGTAACAACACAACGTTTGAATTTTTTTGAAAAGGCGGCATCCAATGGTCGTGATGCTCAGCCGAGCACCCCTAAGGACTTGGCCGAGCAATCTAAGGACTCGGCCGAGCGCAAGGAAGCCGAAAGGGGTGTTCTGTGGAGTCTTTTGCTCGGCCGTGCAAGACTTAATTTTGGCCAGATTTTCAAAATTTTCAATATTTTGCTATTTTGGTCAATTTTCATTCATTATTTGAGTAAAGTATACATTAATTTGTGCCCTAAAGTGTGATTAATTATATGCTTAACAATTTCATTCATTTCTAAACAATATTGTCGCTAAAGTGATTTACGTTGTTTAGATACGAAATTGTAAAGTGATGAATGTTTATATAAATATGTGGTAACATGGATTTTCCAAAGGAGATCTTGTTATTGACTAAATATTTGCATTCATGGGGTAATAATTGAATAAAACGTTTGGTCATTTTGAATACTTTGAACCATCCCAAAGGAAGGCGGGTATTTAAAATGAGTTGTTTATATTTTTTATTGTCGGATAACAAATACTTTAAATGTTAGGACATTTTTTAATACTTGAACCGGCCCAAAGGAAGGAAAGTATTTGAAATGTGTTATTTAAAGTCATTTATTACCCTAAGATAAATTAAATTATGAGTTAATTCGCAATCCAAAGATTAGTTTTGATGTCATGTTAATTATCTTTTTGATGAGATTCATTGATATAATTAATCACTTTATTCATTATGTAGTTTCTTATACATGTTTTGTATTCATTCTTCGTTCTTATTCCCAACAAATTTGATAAACGCTTCATCTATTACTACTGCTATGAACAATGTTCCAATGCTTAACTTGGAAAAATAATATAACGATGATCTTAGGTTGTTTGGACATCGATCACGCATTAGGGGAACCAAGTCCCGCTGCTCTCACTAAAGGAAATACCGCTATAGAACGGAAAAAATGTTGAGCAATGGGAACGGTTCAACTGCGTGAGTCTAATGATCATGAAAAATGCAGTTTCAAAGACATTTTTGGTCAATGTCTCTGAGATCGAAAATGCTGAGTTTTTTCTTGAATTCTTGTGGAAACTTGTTTCCATTCTGTACAAGGGTGACAAAAATCTTAGGGAGTACATTATTGAATTATTTCATCTTTCGATCAAACTAAAGGCACTTAAGTTAGAGATTTCGGAAGATCTGCTCGTGCACTTAGTTTTGATCTATCTTTCTCCTCAATTTGGTCCTTTTGAGGTGACCTATAAATGTCAAAAGTACAAGTGAAATATTAATGAATTACTTTCACATATGACACAAGAGGGAGATATGATGAAATATCTTAAATTAGAAAGTACTCACTTAGCATTTACTTCTTCTCGTGGGATTAAGAAAAGAGGGAAGGAAATTGCGGTTGCAAGTAAGAAGCATAAGGGATCATTTAATGATCATAAAGTCAAGAAATGCATCTTTTGCAAGGACCTTACTCGCATGAAGAACGACTACCATAAGTATCGCGAATGTCAAATTCAGAATGGTATGTCATTTGGTCTTGTTTGTACTAAGGAAAATTTGGTTTCAATTCCTTAATATACATGGTGGTTGTATTCTAGTGCAACAAATCACATTAGGTCATGTATGCAGGGTTGCCTGAATTACCGAATCCCCAGTGAAGATGAGAGATACATCTATATGGGAGCTGAAAATCCGATTGAAGTTATAGGAATAGGGATTTTTAGATTAATGTTAAGTACTGGCTATTATTTTGTATTAAATAATACATTCATTGTACCATCTTTTAGATGAAATTTAATATCTATCACAGTTTTGGACAAGGAAGGTTACTCTTGTTCTTTTGGTAATAATAAATGTGATCTTTATTTTAAATTTCAAACTTGTCGGTACTAGTACTTTGTTATATATCGATAATCTTTATTTACTTGACACAGTTAAGAAAATGAATGAGTCCCATAATAATGAAACCAAAACTAAAGGCACTAAGCAAAAGTTATCAAGTGAAAATTCTTGTATTCTATGGCATAGGCGTTTGGGTCATATCTCCAAAGGAAGAATTGATAAAGCTTATGTCAGAGGGAATCCTAAAACAACTTGATACTCCGGATAAAAACTTTTGCATTAAGTGTTTTAAAGAAAAATTTAGAAACATTAAAGGAAATAGGATCTTTTAGAGTATCAAACGTCTTGAAACTAATTCATATGGACATTTGTGGACAATTCACTAACCCTTCATGGAATGGTCAACAATATTTCATTACGTTCATGGATGATTACTCTCATTATGGATACATTATTTTCTTCATGTAAAGTCTCAATCATTGGACGTATTGGGTGAATAACGTCCGGGTCTTTTATACTCGCTATCTTGAAGAGTACGTGGGATTGTCCCTCACTACACCATGTCGGGCAAACCTAGCATAGTGTAGTGGAGAGACATAATAGAATCCTTAAAGGTATGGTAAGAAGTATGTTTTCTTGTACTTCTTTACCTCACTCATTATAGGCAATGCATTAAAGAACCGCTACTTATATTCTCAATAGAGCTGCTTCAAAGGCTACCGACAAAACTCCGTATGGACGTTAAGACCATTGGTAGTTACTTTGTAGGGTATGCTAAGAGATCTAGGGGATATAAATTTTATGACCCGAAAACTAGAGCATTTTTCGAGACTGGCAATGCTAGGTTCTTTAAGGATGTTAAATTTAGTGGGAGAAATAGTAATGATTTTGAATTTGAAGAGTTAAAGGAACCACTCTATATTCCTTCAACTTTAGTTCCTGTTGGAAATCAAGTAATTGTACCTGAAATTCAACAAGAACATACAATTCAAAATAATATAGAGACTCCCGTAAATAACGGACAACATGAAAATGTTGGACATGAAAAAATTCAACAACATCAAAATGAGGATGAACCAGTGCCCTTAAGGAGATATACTAGAGAAAGAAGACGTGTTATTCCGGATATTATGATGTGTATCTTCCGGAGAATGATGACACTTTAGGTTTAGTGGGAGATGAACCAATCACCTTCCATGAAGCCATTAATAGTCCTAATTCTCATAAGTAGATCAATGCCATTAATGAGGACTTAAAATCAATGAAAGACAATAACATTTGGAATCTTGTCCGATTGCCTGAAGGTGCAAAATCTATTGGTTGTAAATGGATATTTAAAACCAAAAGAGATTCGCAAGGTAATGTGAAAAGATATAAGGCACGTCTTGTTGCTAAGGGATTTACTCAAAAGGAAGGAATTGATTATAAAGAAACATTTTCTCCGATATCTTCTAAAAACTCTTTTAGGATCATTATGGCATTAGTGGCACATTATGATCTTGAGCTTCATCAAATGGATGTTAAGACGGCTTTTCTCAATGGAGACATTGAGGAAACCATCTATATGAGGAAACCAAAAATGGTGACTGATTCAGATCAAACTAATCAATTAGTTTGTAAACTTAAGAAATTCATTTATGACCTCAAGCAAGCTTCTCGTCAATGGTATTTAAATTTTAATCAAGTTATTCTTTCATTTGGTTTAGAAAAGAATCTTGTATACCATAAGTTGAGTGGGAGTATATTTATAATTTTGATCTTATATGTGGATGATATTTTACTTGCTAGTAATGATAAGGACCTTCTAAAAGAAACTAAGAAATTTCTCTCAAATAAATTTGAGATGAAAGATCTTGGTGAGGCATCTTTTATATTAGGAATCCATCGTGATCATTCACGAGGTATTTTTGGATTATCATAAAAGAGCTATATAGAGAAGGTATTACAAAGGTTTAGCATGGAAAATTGTAAACCACATGACACCCCGGTCTCTAAAGGAGATAAATTTAGTTTAAAGCAATGTCCTAAAAATAATTTTTGAATCCAAGTATATGGAAAATATCCCTTATGCACCGGCAGTAGGAAGCTTAATATATGCGCAAGTCTGTACTCGTCCAGACCTTGCATTTATTATTGGGATGCTTGGTCGATACCATAGCAATTCGGAAAGAAGAACATTAAGTCGCATCCAAAAGAATGATGAAGTACCTATAAAACATTAAACTACAAGCTTATGTATACAAAATCGGATCATTTTGAGATTATTAGGTATTTCAATTCTGTTGTTACTGGATGTAAAGATGTTGAAAAATATCGTATTATGTCTCTTGTTGAAGGAAAATAAGTGTAAAATGAACAAATAAATATACAACTTATTGGAACAAACTCCATGTTATTGGATCCATTTTATAAAGCGTTATCTCTTTTGATGTTTCACGAGCATACTGCTCATATGGGTGAAACGACTTTTGATAATGCATAATATAGTGGGAGTTTGTGTTGTGCTTTATTTGCTATTTGTTTTATTCATATTGATCTCATTTGATTAATTAGGACTAGTTGATGGAATATATATACACGTTTTAATATATTCATTAAGTTTTCCATGCTACACATCTATACTTAATCTATGTCATTTAGTTGAACATATATATGAGATTAATGTGGGTTTAGTTGCGAATCAATTACAACGACTGCCCCTTTAGTTCCTATACTTGCAAAACTAATGAACGAGATTGTTTAGAATGAAAATGAAGTGCACATATGGATTGTCATTTACATTATGAATATGATTTTATGAGAATTTGTTAAAGTATAAACACATGTTTGGACAATCCAAGTGGGAGATTGTAAGAACATGGATTGCAAAATGTGTATAATTAATAAATATAAGTGACATGTAGACGTAAATGTATAAATCATTAAAATAATGTTATTGTAAAGTATAGAATATTAATTAAATGTGTAGAATTCCCGAGGTGGAAATTACCTATTTATGATGGGCAGAATGGTAATTTCACACCGCTTAATTGAAAGGGTGTAGTCCCTTGACGAGGTGCCATTGTTTTCCTATATATAGAGGATTACCATCAGCCTAGAAAACAACTACATCATTCTTATATACTCTCTCCATAATCTGAGTTCTAAGGAAGGCATTTATCGTCAAGAAGATATACATCTCCCTCTTCCATTTTCTTCTTCTTCTCTTCCTTCCTTGAAGAACGTCATCAAGTATCAAGATGGACTCAACAGGTATCACGTTTTCGCCTTCATCTTCTTCTCTTACTTAATCTAGACTTGAGTGCTTTCGGGTTATTGGAATAGGAATGTTCCAACATTTTATGATTAAGGTTGCCTTTAGTTTTAATTTATAAGAGAATTAAGAAAAAATAAATGTTGTAAGTATTAAAAATAAAATACGAGAGAGAAAGTGGGTATAAAGTTTTTATTGTGATAATTACAAGTGACTTTTATAATTCATTTAAATAATAAAGCAAATAAGAATCTTAAGCTGGGATAGAATATAACAATATAACAGAGAAAGAAAGTACGAATTTTAAACCGGAAAGGAGGGAGTGAAAATATTACTCCCTTTTTTTTTTTAGCGAAAAGGGCAATGCCCCCTAAATTTTATTGAAAAGTAAAAGGTACAAAGATGTGATGGAGGACTAAGCCAGAACCACCACAAAAGAAAAAAATAAATAATAAGAAGAAAAACCATAAAAATAAATAAAAAGGTCAATGAAATTGCCTTTTATTAATCCAAGATCTTTTAGGCTTGAGGTTTTTTGATTTAGCTTTCGATCTAGATTTTCCTCGTTTCCCTTTAACCTTTTGAAAGCCATCTTCTTCATCGTAATAATCTTCAAAATTATCGCAGTCAGCCATTGGAGCCCACGGATCAATATGAACTCCTCCAACTATACCTCCATAAGTGCGAGCTTCTTGATATGCCGAAGGAGAAGTAGCAGAAAGACCGCCTTCATGTTCAGAATCGCATTTTTCCCGAAGAGTAAGAGCTTCTTTTAGGTTTTTCGGGTTTATAAATTCAGGATTAAAATATTACTCCCAAGTTAACTGCTACTCTCAATATGAGACATGGAGGATAGTTTGTTAGTGTTCATTTTAGTCGTCTATAAATTCAATATATTGTTGGTATTCAGTTTAGTCTTCTACGAAATTCAATGTAAATGACTTTTCAATATTTTTATTCCCTCCTACAAATAAATACACTAAAATGATGATCTTTCCTTTTCTGGCGTTCTCATCCGTATCTTTAAATCTAGGATTAAGTCTTAAATTACGCAGTCAAAAACTCAAACAATTTTTATTATCATACCTTATAGTCTTCGCCGGAAAGAAAGATTTAACGGTGTAGTTACCGTTGATCAAAGAGTTTTTGCGACTACGCAACCCCTTTGCTTTTCTATCTCCGCTACAAAGGCCAGAGAAATTTGAGGTGAAGGTTAAGCAATATCAAAAAACTAACATCATCAAATCAATTAAGTAAATAAAATAGTAAATGAAAGGTCCTGTTTGCTTAAATCAGATTAAAGGTTAGGCAGTTAAGGTTTTGACAGCTGAGGTGAAATCTTAGCTGTCAGATGATAACTGGTTTTAATGATAAGTGTTAAATGTGCAGCGGAATAATAAGTGTTGAAATAATGTAAAGACAAGTGAATAGTGTTTGTGTGTGAGATGTGTGTGTGTGTTGTGTGATAATACCAATTGAACACAAGGAATTTTAAGGTGGTTCAGAGTTCACTCCTCCTACGTCCACCCTCACTGTCAACCTTGACAAGTGAGATCAATCCACTTAAATCTAGTTCCCATTAAGATTTACAAAGGATTGGATAGGTAAGTTCCTTGAACTTCCTCTTCCTAATAAGTACAGTCTATTAGGGATTATGCTCTACACTGAGCAATTTACAATACCCACTTAAAGTCAGTCTTAAGTGGTTTTACAAATCAGTTTATACACCTGAGGTCAGTTACAAGTGTCTCAAAGTTGTTTTGATTGTTGGTTGCAGGTTGAGAAAGGTTGGAGGTAAGGTTGTAAGAGTTGTGTGTAAAAGGGGTAGTGTCTTCAGTCTTGGAGAATCCTTTTATAGGCTAGAATATAGCCGTTGGAGGGGACAAGGAGACAAGGTAGTAAATGTGTGTTGGAGATGCATTTAGAGCCTTTGTTGACTGGAGAATAACAGCTGGAACCTGCAACCATTTGATGTGATCTTCATAGATATGAGTTGGAAACTTTTGAGGGGAGAGATTTGGGCAATACACATCTTGATCTTTACAAGAATACTTCATTGCTGCTGATGTTGAAGATCATAGCTGTCAGAGGGTTGAAGCCTCTGCTGTGGAGAACCTTAGCTGTCAGGCTAAGTCTTTAGAGTTTGCAGGTTTAGGAGATAAGGATTTGTGTGTAATGATCTTTTATATATAAATACATTTGATTTATATGATTTGACTTTGGTTTTATCATTCTTTGTCCATGGTTTGATCATTATATCATTCTTTGTAGTTTGATATAAGGATGTGCAAGGGCTCAGCTGTCCAGGTCATATGTTATCTTGGCTGTCAGATAACATATGATATATTTCTTTGTCAAAACCTTTTATAACTATGTGGCTTACATAGTTAGGTCCTAACAATTTTCCCCTTTTTGGCAAAGTAATATATCTATTAAAGATATAACCTGCAAGATACTCATGAATTGAATATACCAATGAAGATGAACTTAATCTTCTTGATTCAATCAAAAGAGCTTTAAAACAAACACATTATCCAAAATAAACGTTGTTTTTAAAGCAGAAAAAAAAGGTAGGGATTAAAAGTACTTAACCAAACAAAAGACATAACATTTTCTTTAATCAGAAAATTCATCTCTTTCTCTTCTTGCTGCAAGGATCTCTTCTCTTTCTGCAAGCAGCACTCTCTTCATCTTGTCATCAACACCTCTATAATACATCTCATTGTTCCATTCCCAGCTCATCTCATCATCATATGTGAAGGATTGATCTTGCCTTCCTTTGAGAACAGCCTTGGAGAGAGGTTCTTCATCATCTCTTAGTCTCAGATTGCCCCATTTGGGAGTCTTCTTTGGTTTTGAGCTTTGACCTCTGATTCCTGCAAAGAGGTTAGAGAAGAATGGGTTTGATTGAAGAGAGATGGGTTGTTGAGGTTGATGTAGAGGAGGATCTGTTGTAATAGTGAGAACAGTAGAGGTTGAGAACTGATGCTATTTCATCATAGGAGAATCATCTTCATCATCACTTGACAGAATCACATTGGGAGCAGCACCAGAGGCTCTCTTTCCCAGGTTAGCATCTTCTTCTTCAGATTCAACAGCCTTTCCTTTGGAGGTCTTCCTTTCAGACTTGGAAACATTTGAGACTTCCAAAATGTGTCTCATTTTGGTTATCATTGACCTTGTAAATCTCTGCATGTCTGTGATGGTCACATGGTATGGAGGCACAAATGTTGAAGGATTGAAGTTTGGAGGAAGATTGGATTGGAGAGATCTGGTGTTTAGGGGGATGAATGAAGGAGGAACAGAAGTAGTTGGAGGAAAGATAGCTGTCAGGCTAGGCTTTGCAATGACAACCATGATTTTGGCTTTGTTGAGAAGGATCCTCCAATACATCTCTTTAGCAAGGTTTATGCAGAGGGCATAAACTAGGGATGAGGGCATGTAGATGCATTCATTGATGTTGCTTGACAATAATTGAGAGAACAGCATTTCCCAATCAATGATGGTTCCAATGTCCATGAAGTTTGGCAATCTGGGGGCATTGTGAAAGAAGGAGTTTGGGAGAGCTATCCTATATCTTTTCAATTCCTCATGGGCAAACATAATGAGACCACACCTGTTTCTTGCATGGATCATGATGGAATTTTTGCTCAACAGCCAAGGATTAGGGATTAAGTTAGGATTGGCAATCTCAGGAAAATGAGTAATCTCTTTCAATCTTTGGTGGACAGCCATGATGGAGGGTAGGGAAAAATCAATGTCACATTCTAGAATCCAAGGTTCACAAGTTAGAAGGATGTCAAACTCAGGGGTAGGTGAATCTTGTGTTATGGGTTCAGGTTGGGTTTCAGAATCTTGGGTAATCAAGGGGAGGTTCTTGAGTTTGAACAGGTTCATCAGGTTTGGATTGAGGTTTAGGTTCAGAATGAGGTTCAGATTCAGGTATGCTAGCTTTCTTAGCCATATCTCTGGTTTTGATCAGTTCCATGGCTTTTTGAACATCTTCCTCTGTTAGCAGGGATCTTAAATAATAAAGAACAACAGGGACATGCTTAGGATCTTCTAAGGTCAGTCCTTCAGAGGCTTTGAAGACGTTTTCAGGAATGTGGGAAGGATCTGAGGGACTTGAAATGGGTGAAGCATGACTAGACAATGGCATAGCTGTCAGAATGGGGGAAGGAGGACTGCTGTTCCCCCTTAACTGATGCTCATCCTTTTCAGAGCTAGGGCTATTCCCCCTATCTTTTTCAACACTAGGCTCATTTGGACTAATGTTTAAGGGATTTAGGTTGAGGATTCCCTGAGCCACAGAGTCATGTGGTGAACTGGATTGATCTTTAGATGAGGAGGGTTGAGGAGTAATTGGCTTCAGTTTTTTGGATGGGTGTAAGTACCCAAATCTGGCTCATGCCTTCCGGTTAAATTTTCCGGCAATTTCGGTAAGTTTCCCGGTAATTCCCCAGACCTTCCTAGTCTTCCGGAAATATTCCGGAACAGTTCCAAATTAATTAAAGGATGAAATGGAGCCTTCCTAATTAAGAAACACGTTTTTCTTAATTAGGAGGAAGTTTCTAGAATTTGC
The DNA here is from genome assembly GCA_022495995.1 of Adenophora triphylla var. japonica. Taxonomy (NCBI): domain Eukaryota; kingdom Viridiplantae; phylum Streptophyta; class Magnoliopsida; order Asterales; family Campanulaceae; genus Adenophora; species Adenophora triphylla. The sequence continues at coordinate 290,971 of JAFEMH010002301.1, read as the reverse complement.
CACCTTGCATGGTTCTAGAAAGGCTGAGTCATTATGGATAATGCCGCACGGCTGCATTAGCTTGAGGTCCCTATCCGCACGGCCTCATTAGCCTTATCCAGACTGCCTATAAATAGAGCCCTCCTCTACCCATTTTAATCATCCACAAAAGGCATCAATCTCTCATATTACGAAGAAATCCTCCCAAGGAGCTGCTGGAAGTCCAAGAATGTGAAGAAGAAGGCCAAGAAGCTACCTCCCTCCTCCTTGAAGATCCAAGATCAACCTCTCCTCCTAGCTCCATCCAAAGAAGAAGGAAGCCATTGGTAACCTCGCACGCCCTAACCTCGCATCCTAATTGCTTTATAAATTGCTCATTGCATTGCCTTTATATTTCTTGGGACTTGGTAGATTAAAGATCATATCTTTATATTCCCCCTTCCCCTTTTGCATGCATTAGACATCATTTGTCATAAAAAATGTAGTCTTTCCCTATAAAGGTGCATCCTTTGCACCTAAAACCCCCATTTTCCAATAAAAATGTCATTTTTATGCATCCTTTACATATAAAAATCAAATCTTTTCAATCAAAATGCATCCTTTGCATTCAAAATCCCTTTTCCAAGCATCATTTGCTTTAAAGATCATGTCTTTACCATAAACTAGCATCATATGCTTTCCAAAATGCAATCTTTATGCATCATTTGCATAATGAATGCCAATTTCTTCATAAAAATGCATCATTTGCATAAAAATCATATCTTTATGCATCATTTGCAATAAAGATCATTTCTTTGAATCAAATGCATCATTTGCAACCCAAAAAATGTCATCTTTTCATTAAAAATGTCATTTTTACATATATTCCCCCATTCCCCATTAGTAACCTCGGAACGGACCGATGTAAAAGATCCTATCTTTACATCGTACCTTCCATAAAGGTTTCATAATCTCTTTAGAAAAGGGACACCTTTGAACCCTATATCTCCGATTATCGCTTAAGATGAGTATGAAGCATCTATACGAGCTCGACCATCTTAAAGTGTAGGATTGATGGGCTAAGGACCCTCCTTTTCTAAAGAACCTCATCTTTGACTACAAAGAGAGTCATTCTCTCGATCACGCAAGTCCCAAGGTCCAAAAAATGCGATGATCACAAGTCCAAGATGAGGGCGGGACCATAATCCCGAATACATAAAATCCAAGAAATCCCGAGCGACAACCAACAAATGGTTTGTACGTCCGGAAGACGACTTGGGACATTCCCTCCTTATTATCAAACACATGCACACAAGAAAGCACGCAAGCAAGCACGATTAATGGGATCTTGGGAGACTTGCTCCGGCAAGGCACCTTGGGTGAACGACGATCCGTTCTTCCCAAGGGGTAACTTAACCTCCGAACCCATAAAACCTTTTTTTCAAAGTTTTGAGGTAATCAAAATGGCGTGGCGACTCCGTTTTTCAAATTAAACCGGATGTCTTCAAACTCGCGTGAATCCAACAAACACAAAATTTTGGGCACACATTCACAGTTTGGCGACTCCGCTGGGGATCATCCCAAAGGAGAAAAGCTTTTATTTTCAAAACAAAAATCGATACTCGGTATATAGGTGGAAACCACTTACCCTTCCTGTACACTCCTTGATGTGGGAGTTGGGATAACCGGTGGTTTAACAATCCCACGTACCAGTATCCCTTTTCGAAATTTTTTTTTTTTTGAAAAAATGAAAGAAAGCTTTTCCCTTTGAGCGGGTTAGACTCCCGTCGCCGATTTCATTAATCATGCTTGTTTTCTTTACCATGCATTGCATCATTTGCATCTTGGAATCTGTGCATACTTTGAACGGGAAACAACCCGAAAAATAGCAAAAGGAGTGGAACCTGGAAAATTGATCCATGTAATTAAATGCGGCTCAATCCTCATTGGATTACGACCGGGCGACCTCGGTGGCAATTCCACCGGGAAAAATCATGGTTAATCTGCGGCATCCTAGCGGCTTGGGGCTACTCGGTTCCATGACCGATCGGGGCTCCTTAAAATTTACGTGCTTATGTGTTGCATTTTCCCCGTCCCGAAAATCATTCCTTTAAAACACATTTCTGAAAATCTCTGTTTTAACTCAAAAAGGAACATTTTTAGGAGACCGCACCCTACGCGCACTTTGATATATCCCGTACACTTTTGCACGCACGTCCTTCAAACCCGAGGGTGGTTCAGTGCAGTCACGGACAGCCTTACGATGCTCCCGGCGCGCACGGAATCATCCCAACCTCCCCATGGCAGCCAGTGTCGACCAATGCACAGTCCGTGTCACACGTTTCAAAAAACCGTGACTTTTGGTTGGTTTTTGGTCTAGTCCGTGTCATATAGCCCAGTTGCATACCCTCATAAAGGTCAAGCCTTAGTTCATAACGGAAGAAGAACTCTGCCAAAATTCCGACAAGGAAAAATTGGCGAGATCTCGACTCCGACATTGACTATTGACCTTGACCTGCACGGAATGCGTAAGAGTCAAGACCGAGTCTTTGCCAACAAATCAAAAGATCTTTCGCTCAAGCGAAGCTCTGCTAAAATTCCGACAAGGAAAAATTGGCAAGATCTTGACCCGGCATTGACTTCGATTCTAACTCACGCCCGGCGTATGCAACGAAGTTCAATGTGACCTTTGTGTCATCCGGATTTTGCCGCCCGACCCATGCCTATTATCTTCTCGGACATTATCGAAAGTCAAACGTCATTCGCTCAGCGAAATTACGCAAAAATCCTATCAAGGCAGAAAGACGAGACTTTCCCGGTATTGCCTTGACTATAATCCGCATCGTTCGTGCGTTGAAAGTTCCTATGACCCGCTAGACCCGTTAGGAGCGTTCTTTACTCTCGGTCGGTGGGATCCGCGTGCACTATAGGACCCTCGCCCAGCGTCCACCTGGGAGGTCGAAATACGGGTGGAATACGAGGGGCTTATAGACGTAGTGACGGAACCCACTGATCCAGGGATCTAGAGTAGTTACGAAAAAGAAGGGCAAACCCCTTTTCCAACCAAATAGATATTAATAAAAGACAACTGCTTTAAGTAAAGCTGGAAGATTCTAATTTGCATATTGCACGAGCCTTCGGCCTAAACACCTACCACGAGTCTAAACCTTTCCTATCCCTTTCCCTTGTGAGAAAGAAGTGGGTGAGAACACCGGGTCGGCGACTTGTTAGCGCGAGAATTCTCGGGCAGGTTCGCGAGAATCCTCGGTTTGGTCGATCCGAGAGTCGAGAATGTCCGATTCGACGAGAGAAACGGCCTTGGTTTGGGTAACCGAGATGACTAGGGAAGCGAGCTAGCCTATAGCCAATCCCCTCTTCCATCCACATATAATCCTTTGCCAAAAGCTGTCCCTTTTCGGTCTTCCCCAACATCCCGAGCCGTCGGGGTCCCGACACCCTCACGGCCTTTGCATCCCCCATGGGACTCTTTCCCTCCTTTCGGCCTAATCCAAATCCCTTTACTTTGGAATCCCGGTACCAACTTTGACCTCTCTAATTTCGTCAACGCCTGTGAGTTTGCCTATCTCTCGGACGGTGGTAGTGAAGAATCGATCGGGAACGAGAATAGGAATGGATGGATTTACGGTGATGATGACGGTTCGGTAGAAGGAATGGACTTGGAGTCGGCGAAGTGAAACCGAAGGGAAAGATGAGGTAGAAAACCACCGACCGGAATAGGAGATGAAATCACCTCAAAGTGTATTTGCGGCACAGTTTGTGTGAAGGCTCGGAAAAGGAAAAAGATGCTAGCTTAGATGAGGCAGTATATGAGTCCTACATCGTAGAGTTCAATACTCCTTACAAAGACTTGGTCGGTGAATGGAGGGATTTAATTGAAGCCCTAGCCGAAAGAGGAAAGTGGACTCCACCCACCGATCTGGAAAACGTAAGCATCGCGGAAGCCAAACTCTCATCAGGGAGAGTAGACTGCATTACGGTGTTAGTAGTCACTCACGAGACCTTGTCCGAAGAAGAGTGTATGGATGCCACTGGAAAGAGTCTTAAGTCTCGGCGACCCGGTCCACTTTATGTCTGTGACGACAACGATGTTTTCTTGGTAATTCCCAAGTCAGAGGAGGAGTCCAAGATACCTCTTATATGGCGTCAAGTATCCCGACCTGCTTTTGCCCTCATTGGTCATCAGAGTCAAGACGAAAGTTCCCGCGAGAGTTACTACAGTGATACTGATGAAGACACGGTCGAGTGCCGGAAGGAACAGTAGAAGAAGCCAAAAAGCCCAGAAAACCTTCCCGACAGTGAAGAACAGAAACCCGCCATGAGGTTTGACCCCGCAGAAATCCTTATTGATGATGGAATTTCTCACTTCAGAAAATGTTTGGCCAATGTCAAAGATGCCGTCAGAAGGCTGACCCCTAGAGAAAGAAGAGACATGCTTGACAGTGATGAGGAATGTGATCCCACTCTGTTGAAAAAATTGTTGGACCTAGATGAGAAAGCCAGTTGCCAGGCTCCAAACCCTGAAGGTGATAACTCCTGTTGCATGTTGACTTTGAAAAGTTTGAATGAGACTGTGAAGGCTCTAAACGGAAAAGGTAAAGCTGAAACCAGCCAGCTGCTAAGCCAATCGGAGAGTCGAGAACCACGAGAAGGTCGAAAGCCGTTAACTTGGGATCGGATTCGAGAAGCGGCCTATGCCTCCCGGTAGCGCCGTTAATCGGATTAATCGGAGAATTGGCCATACGCCGGCAGAGCCCGCCTCGACTTTGAAAGAGCTAATAGAATCCTCCGGTAGGAATAATGACTCGGGAAAATCTAATGTTTATGTGATGACTCGGTGCAGACGAGATGAGTATTGAGCGGCCTAAGGGTGACAAAAAGAATGCCGTCTCGGAGCGAACGAGATAAGAGGCCTTATAAGCCGGAAGTAGAAAAGCCGGACTCGACAAAGAGGATCCGGTGTTGACTCGGTTGAAGTGTACCCAAGCCAATATCTCCTTGTGGTCCCTGTTAACCTCTTCATACCCTCGCCAAAAATTTGAAGCTAGAAGAAAGTTTGGCCAAGACCATGGTGCCCATAGATGTCACCCAGGATGAGGTCGTCCAAATGATTGGAAGTATCCACTACGGAAACATCATTACCTTCAGCGACTTGGACACGCCAAAGTATGGGGCTAGTCATAACGAACCTCTTTACATCACGATCCGGTTAGAAAGAGCGTCGATTGCCACGGGTATTAGTCGATGGAGGGTCGGCAATGAATGTCTTGCCGGCCAAGATGATGGACTTATTGGACCTAAAACCAACAGATTTGAAGCCTTCTAGTCGAGACTATTAAGGCTTATGACTCCACGGCACGATCGGTTTTGGGGATTGCTACTCTCGAAGCTATGGTTCGGAAAAAAGGTCATGGACGTTGATTTTCAAGTGATTGATATTCGATTTCATTTCTTGCTCTCACAGGATGGCCCTGGATCCACCGAGATAAATGGGGTAGCCTCTACTTTGCACCGGTGCGTCAAATTTGATCAAATGATGGTACTATCACCACCATTTATGGAGACAGTGTCACGGTAGAAGGAACCGGCCTTTGGAGACATCCCGATATTGGAAATCAAACATGATGACGAAGGGTTGGCATTGACAGGATTCTCTGTAGCTCCTTCCAAAGCGCAAGTGTGTTGCCGACCTCACTACTACTTCCGATAAAATCCCTCTGCCATGAGAATGATGAGAAAAATGGGTTATCTTAGGGACTTGGATTGGGTAAAAGACTTCGGGGTCGCAATACCATCATCGATGTAAAGGAACAGACTACCGAGATACGGATTGGGGTACAAACCAAATTCTCGGAATGGCGAGAAAAGATAAAGGGGTCCGGCTTCATCCCTACGGTTTATCACGACCCATTATTTTACAAAAGGCGAGACACAATACGATAAAAGTGATCACCGGATCTCCTTGCGAGAAAACCCTTACGGAGAATCTTGAGAAAGTAAGGGAAAGCCGGCCAATCTGTTCGAAGAATGTTCCTTGACTTGCCGGACATTCACAGGGCTACCACTATCATTCGAGCAGTATGTCTTCAAAGGAAACTCGAGACGGCGTCAAAGAGTCGGCATCCGGGGTAATGGACTTCTCGGCTTTCGAGTTAGCTCTTCCGAAGATCCACCGAGATAGAAGGCCAATAGTGAAGACGGTGAGTGGGGCTTGCTACGGTTGTTTGATGAACAAGCACGAGATCCCGAGATTTGATCGACTTCGGCTCGAGATGATGAGATAGTTGCCGTAATTGGAGACGGTGGTGAAAATCCTTTTGATCCCCGCACTTTGGTAACTAAGACAGAAATGCGTTGAAGAATTGGGAGACATTCTCAGGGCCGATAGCCAGCCGACAGCAAATGATAGCGGAGCTTGGATTGGTACCTCGTCCTTCTCAACCCAGTTGTGTCAAACACCACATTGTGCATTCGGTCGAGTCGGGAATCTTTGAATTCCGAGTCCTACGAGTCATCCGAAGGCCTCACGCTGAGGACTATCAAAATGTAATCGATGTCATCTTTCCCCTTATTTTGAATGAAATGACGAGATCTTTACGAGTATCCTCTTATTGCCAACTTAACAAATGATAAATTAACTCAAAACTCAACAACGAGTTAATAATGAATCATTTGAACAAGATGCAAACACACTAAATGAACAATACATTAAAGAAATCTTTAAGCGGGTTTCGGAAAAAGAGGAAAACCGGGCCCCAGCTGCCGAGGAGGTTTTGACAAGTGTGAACTTGGGTTTTGTCGAGGAACCTAAAGAGACACAGATCGGAAACTTCTTCCGGGGGGTTGAACGGGACGGGCGATCGATGCGCTCGGGAATACGTCGACGTGTTTGCATGGTCATACGGGGATATGCGGGGCTAGACAGGTTCGATAGTAGAACACGAGAATCCCCCTAGCACCGAGATGCTAAGCGGTAAAAACGAAGCGAGGAAGATCAAGCCGAGAATGGTCTCTGAGGTCAAAGAAGAAATTGAGAAGCTACTGCGGGTAGGATTCATCAGAGTCATCGAATATCCGACATGGTTATCCAATATTGTGACCGTCACGAAGGCCGATGGGAAGGTGCGGCTCTTTGTGTGGATTTCGAGATACGAACAAGGCCGGCCCCAAGGACGATTACCCTTTGCCAAACATAGACATCTGGTGGACTCCACTTTGCCAACTACGAAGTCAAATCATTCGTTGATGGCTTTGCGGGGATACAACCGGATCAAGATGGCGAGGAAGACCAAGAAAAGACGGCCTTCACCACACCGTGGGAACTTGCGTTATACGGTGATGCCATTTGGGCTTAAGAACGCCGGGGCTACTTACCACGGGCGGCGGCCGCGCTTTTTCATGACATGATCCACAAGGAGATTGAGGTCTACGTAGACGACATGATAATCCACTCCAAAGGCGAGGACGGGCGGCACTTTGTTGACTGCGGAAGTTCTTTGAGAGGCTGAGACAACATTCCATGAGACTAAACCTGCTAAATGCACCTTCGGAGTGACAAGGGGAAAAGTGCTTGGGTATATGGTCACGGAGCGAGGTATCGAAGTTGACCCCCAAAGATCAAAGCCATTATGGATATGAGGCCACCTCGGACCCAGACGAAGTCAAGAGCTTTATGGGAAAAGCTGCGGTACATTAGCCGTTTCGTCAATCGGTTGACCACTATGTGCGAGCCCATCTTCAAGCTCATGAAGAAGAACGTAGACACGAGAATGGACCGAAGAATGCCGGGATGCTTTTGACCAGATCAAGGCATACTTGGTACATCCTCCGGTACTATGCCCCCACATAGACAGAAACCTCTTACGCTCTATCTCCTGTCATCCTTGATACGGCGGTTGGGGCTATGCTTGCCCGGGAGAAGAAAGACTCTCGGATAGAAACGCCATTTACTTTGTCGGCGGAAGGCTGCGGGGAAGTGAGCTCAATTACTCGGCATGTGAAAAGACACATGCGGGGCGAGTGCAGGTAGTCGGCAAGTTGAAGCATTATATGCGAAGCCCGCCTGTGAATTTGGTCTCAAGAATGGACCCCATCAAATACATCTTTGATAAGCCTTCCCTCTCGATGCGTCTAGAAAAGTGGTCCTTCTTCTTAGCGAGTACGACATCAACTATGTGACCGAGAAAGGCCATCAAGGGTCAAGCGTTGTCGAGACCACCTGGCAAACTTTCCCGATAATGAAGACGAGAGGGCACGAACCCCAATTCCCGAGATGAAGGGATCTTTGCGGTCGAGCACGAAAACCGATGGCAATTGTTCTTTGACGGAGCCGCAAACAAAAGAGGAAACGGTATCGGGATGCTCTTGGTCGATCCAAAAGATGAGCATACATCCATAGCCCTCAAGTTGAACTTCCTGCCACGAACAATGTTGCCGAGTATGAAGCTTGCATTCTTTGGTTTGGAAGGCGCCTTAGAAAGGAATGTCAAGGAGCTAGAAGTTTACGGAGACTCGGCCACGATCATCAACCGGGTTTCCAACAAGTGGAAGGCTGTGGACCCTAACACTGCGGCGGTATCATGCCCGTATGGAGAAGTTATTTGGGACGGTTCGGAGAAGTGACCTTCCACTACTTGCCAAGGGAAAAGAAACGGTCGCGAGATGCCCTAGCTACTCTAGCCTCATTGGTAGAGATCCCGAGTGAAAAACCATAAAACCCTTAAGTGGGTAGAAAAGAAGCTGACCTTACATTTGTGAAGTAGACACAGGACCCGAACCTATAAAGGAACCACAGTACAATCAAATTTACCGGTTCCTCAAAGATGGAGAGTCGGCTTTCGAGACAAAGAAGGTAGACCAAAAGAAGGTGTCGAGCCAAGAGCTTACAAGCCACGAAAAGGTTGGCCTCCCATTATGTCATTCTAGGAGGCAACCTATACAAGAAGCGGTACCAAGGACCACTCCTCTTGTGCGTCACTCGAGAAAAGGCCAAAGAGTTGATGGCGAAGTCCACAATGGTCCCTGCGGTCCTCATATGAATGCCGAGCCACGATGCAAGTGATCCTCGAGAATGGGTTACTACTTTGGATTTCCATGGAAACGGTGTGTCCGGCACGTCCGAGCATGCGACAAGTGCCGGCGGTTTGCCAACCTCAACCATCTCCCGCCTCATGACCTGTCTTGCATGACGACTCCTTGGCCGTTTGCAACTTGGGGTATTGACGTGATAGGGAAAATAGCCGGAAGGAAGCAATGGACATGAATTTGTGCTAGTAGCCATCGACTACTTCACCAAGTGGGTAGAGGCCAAGTCTTACAAGGTCCTCACTTCCGGAAAAGTGGCCCAATTCATCAAAGAAAACATAATGTGCGAGATATGGAGTGCCCAACGAGATCATTTCCGATAATGGGTCGCACTTTGAAGGGGCTGCGATAGGTTCTTTGTCGAGAATTCAGAATCACTCGCCACAAGTCATCTCCATACGGACCTCGAGACTAATGGAGCCGTGGAAGGCTTTGCTAATAAGACGCTCGAACGGATCATCAGGAAGATGGCCACCCGTGGTCGTGATTGGCCCGAAAAGCTGCACTTGGCACTCTGGGGCTACAGAACGTCTGTCGAATAGCTACGGGAGAAACTCCTTTTGCCTTAACCTACGGGATGGAAGCGGTGTTACCGGTGGAGTTGGAAATCCCGTCATTAAGGGTCCTCTGGAAAAGCAGTGTCAATGAAGTAGAATGGTTGCGCGGCCAGGCATGATGAGTTAGCCTGCTTGACGAGAGAAGGCTAAAAGCCATGGAACACACCCGAGCCTACCAGAGGAGGATGGCGGAGCGTTTGATAAAAGGTCAAGGCCGGAGACATCAAAGAGGGTGACTTAGTTTTGAAAGTGAAGCCCCTACCGAGACAACCCCCTGGGAAAATGGGAACCCGTTTGGATCGGCCCTTATGTGGTGCAGAAGATACTATCGGGAGGAGCCATGAAGCTTGCAGACCTGGACGGCAATCCATTTGTCCACCCAGTCAACGGTGATAAGCTCAAAAGATACTATGTCTAAAAGAAAAAAAAAAGAAGAAGAAAAAAAATATAAATAAAAAAAAAGTGCAAAAAGTGTAATACCCAGCTAGGCTGAAAACCCCAAAAAGGGCGGTCTAGGCAAAAGACAGGGTTGCACATAAAAAATCTTAGTGCAAAAAGAGTAATGCCCAGCTAAATTTGAAAACCCAAAAAGGGCGGTCTAGGCAAAAAACGAGCTGCACATATAAAAAAAAAGAAAAGAAAATATATAGTTCACCAGAATGAACTACGAAGACCTGAGCCCCTTAGTCTTTCTTGTAAAAGGGGAACGTAGGAAGCCATATATGGTTCGGTCTAAACAATAAAAAGGGCAATTAAGCTTCCATGAAGTGCGTCCTAAATAATAAAGGGTATTTCAGTTTTCATAAAACGGGTCCCAATCAATAAGACATTTGAATTTCCATGAAATGTGTCTCGATTAATTTTTAAGATAATATTTCTTGTTCATTACAAGTTAAAAACTTCTTGATGAGTTTAAGCACGGTCTACCTCTTGACTCTGCTAACCTGCTACAAAGATCTAAAATACAATAAAATGCCTAAATAAACTAATGTGTTTGCAAAATGGCAATAAGGGAATCCTAAGAAAAGATCTGTCAGTCGTCATTCGCTGAGTCTTCTTTGGTCTTTTTCCCTTTTCCTCGGCCCCGTCGAGTCTTCTTCCTCTTTTTATCTATGATGTCGGTATCCCTCATCCCGACCTCCAGTATCCTCACTGGAGCCTCTACCAAACCCGTGTCAATAAGTGCTCTCTCTACCCGAGCACGAGTCCACACTTCCTCCCTCTGAGCCTCAGTCAAAGGAGCGACCTCGGACAACCTCTTGTACCGAGCCTCCATGTCTCTGACCAAGTCACCTGACTGGTTATGGCGACTCGCCTTAGCCTCAGTCTCCCTCAGCGTCCTGCTCGAGTCACAATCAGCCTCCAATAAAGCTTGACATCTCTCCTCCAATATGACCTGAGTCGCTCCCATCTCCCTCTCGTACCAGTCCAAGTAGACAGTGGTCAAGATGGTACTCTTCCTGCTCCGGAAGATAGCCCTGGGTGGGAAAGCGGTGTATGTCCAAGCCCTCGAGAAGAAAGAAAAGGCTGTTTGGATCCCTCATATCCAATGACACCACCTCCATGGTCCGGATGTCCTCCCAATCACTCAATGGCTCTGTAAAGCCCCAAGCTGCTGGATACTAAGCGGGGTATGTAAAAGGATGACCGGCGAGAATCCTGGAACCCTCATGACATAGGACTCCGAGAAATATCCTCTGGTACGCAACCTCCAATGAGGTATCCACCAACGGATGTCCGAAGTGGATAGCCTAGCCATCGTCGGCTCCCGGCTACTCTGGTCTGTTGCCTCGGTGCACCTCTCCAAGAAATCACCCAAGGGCACTAGGTCGGCAAAGCCCCTGGCAAAGCCCGAGCCTCTCCTGCGGCCATAAGGTCGGCACGGCCGGACTCCGGATCTCATGAAATGGTCTCCCGAGCCATCCTGTCAATCCCATGAAGTGTCTCTCCCAAAACCGGCGGGACAATATCCTTCCCAGCCTTGCAGTCTCTAACCATGTCCAAGAGACCACTATGACAGATCCCCACGGACTCGGTGGTGAACAGAGCGAGAGAATACGCAAAGGATAAATGCGTCCATAGCCACCGTGGTCGCAGCCATATCTGGAGACCCAAACCTGCGGGATATCGAAAGGTCAATCCTGTCCGGGGCTACCATCATCCTCTCTGCCTCCCCCAAAGGAATCTGCAGAAAAGATGCAAGCTTTACCGCCCCCGGCACGTCTCCGACCAGCGGAATAGATATAGCCTCAATCTCGGGACCCCCAATCAAGGCTCGGAAGTCTTCATGCGTCGGGACAATCTCGTTATAAGAAAAGCAGTAAACATGTCTCCGGACGTCCCAGAACTTTGCTGCGGCTCTCAAAAGGTCCCAATCGGGCGGGAGATCCCTCTAATGCCATAAAGACTTGATCTTGAAGGAAGAATCAAGCAGCCCCTTATGAGATTGGAAGTTGTGTCTCACCAAAGATTGAAGATCGAACAGAAAACGGTCTCGCTTCCCCCTTTGCAATCTGACGGGCTTCTCCATTGCAAAATGACCAAAGATGGTGCTTTTAGGTCCAAAATGTGCTCTGGGAACAATTGGGACAAGTCTAAGTTGAAAATGAAATGAAATGGCCAAGCCTTGCTTTTATTCAGAAAATAACCAGTTCAGACAGAACTGTGAGCCGCACGGCTTCATTTGCCCTCTGGACAAAACCGCACGGCTACATTAGCCATCTGCAGAAAAAATTCTGCAGCAACCAAGTTGCTGCCCAAGGGAGTTTTCACCCCACTTTTTCAACCAAAACCTGTACAAAAACATATCCAGAAGCCATTCAAGCATTTATACACCATTATAAATCATTTTGGCCCAGTTTCAGCCCCAATTCCAAGCAAAAAGCTGCCCCAAGGCTCAGATAATATGCAAATTTAAAAATCATAAATTAGAAAAGTAAATAAAGCATTAATATAATGTCTTCGCCCCATCGGCGCCAGAATAAAACAAAAAATAAACAAAGTGTGCATAAATCTTGTCCATTGTTTGTTTTTGTTCCAAATCTATTCTAGAGACCTCCTAGGCCTCCGATTCTTCCTCCTCATCACTGCTCAGCTCATAAATGCTAGCCTCCCTCATCAAGTCCTCCTGGTCGCTCACGTCAGACAAATGGACATTATCATGCCCATACTCAGCCAGTTTGCTCCCGGAATGTCGGCGTTGGGTCCCCGCCCCGAGGCATGGCCTTTGGAAGAGTACTCTAAGGCCGATGAGGTAGACGCTGTGCCCCGACATGCCGTCGCTTGCGCCGGGCTCCTGTGCATCCGCTGCTTTGCCTTTGAAGCGCGAGCCGGCTTCCTCGAAGGGACCGGCACATGTCCTTCCGGCCTCTATGCACTTTGATCGGCCTATCATAAGTGCGAGTGGAACACTGAGAAAAAGAAGAGAAAAATCTCGAGAAAAATCTCGAGAAAATCTCAAAAGCAAAGAAAATTTGCAAAAGGGAAAGACCCTAAAAGTATACTTACAGTCTTGTCGGGCGGCAAGGTGTCTTGGGGCTCCCTAGCGTCGGGGACAGTATCCTTAATCTCCTCGGTACTCCATGGACCACATAGGACGGATGCGTAGGAGGGATCGGCGGGTCGATAGGCTCATCCTCCCCGTATCACTGAGTCACCGCCCGGCTTCACTAGCACGTGGCGTCCTCGATGTTGCTCCACAAACACGGCGTAGGGGTATCCATGTCAAAGTACTCCTCGGCGGCCACGCCGCACAGTACCTAGCAATCTCGTCCTCGGCCAATCCACAGGCTGCGGCATCCGTCTTTGGAGGATCTGAGGAGTAATGGCGTCCAATGGAGGGACATGGCCATCTGCCTCGAGAAATGGTCCCCCAAGAAAATGACATCACATGTCGGCCAGTCGGCCATCTCCTTTGCCTAGTCGCCTCAATGGCATCTCCCAGCAAAATCTCCGGATACCTGCCCCAAGGGTAGAAGTCCACTCCGTCGTGCCCATCCCTGTTGATGACCGGCCTCACCATCTTATAATCAAAAGTGATCCGGGTCTTTCCCGTGAACTTATCCCTAGCATCTCCCCTCCAGCGAACCATAGCAGGGAAAATGGTGATATCACTCTGCTGGTTCCAAGGGAAGAACCCGATCACCTCGCAGAACCAGGCCTGCATGTTCAAAACATCAAAAAGGTCATTCTCTCTCTCATAAAAGTCTCAAGACAGAAAAGAGAAAAGAGAAAAGAAAGAGAGACTACCTCGAGGGCAAAGGAGAAACAGTCCATAGAAGCAGCCTTGTTCCGGCTGTACATGTCCAAGGAGAAGTAGAGCTCCGCCAATCCGGCCTCTCCCCAAGAGACCGTCCCTATCCCATCCACATCAACCAAAGAATCAAGGAGACAAGTCATGGCCAGTGTCCCAGAATTAGCAAAAATGGTGACCGACAGCATCAACCACACAAATGCTCTAGCAAGCTGGTGGGCGGTCACATCATTAGCAGCAAAGTTCTGCATGCAGTTCTGGACTGCCACCTCGACATTCCGTGTCTCCATACCCAGCCCCTTGGGAATCAACTCAAATCCAACCAAATTCTGAAACTCCTCGGCAGTAATATGGTCTCTCCAAGTCACGGGCCTCCCGGTGAACTGTAGGCCAGTAATAGCTGTGAAATCGGCAGGAGTCACTGTCAGCTCTCCCCAGCTCAGATGGAAGCTATGGGTGCTATCCCACCAGAACTCAGAAAGGGCCTGGATCAAGCCCTTGCTCTTAGAGGTGATATGAACACCCCTGCCGATAGCCTCGACGAATGAATCCAGGCCGGTAGCCCTCACCAAATCCTTGGGGTTCACCCCATTCTTCTCGAAATCCGGCATCCTCTGCCAAAGCTTGACTGCAATCTCTGATGGTCCTCTAGACTTGTTCTCCTGTAGACAAGCACAGCAAAAAGAAATGTGTCAGTCCTTCATCATTTTCAAAAGCATGCATATATTCAAAAAAAAAGGTGCACATATTTTCAAAAGAAAAGCATTCACAAAAGTTTTTCTAGCATCATTTGCATAAAAAAAAAGCGTCTTTCATCACTTGAAACGCGTCATGTCAAGTCCCATTGCTTTCCTAAAGCACAAAATCACAATTTTCACAATTCTTTGCACATAAGCATTATTCTTTCAAAAAAAATGGCATGCATGAATCCTTTTCATCTTCCAAAATCATGTTTTCTCAAAATTTTGACCTAGTTCTAGCACATGCAAGAACTCCGTCTCACTTTAAACAATTTTCATTCTTACTTTATTTGCGAGAAAAAGTGGGTCATTCTCATTATTTTTGTCAAATAAATTGCACATTGCATATTCTTAGCCTCATAGGTTCATCATCAGTATCTCAAAGTCATTCAAAAATCCTAGGAAAATCCTAGGAAATTCCTAAGTTCGGGTCAAGCCCTAAATCAATCAAAACTCAATCAAAATCGACGGAATTGAGCCAAATAAGAATGCTTACCCCAACCGGACGCGGGTTCGTCAATTTGTGCTCTCTTCTCCCGGGTAAAGCTCCGACGGAGGCGTAAGAAAGTCATACTTTCTTTCCGTTCGAACGAGCTCCTTTCTTCTCCTCCGAGCGGCCGCGGAGATATTTCTTCTTGCTTGCCTCGGTATAGGATTGCCCTCCGGATCCATCTCAAATCAAAGGAAGCAAAGGAAATTGAAAGAATTCGAAATTTCTCTTCCTCCTCTCTCTCTCTCTGCGTTCTTGGGCGGCAACACAATGCCAATGGCCCGTTCAAATCTGATTTTAAATAATCTGGAAAAATCAGGCTTCTAGCCGTACGGCTCCTTTTTCTCCATCTCATGTCGGGCGGCCTCATTCTCTCAGAGCAGAAAATTACAATCCTGCCCCTGGACCTTCCACTTGGGCATGCAATTCCCGTTATCTTTTAACTAAGATAACATCTTTTTCAGAAGATATCCTTTATCTCTTAAGCAATTAAGCTTTCTTCCCAGTCGCCTCCGTTAATTCCGTTATAACGGGATAATGCTAGGTGACAACCTCCGAATTGTCAAAACTCTAAACTGAGCTTACCTCTATCCCGAATAGCGACGTATGCTAAGTTCTCTTAACTTAAGCTACCTCTATCCCGAATAGCGACGTATGCTAAGTTATCCTAACTTAAGCTACCTCTATCCCGAATAGTGACGTATGCTCAAGTTCCTCTAAACTTAAGCTACCTCTACCCCGAATAGTGACGTATGCTCAAGTTCCTCTAAACTTAAGCTACCTCTATCCCGGATAGTGATGTATGCTCGAGTTCTTCTTAACTTAAGATACCTCTATCACGAATAGTGAAGTATACTTAAGTTCTTCTAGCTTTAGCTACCTCTATCTCTGTCAAAAAGAGATAGCGCCGTAAGCTTTAGTCTTCGTTATTTCCGTCATAAAGAAATAACGCCTTCTAGCTTTAGCTACCTTTATCTCTGTCAAAAAAGAGATAGCGCCGTAAGCTTTAGTCTTCGTTATTTCCGTCATAAAGAAATAACGTCATCCATCTTTAGCTACCTCTATCTTCTCGATAGTGACGTAAGCTCTAGTTTCCTCAGGTGACAACCTCCATTAATTGTCAAAACCTTCAAGGATCCTAGACATCGTTCCTAACTATCTAGTGATGCTTGAACTATGATCAAGGCTTGATTCCTCCGGGATACATAGGTAGCCTTTTATAAAAGGTCCAGCCATCCGACCACTTTGGTCACCCTGTTCCTCCGTCACTCCTCAGTGATGAAGTAGTCCCTCATAAGAGACTTTGTTATCCGACCACCTCGATCACTTCTAGCATATCCCCAGTAGGATCAATTGATTGACCTCCTAGGTCATTTTCTCTTCTATTTCCCCAGCAAAAGACCAGTTTTCTCTTCTTCATTCCTCAGCGGATCCTACTCCGAACTACGGCCTGGCTTGATTCCTCCGGGATACGTAGGTAGCCTTTCATAAGAGGTTCAGCCACTCGACCACCTCGGTCTCCCAATCCGTCTCGGCATTCGCCAGATCGGATCCTTTTCTATCGACAACCCCACTCGCCTTGCAAGTGACGTTGCCGAGGGGCTTCTGTAAGTACCCAAATCTGGCTCATGCCTTCCGGTTAAATTTCCCGGCAATTTCGGTAAGTTTCCCGGTAATTCCCCGGACCTTCCTAGTGTTCCGGAAATATTCCGGAACAGTTCCAAATTAATTAAAGGCTGAAAGGGAGCCTTCCTAATTAAGAAACACGTTTTTCTTAATTAGGAAGAAGTTTCTAGAATTTGCCACCTTGCATGGTTCTAGAAATGCTGAGTCATTATGGATAATGCCGCACGGCTGCATTAGCTTGAGGTCCCTAGCCGCACGGCCTCATTAGCCTTATCCAGACTGCCTATAAATAGAGCCCTCCTCTACCCATTTTAATCATCCACAAAAGGCATCAATCTCTCATATTACGAAGAAATCCTCCCAAGGAGCTGCTGGAAGTCCAAGAAGGTGAAGAAGAAGGCCAAGAAGCTACCTCCCTCCTCCTTGAAGATCCAAGATCAACCTCTCCTCCTAGCTCCATCCAAAGAAGAAGGAAGCCATTGGTAACCTCGCACGCCCTAACCTCGCATCCTAATTGCTTTATAAATTGCTCATTGCATTGCCTTTATATTGCTTGGGACTTGGTAGATTAAAGATCATATCTTTATATTCCCCCTTCCCCTTTTGCATGCATTAGACATCATTTGTCATAAAAAATGTAGTCTTTCCCTATAAAGGTGCATCCTTTGCACCTAAAACCCCCATTTTCCAATAAAAATGTCATTTTTATGCATCCTTTGCATATAAAAATCAAATCTTTTCAATCAAAATGCATCCTTTGCATTCAAAATCCCTTTTCCAAGCATCATTTGCTTTAAAGATCATGTCTTTACCATAAACTAGTATCATATGCTTTCCAAAATGCAATCTTTATGCATCATTTGCATAATGAATGCCAATTTCTTCATAAAAATGCATCATTTGCATAAAAATCATATCTTTATGCATCATTTGCAATAAAGATCATTTCTTTGAATCAAATGCATCATTTGCAACCCAAAAAATGTCATCTTTTCATTAAAAATGTCATTTTTACATATATTCCCCCATTCCCCATTAGTAACCTCGGAACGGACCGATGTAAAAGATCCTATCTTTACATCGTACCTTCCATAAAGGTTTCATAATCTCTTTAGAAAAGGGACACCTTTGAACCCTATATCTCCGATTATCGCTTAAGATGAGTATGAAGCATCTATACGAGCTCGACCATCTTAAAGTGTAGGATTGATGGGCTAAGGACCCTCCTTTTCTAAAGAACCTCATCTTTGACTACAAAGAGAGTCATTCTCTCGATCACGCAAGTCCCAAGGTCCAAAAAATGCGATGATCACAAGTCCAAGATGAGGGCGGGACCATAATCCCGAATACATAAAATCCAAGAAATCCCGAGCGACAACCAACAAATGGTTTGTACGTCCGGAAGACGACTTGGGACATTCCCTCCTTATTATCAAACACATGCACACAAGAAAGCACGCAAGCAAGCACGATTAATGGGATCTTGGGAGACTTGCTCCGGCAAGGCACCTTGGGTGAACGACGATCCGTTCTTCCCAAGGGGTAACTTAACCTCCGAACCCATAAAACCTTTTTTTCAAAGTTTTGAGGTAATCAAAATGGCGTGGCGACTCCGTTTTTCAAATTAAACCGGATGTCTTCAAACTCGCGTGAATCCAACAAACACAAAATTTTGGGCACACATTCACAATGGGGGAGCATCTTTATCAGATTTTCTCTTCCTAGAGAATGTACTGAGTGCAAGATAAGGGGTGGAGATTACCTTAGATGGAGTTTCAGCAATTGAGGCAACCTTAGCTGTAAGAGAGGAGGCTTCCATAGCTGTCCCTAATGACTGTCCAACCTTAGCTGTTCTCACTTCCATCAATGATTCAGCAACAGCTCTTCTCACATTTTCATCACTCTCAGTGTCATGGCTTTCTCCCTCTTCTCCAGCATACTCATCAATGTCTTTGTAGATGGGATCTGATTGGGTTTCTTCACTGTCAGCTTGTTCTTCAGCAACCATCTTTCCTTTTTCAGTCCCTTGAACAGTTTCTTGCTCAACAACTTCCTCTACCTCTTCTTGAACTTTCTTTCCTTTGC
Source organism: Adenophora triphylla var. japonica (assembly GCA_022495995.1). Lineage (NCBI taxonomy): Eukaryota > Viridiplantae > Streptophyta > Magnoliopsida > Asterales > Campanulaceae > Adenophora > Adenophora triphylla. The sequence goes on along the minus strand of JAFEMH010002301.1, from coordinate 272,161 downwards.
TTAGCTTCTTTCCTTTTCCAGTTCTCTTCATTTTTGCTAGGCTTTTTCTCCTCTTGATTTTGCTAGGAGAGGTTTCTTGAGCCCTTTCTTTTATGACAACACCTTTGTCATGCTTTCTCTTGGATCTCTTGTCATTTACCATGTTTACTAATGACTTCCACATCTTTATATCCTTTTCAGTCTTCTCTTTCAGTCTCTGTGAGGCTTCATCAAAATTCTTAGAGTTGTCCCCAAGCTCTAATTTTTTCTTGCTCTTGAGTTTGAATGTACTCAAGCTGAAACTTTTGGTAGGCACCAGAGATGTAGACTCAAGCCATTCCTTTTTGAGAGGAGGATTCAATTTTGGAATTATTTGATGGAGAATTCCACTCATGAACCTGAAATTGTTCATAATAGGATTTTGCTTTTTGAATTTCCAAGGGGAAGGGGATATGGCAAGTTGGAAGTTGTGAAGCAGTGCAACACTCCAGTTTATCTCCTTAGTCAACAAACTGAGGGCTTGTTTCCATTCATTTGGACTGATTTGGTCAAAGGAGGATTGCTTTCCATCAAACCCTTTGATGACAACATCCATTAGGGTTGATTTGAATAAATCAAGATCTTTCTTTTTGATTGGTTTGTCCTGAACCAATTGAAAGTTGCACCCAGGTTTATCAAAGAATCTTTTGTAGAAAGGTTCCAAGTTGTTGTCTTTTCTATTCCAGAGGTTGTTGAGGCCTTCATTCTTGATTGGGATGTTGTAAACTTTGGACACAACCTTTGGAGTCACATTGATCTCAGTCCCTTCAATATTGATCCTTATGGCACCAGATTGCTGTCTTTCTCCTTTCATGAATTTCTCTCTGCATAGCTTCTCATAAATGGGAGGTTGAGCTTCCATCATTTTGCAGAGATGATTGGATTCCAAGAGTTCCTTGATTAGAGCTCCAACCTCATGCTCATAAAATTCAGCTTTGATGAAGTAACCATGGGCTTGAGGATAAGACATGGTTTGAATGAAACAGGGTTTTAGGGTTTTGAAGAACAGAGGGAATCAGAGAGAGGATTTAGGAGGAAGAAGACGGTTTGAAGGAAGAAGGGTTAATTTCGCAAGGTTAAATGATAATTGATGTGGGAATTGGTGGAGTTCAACGGCTAATACGTGGGTTACTGCAACGGCTAAAAATGAGCATTTAAGAGAGAGACTGTTCATGAACAGTGTTATTTGTCCCCCACTCATTACATTAGAAATAACTTCACATAAAACATGGGAGTTATTTCCGTACACAAAGACGAAATTTCAGGGGGAATAAAACAGAGACATTAATTGATATGTGTTAGTGGCAAGTTCCAACACTTCCTCAATTTTGCAAGAACTTAAATTCATGGCTGTCAGACTTAATGACCAGCCAAGCCTATTTTGAATGATCATTGCCACTAATTTTACTGAAGCAAAATTTGTCTATAAAAGGAAATGATTTAGATGAAGAAATCTACCAAATTCATTTCATTTATAGCAAATGGGAAGACTTGTTTCAATGTTCAGTCCTAGCAAAATGGCTAAGACAGCAAAGAGACTTGTTTTTCAAAGTCCAAGGGTAGATGAAACAAGAGAGGAAAGGTTTGAGAGAGAGTTTCTTTCATATAGACACCAAACTGATAATGGTTTGGAACAGGAAGTGGTTCAATTGCCAAATGATGATCCACATAAGGAAGAAGAGTTGAGAGAGAGAGAGATAAGAAAGAAATTTTGGGAGGAGGAGAGACTAGCATTGGTGGAGGAAGAGAAAAACAGGTTAGAGAAGATGGCTAGGAACAAGGGTAAAGCTAAGATAGTTGGTGAGAGTCACAATGATCTGACAGCTAAGGGTAAGCTGTCAAGAAAGGAGGGGGAAGGAGAATCAAGTAAGCATGTTAAGGAAGATGTAGAGAGAGTTTATACCTTGGGGGAGCTAGTGAAGATTGACAGTAATGAAAGGATTAAGGTTGACACACAAATTGGTCAACCTGATTTCATAGCTGTCAAGGAATACACAGCTGTAACCAGGGATTCACTTACTCTCAGTCAAACAGTTCTTGAGGGAACTGGAGACAATTTTGTAGGAGTGCAAAGTTCTCCTTCCAAAGTTTATATGAAGTTGTTTTCTCAGTTTCTCAAGTGTTTGAGTCCAGCTGCTCTGAATGGTGATGAAGATGAAGGTCCTCAGTCTGATCAAGCTATCATTGCACAGGCAAGTGCAAATTCTTGAGTACCTTCAGCTTTCTCTCACCACTCAGTGAATATCCTCCTTATAATGCAGTTGAAGAATGGTGGCCAAGGAGGGTGTGTCCTTCTTTGCAGTTCTCAACCACAGCCATTGATCCTTTTATGGAGAGGCACCCTGTATGGCTAGAGAGATATGGAGACATCAAGGAGAGAGCATATCAAGCTCCAGACATTATCTATAGTGATAAAGGATGTGGAGATGATTGCTACCAAGATCAGCTATGGGATACCCAAGATTGACAATTCTTAGCTGTCAAAGCATTCAGGAGAGCTAGCTGTGATGAAAAGTAGGATAGTGAGGCTTTTGGAATATGGATTTATGTTTGTTTTTGTGGTTTTAGTGTTTGAAGTTTGATTGTAAGGAAGGAATGAGTTTTTGGTTTTATGTCAATGAAGCTTTTGGATTGGTGAAAGGGTTAGCTGTCAGATATCACATTGTTGACAGCAGCCATAAGAGATGATCTTTAATGAATAAAAGTCTTTATTTTGGTAAGTTGATCATGCCTAGCATTGCTCTTAACATCTCAAATCTCTTCTCATCCATAGCCTTTGTTAGGATATCAGAGACATTATCCTCAGTACAAACTTTTGCAAGGTTAATATTCCCTTTTTCAACATGGTCTCTGATGAAGTGATGTCTGACTTCAATATGCTTTGTTTTTGAGTGTTGGACAGGGTTTTCTGTCATGGCAATAGTGCTTGAGTTGTCACAAAAGATGGGAATGTTAGACATTTCTATTCCAAAATCTTGAAGTTGGCTTTTAAGATAGAGAATTTGAGAGCAACACAAGCTGCGGCAATGTACTCGGCCTCACTGTTGAGGTGGCTGCGAGGTTTGCTTTTGCTAGACCATGAGATGATTCTTGAACCAATAAACTAACATCCACCACTTATGGATTTTCTATCTAGATTACATCCGGCATAGTCGAGTCGGTGAATCCAATTAGAGAGAATGGGGATTCGGTGGGATACCACAAGCCATAATCGGGGTTCCTTTGAGATATCTCAAAATTCTCTTGACAATGAGAGAGATGAGATTCCTTGGGATTTGCTTGAAATCTAGCACAAAGATAGACACTAAACATAATGTCGGGTCTTGAAGCCGTTACATAAAGGAGAGATCCAATGTAACTTACGTAAAGTGTTGGATTTACACTTTGACCATACGGATCAGCATGAAGTTTGGTTGTGGTTGACAAGGGAGTTTTAGCTGGGGAAGCAGTTTGCATGTCAAACTTTTTGATCATATCCCTTGTGTATTTAGCTTGGTTAATGAAGATTCCTTCCTTCATTTGCTTGACTTGAAGGCCTAAGAAGAAAGTGAGCTCACCAATCATGCTCATTTCAAACTGATTCTTCATAATATCCCCAAATTCAGTGCACAAGTCCTCATTTGATGAGCCAAAAATGATGTCATCAACATAGACTTGGATGAGCAACTGATCATCTCCATATTTCTTGATAAACAAGGTGTTATCAATATGGCCCTTTGTAAATCCTTTGCCCAGGAGATAATTAGATAGGGTTTCATACCAGGCTCTAGGTGCTTATTTAAGACCATACAAAGCTTTGTCCAATTTGTATACATGATCAGGAAACTTGGGATGCTCAAATCCAGGGGGTTGAGATACAAACACCTTTTCATTTAAGACTCCATTCAGACATGCACTCTTGACATCCATCTGAAACACTTTCATTTTCTTAAATGAAGCATAGGTAAGGAATAGCCTTATTGCTTCTAGTCTTGCAACAGGAGCAAAAGTCTCATCATAGTCAATGCCTTCTTCTTGTATGTATCCTTGAGCAACTAGCCTAGCTTTTTTCCTTACTACAACACCTTCTTCATTCATCTTATTTCTAAAAACCCATCTTGTCCCAATGACAGTTTGGTTTTTAGGCTTAGGGACCAGTTTCCAAACTTTGTTTCTTTCAAATTGCTCCAATTCTTCTTCCATTGCTTCTATCCAATCTGGGTCTTGAAGAGCTTCATTTATCTTTTTGGGTTCAATTTGAGAGATAAAGGCACTCATTAGGGAGTCAAGAACAGGCATGTTAGGAGGTATGTCTATTTTGTGTATAGGTAGGTCAATATAGATACTTTTGTTTGGAGGGATGATGTGGGTAATGGTTTCAGGTTGAGGAATTGAATGAGAGGGGTTGTCACAAGGTTGGATAGGGTCTTTTTCAGAGGGATTTTGATTACTGGATGAAGGTAGACTATTTGGTGCACCTTGGCTGTCAGATGCACCTTTGCTGTTGAGAAGGGAATCTTGGCTGTCAGACAAGGTGGGATGAGTATTAGAGTTCTTGGGCACCATATAGGGAAGGGTAGGAGAGTTTTCTTCAGGATTGAGGTTTGAAGGGTCATGAACAGGAGAAACCTCAGGAACATTGTCTGAATTCCCAACAGATTCATCAAAATCACATAATTCAGTGTGGCTTTGATCATTGTTTTCATCAAAGTCCACATGAATTGATTCCTCTACAACAAGTCTTCTTTTGTTGTAAACCCTATAGGCTTTGCTAGTGATCCAAGGAAAATTCCTTCATCACTTTTTGAATCAAATTTGTCAAGATTGTTTTTCCCATTGTTGTGTATGAAGCATCTACTTCCAAAGCCATGGAAGTATGAAATGGTTGGTGTTCTTCCATTCCATAGCTCATAGGGAGTCTTGGAGTGAAACTTGTTGATAAGGGTCTTGTTCTGGACATAGACAGCAGTGGTGACTGCTTCACCCCAAAAATACTTAGGAAGGTTGTGCTCTGACAGCATAGATCTTGCTGCTTCACAGATTGTTCTATTCTTTCTTTCAGCAACCCCATTTTGCTGTGGTGTCCTAGGAGCAGAGAAATTGTGCTCAATCCCTTTTTGATCACAGTATTCTTCAACACCAGTGTTCTCAAATTCCTTACCATGATCAGATCTAATTTTGATAATGGATAAGCCCTTTTGGTTTTGTACTTTATTGAACAGTTTGACTAGTTGTTCTAATGTATCCCTTTTGGATTCAAGAAGAATAATCCAGGTAAATCTAGTGTAGTCATCAAATACAACAAGAGAGTATCTCTTTCCACCAAGAGATTTAGTTCTGATTGGTCCAAACAGGTCCATGTGAAGTAGTTGAAGGGGTTTTGAGGTATCTAATCTGGTTTTGGCAGAGAAGGAGGTTTTCTTTTGTTTTCCACATTGACAAGCTTTGCATAACTTGTCCTTTTTGAAGGGTATTTTGGGTAGGCCTTTTACTAGGTTTGAGTTGGCTAGTTTTGAGATGCTTTTTAGGTTTAGGTGAGCCAATCTTTTGTGCCATAGCCATGACATATCAGATTGACTGAAGGATAGAAGGCAATGGGCATCTGAAGAATCCACAATTTCTAGGTTTAGACAGTAGAGGTTGCCTTTTCTTATTCCAGTGAGGATTGATTTGTTGTTGACATCCTTGACAGTGCAGTGGTTTTTGGAACAAACAACATGATATCCCTTATCACAAATCTGACTAAGGCTAATCAAATTGTGCTTGAGACCCTCTACATAAGATACATTAGTAAAAATAATATCTTTAGTAACAAGGTTTCCTGATCCTTTGACTTTGGCTTGAGAATTGTCACCAAAAGTTACATTTGGACCATTTTTAGGGACATATTGTTGTAGCCACTCCTTGTTGTAAGTCATGTGCCTGCTGCATCCACTGTCCAAGTACCATATTTCTTTCCTTGGTTCCTACAAAACAGAAAAATACATTTATGGTACCCTTTATTCTTTTGGGTCCAAAGGATTAGAATTTCTTTGGTACCCTAGCTTTGTTCATTGCTCTCTTTCCAAAGCACTGGTTTAGGGCATTATAATATCCCATGATTTGCAACATATAGGGAGTAGGAGCAATAGATTGGGATTGGTTAAAAAATTGGTTGGGAGAAAAGAAATGGTTTTGGTTATGAAACTGAGAATGGTCTGGGGAATTATTTGAATGAGATGATCTAGGAGAGGTATTATGTTGGGCATGGTTTCTTCCATTAGAGAATGGCCAGTTAGGTCTTTGAGGTTTGGCATATGAGTGATGATCATAGAATCTTTGCTGTCTTGGAGACCTCTGCTGTCCACCATATCTTGGCTGTCTAGGAGACCTCTGCTGTCCACCATATCTTGGCTGTCTAGGAGACCTCTGCTGTCCACCATGTTTTGTCTTGTACTTGTCTGTCTTCACTTGCTCCTTGATTCCTTTCTTTTGCCAAATGTAATTACCTTTGTTCCCTTTGTTTGCTTGTTTTTCTGTGCCTTTTGATTGGCTTGAACTTCTAATATGAGTCTCATTAGTGCAGGAGGGACTAGTTGGAGTTGATACATCAGTGTGACTGGAGCTAGCTTCATCAATTTTTCCCTTTTTCTTGAGATCTTCCTTGGTTTGAATGGGATAGACAATTTCTTGGGCTTTGACATAGTTCATGCTTTCAAGAACCATCATGTCAATAGCTCTTTCATCAGTGAGAGGGGTATATGTGTTCATAGTAGGATTATTAGCCCTAATTCCTGATTTGTCACTTGGGTGTCTTTGGTAGTAGCTAAAGTGGGTCAAGGCTTCTCCAGAGCTGTTCCAGGTTTCAAACTTCTTTCTGAAGGATTCATTTTCTTTTTCAAGATTGATGTTGGTTTCCAGAAGTTTAGAATTCACAGCTGTCAGCTCTTCATTGGTTTTTTCAAGCATAAGGTTTTGAACTTTCAGTCCTTGGTTGGCTCTTTCAAGGCTATCAATGGTTTTACTTTGGGATAGATTATCAGTGAGCAATGAAGCAAAGCCAGTTTGGTGTCTTTTTATTTGAATTAAAAGAGTACTAACTAATTGCTTAAATTCTTCATTATTTAAAGAGTTAAATTGAGGTACCTGTTTTAGTTCTTCGGCAGCTAAGGCTTCAAGATCTTCTTCATTGTCTGAGTCTTCATCATCTCCAGCCATCAAGCATATCATTGCTTCTTCTCCTTCACTTTCAGAGTCACTGTAGTCACATTCCTCATCACTAAACTTAGATGAGTCAGCAATCAATACTTGCTCTTTGTTCTTTTCATTCTTCTTCTTTGTGCAGTTGTAGCAGTTACACCTTGAACTGTGAATAATCTCCTTGGAGTATGAGAACTTCTTAGGCTATGCGGTTTTCCCTAGGTTTCCTTGGTTCAGGGCAATCAGATGAGTAATGTCCAAGCTTCTTACAGTTGGAGCATTCAACTTTCTTTTTAGGGTTTTCTTGATCAGAGGTGGATGGGCTATAGCTTCTCTCAAAGGACTTCTTATGTTTTCTCAAGGTATTTCTGAGACTAGGTAGATCTCCTTGAGACAGGTTGTTTGAGGGAAGGTTTACTTTTTGGAGGGAAAGAAGAACCATAGAGTCAATGTCTTGTTGGGTAATTGGTTTTTGAGTGGTTTCTTGGGCAGCTAAGGCAAGGGTTTGTGAAATGGAGGGAACAGGTTAAAGTTTTATCATTCCTTCTAGTTCATAAGCTTCAAGCTTTCCAAAGTACTGTTCAACAGTCATGATACTCCATTCTGAGCCTTCTCTTATTGGTAGAGCTACCTTCTCATATTCTTGAGGAAGGTTGGAGTATATTTTGAGACACAAATCTTGGTTCTCAAAAGTTTTACCATGATCAGCAATGGATCTTACTAAATCTTCAAACCTTGGTTTTGCAGCACTTACTTTTTCACCAGGGTAGAATTTAAAATTGTCAAGTTGCCTAAGAAGGTTGTATAGGTTTTGGGTTCTAACACTAGAGTGTTTCTGAAATTTGGTATGGATGAGTTCCCAGGCAGCCTTTGCAGTTGGCTCTTTAGCAATTTCTTGTGCTAGGGAGTCATTAACACTCTTTTGGAGTATGTTTTTGACTTTCAGATTTGCACTAACAAGTTGTCTTTCTGAATCAGTCCAGAATTCTGGGGATTTGTTTTTGCTGCTAGGTCCACCATTTGAATCTAGGGCTACAGGGCAAGTGACTTCATTTTCAAGCACAAACCAGTTCCAGATGCTGTTTGCATCAAGGTAAGTTTTGATTTTTGAAGCATATATTTCAAATGATCCACAGTCATCAATGTGGGGAATGTCTTTCTCATTATTTCTCCTTGGTTGAGGCATGGTGGGTTGGTAATTGATCCTTCACAAGTTGTTAGACTTTTGAGTGTGAAGACAAGCTCTGATACCAATTGAAAGGTCCTGTTTGCTTAAATCAGATTAAAGGTTAGGCAGTTAAGGTTTTGACAGCTGAGGTGAAATCTTAGCTGTCAGATGATAACTGGTTTTAATGATAAGTGTTAAATGTGCAGCGGAATAATAAGTGTTGAAATAATGTAAAGACAAGTGAATAGTGTTTGTGTGTGAGATGTGTGTGTGTGTTGTGTGATAATACCAATTGAACACAAGGAATTTTAAGGTGGTTCAGAGTTCACTCCTCCTACGTCCACCCTCACTGTCAACCTTGACAAGTGAGATCAATCCACTTAAATCTAGTTCCCGTTAAGATTTACAAAGGATTGGATAGGTAAGTTCCTTGAACTTCCTCTTCCTAATAAGTACGGTCTATTAGGGATTATGCTCTACACTGAGCAATTTACAATACCCACTTAAAGTCAGTCTTAAGTGGTTTTACAAATCAGTTTATACACCTGAGGTCAGTTACAAGTGTCTCAAAGTTGTTTTGATTGTTGGTTGCAGGTTGAGAAAGGTTGGAGGTAAGGTTGTAAGAGTTGTGTGTAAAAGGGGTAGTGTCTTCAGTCTTGGAGAATCCTTTTATAGGCTAGAATATAGCCGTTGGAGGGGACAAGGAGACAAGGTAGTAAATGTGTGTTGGAGATGCATTTAGAGCCTTTGTTGACTGGAGAATAACAGCTGGAATCTGCAACCATTTGATGTGATCTTCATAGATATGAGTTGGCAACTTTTGAGGGGAGAGATTTGGGCAATGCACATCTTGATCTTTACAAGAATACTTCATTGCTGCTGATGTTGAAGATCATAGCTGTCAGAGGGTTGAAGCCTCTGCTGTGGAGAATCTTAGCTGTCAGGCTAAGTCTTTAGAGTTTGCAGGTTTAGGAGATAAGGATTTGTGTGTAATGATCTTTTGTATATAAATACATTTGATTTATATGATTTGACTTTGGTTTGATCATTGCTGTCCATGGTTTGATCATTATATCATTGCTGTCCAGTTTGATATAAGGATGTGCAAGGGCTCAGCTGTCCAGGTCATATGTTATCTTGGCTGTCAGATAACATATGATATATTTCTTTGTCAAAACCTTTTATAACTATGTGGCTTACATAGTTAGGTCCTAACAGTAAATAAAATAATTATGTCAAAATCTTGCAAAAAACTAGTTTTTTTGTAACATAAAAAAAAACTAGTTTTAAAGCACTAAGTCTAATTAATAAGAGTGATGAACTGTTTTGAAAACTAGTTTTTTTATAACATTTTTTTTAAAAAAACTAGTTTTTCACAAGAGTTACTCAATAATTTTTATTATTTAATTAATAATATAATATTAAATTGATGAATACTATTTGTCTCAAAAACAATTTTTAAATTTGGGACGAATAAAATTAAAATGAGTGATTAATTACTTGGATGGAAGAAGTATACGCTACTTACCAACTCCTTGTTGTTGGTGCAATCCCCTCATGTAATGTAAGGGCTCACATATTCCTTATCAAATGGAAGTCCATGCGTAAATTAAAAGGAAAAAGGAAAAAAGAAAAATTCAGAAGAAATTGTCCCACTTAAAATTCTTACTTACCACAATAGCTACCATTATTGTAATGTAATAGATTATGTTATTTATTATTATTAATAATAGTAGTAATAATAGTAGTAATAATAATAATAATAATAATAATAATAATAATAATAATAATAATAATAATAATAATAATAATAATAATAATAATAATAATAATAATAATAATAATAATAATTATTATTATTATTATTATTATTATTATAATAATTATAATAAAAAAAAACTTATAGTGGCTTCATACAAATTACACAGAAGGAAAAAACAACTTAAATTCACCCAAAAATAATCTAAGAACATAGAGAGATTCAACTTTGGAAGTTTGGATCCGTAAAATCAAGAATAAGGAGTTGCAATCAAAGACAAGCTGTTCTTTTTTCTAACGGTGACTCCAAAAACTTCAGTCATGTCAAGATCCTTCGGCTTCATCCCCTCCGGGAGTTTCCAATCAAAATGATATAGAAGTTGCGCAAGAACAAGTTCAACACTAGCCATAGCAAATGATATGCCCGGACACATTCTCCTTCCGGCCCCAAATGGGATATACTCAAAGTTAGCTCCTTTAAAATCTATAGAAGAATCTTCAAATCTTTCAGGAAAGAAGCTCTCTGGGTCGTCCCAATATTCAGGGTCTCTTGCCATAGCCGAGAAGTTGACAATGATGTTAGTTTTTTCTGGTATTATGTAACCTTCAACCTCAAATTGCTCTCGACTTTGCCGTGCGACCAGAAATGCAAAGGGGTTGCGCAGCCGCAAAGATTCTTTGATCACCATCTTTAGGTAACTACACTGTTGAAGATCTATCTCGTCCATTGCTTTCTTTTCGGCAAAACCTTTTCTTAGTTCAGCTTGTGCTTTCTTCATCACTCTAGGGTTTCTTATCATTTCGGACATCGCCCATTCTATTAATGTTGAACTTGTTTCGGTTCCTGCGGCAAACATGTCCTGCACAATCCGTGTTATAATATGTTTAGCAATTTCCTTTTTTAGCCACCAAAAATAAGAATTGAGTTTCAAAATAATGAAGTACTTATGACGCAGTCTATCATAGTATAAGCGATATATAAATGGAATAATTACAAGAACATGGAATATACTACACACTCGTTTACATTTAACGAAATATACTATGAATTAACAACATAATGTAATGTAATTTTGAATCTCATTTCAACTAAGCTATTTCAGTTAGATGACTTTAATTTTCAATAACGGAGTGAACCAACTCCTTAAATAAAATAACAATCATTGAAAAAGCAACAACAATAACCATCTGCTATGAACCCAAAATTCAAACAAAAAAAAAAACCCAAAATCAAATCAACAAATTAAAATCAAAACACTCCCAGCCAAAAAATACCTCTTCTTCTCTACCTTCTCCTCCGCCCCAATTCCACTCATCGGCCACCCTCTCCCACCAGTTCAATGTCGTTGCGCCCCTTTCCCTCTCTTCCACACTGTTGGGTCTGACTATATCAAAGTAGTTGGTTTGTTTAATAAAAGTTCCATGTTTCTAGGAGTCAAGTAGATAAAATTTGTTTGAGTTTGTTTAGGTTGTTTTTTGAATTAGTCTGTAACAAACACCACAACTTGTGTGGGTTGTTTCCAGCATTCTCATCTTAAAAGGCTATATAAAGCCTCTAGCATTTCAATAAAAAGGCAAGCAATTCCCAGAATTCAAGTGAGTCATTGAGAGCCTTTCAATTCTGGTATCAGAGCCCGAAAGGGGCCTGATTGTGATTGAGTGAAACACGAGTGATTGAGAGTAAACACTGTGTGTGTAAGTGTGTGAGTGTAAAGATGGCTGACGCTAACAACTTTGCACAACCTTCTATTCCCAAGTTTGATGGGGATTATGATCATTGGAGTATGATCATGGAGAATCTCCTTAGATCAAAAGAGTATTGGAGTGTCGTTGAAGATGGTTATACAGAACCAGCAAATGGAGAAACATTGACAGCAGCTCAAAGAAAGACTCTGGAAGAAGCAAAGTTGAAGGACTTAAAAGCCAAGAACTATCTTTTTAGTTCAATTGACAAGACTATTCTGAAAACAATTACTAAGAAAGCAATGGCCAAACAATTGTGGGACTCGATGAAAGTTAAGTGTCAAGGGAACGCTCGGGTGCAACGTGCTCAACTTCAAACTCTTCGCAGAGATTTCGAGGTACTGGAGATGAAATTGGGGGAAAAAGTTACTGATTATTTTGCGCGAGTGATGGTGGTGGCCAATGACATGAGAAATTGTGGCGAAGACATGCCGATGTCAAGATTGTTGAAAAGATTCTACGCACTCTTACAGAGAAGTTTAATTACATTGTATGTTCAATTGAGGAGTCGAAGGACATTGATAGTTTGTCGGTTGATGCACTGGAAAGCTCACTTTTAGTTCATGAGCAAAAGTTTCGGAAAACTAGTGGAGAGGAGCAAGCACTAAAAGTTAGTCATGATGAAACAGGAAGTAGAGGAAGAGGAGGTGCATCCAGAGGGCGAGGAAGAGGCAGAGGAAGACAACTGGACAAGTCTATTGTGGAATGTTTCAAGTGCCATAAACTGGGGCATTTTCAATATGAATGTCCTAATTGGAACAAAAGATCCAATTATGCTGAGGTTAATGAAGAAGAAGAGCTGCTACTAATGGCAGTTGCAGAAACTATGCGAAAGGGAAAGATGTTTGGTTTTTGGATTCTGGGTGTAGCAACCATATGTGTGGGAACAGACAATGGTTTTTGGATTTTGATAGTTCGTACAGACAATCAGTGAAGCTAGGCAATAATTCAAGAATGGGGGTGATGGGGAAAGGAAATATTCGTCTGGAGATCGACGGCAAAATTCAGGTGATTACTGATGTTTATTATGTGCCGGATTTGAAGAAAAATTTGCTGAGTGTAGGGCAGCTTCAAGAAAAGGGATTAACTATTCTTATCAAGCATGGGGTATGCAAAATTTATCATCCAAAGAGAGGTCTTATCATGCAGACACAAATGATGGCTAATAGGATGTTTGTCTTGGTAGCTAGTGTGATACCAGAAAGCTCCATTTTTTTACACATAGAAGATGAATCAGAGTTGTGGCATCGGAGATATGGACATCTAAGCTATAAGGGGCTGAGGACATTAAGATACAAGAACATGGTGAAGGGTGTTCCGCCATTGAAAGCTGCAACTAAGTCATGTACTGAGTGTTTGGTCGGAAAACAACAAAAAGAGTCAATTCCGAAGAAAAGTCAGTGGCGTGCTTCCAAGAAATTACAGCTCGTTCATGCTGATATTTGTGGGCCTATCACACCATCTTCGAATAGTGGTAAAAGGTACATCTTAACCTTCATTGATGATTATAGTAGAAAAGTGTGGGTATATTTTTTGAAAGAAAAATCTGAAGCACTCTCATTTTTTAAACACTATAAGAGTCTTGTTGAAAAAGAGACTGGAGTATTTTTACGTTGTTTGCGAACTGACAGAGGAGGGGAGTTCACCTCCAACGAGTTCAATTTGTTTTGCCAAGAAATTGGTATAAAGAGGCAACTCACAGCAGCTTTCACGCCACAACAGAATGGGGTGGCCGAGCGTAAAAATCGTACTATCATGAATATGGTTCGATGTATGTTGTGTGACAAAGAAGTACCAAAGTGTTTTTGGCCAGAAGCTGCAAGATGGACAGCACACGTTCTCAATAGAAGTCCGACATCAGCAGTGAAAGAAAAAACCCCACAGGAGATGTGGAGCGGAGTTAAACCTAAAGTTGATTACTTTAGGGTTTTCGGATGCTTAGCACATGTTCACGTGCCAGACCAAAAGAGAAAGAAGTTGGATGATAAGAGTTTTTCATGTGTGTTACTTGGAGTTAGTGACGAGTCAAAAGCATATAGGTTGTATGATCCAGCAACCAAGAAAATTGTGATAAGTCGAGATGTGGTTTTTGAAGAAAGTAAGGGGTGGAATTGGGAAAGAACCTTGGAAGAAGTGAGGAAAGATGTACTAGTTTGGGAAGATTGTGATGAAGAAGAAACGGAGAGGTTAGAGAATGAAGAAGAAGTTGAAACTGGACCAAATGAGGAAGAAGCTGATGCATTGCGAACCAATGATGAAGGAAATTTGAAACAGATTGGATGGGCAAGAAGCTTCTGTACTGCCCATTAATGCTACTAGATCTCGAAGAGCTCCTTCATACCTGGAAGAGTATGTATCAGGAGAAGGACTTTCCGACGATGAAAATGGGTTAAACAATTTGATTATGTTTGCATCCAATGGAGATCCTTGTTCCTTTGAAGAAGCGGTAGCTGAAGAAAAATGGAGAAACGCTATGGATTGTGAGATGAAATCCATTGAAAAGAATGAAACTTGGCAACTTACAACACTTCCAGGAGGGGCAAAGAAAATCAGAGTAAAATGGGTTTTTAAGACGAAATTGAATGAAAATGGAGAAGTGGACAAGTATAAAGCCCGATTGGTAGCTAAAGGTTATGCGCAACGACATGGGATTGATTACAATGAATTATTTGCCCCTGTAGCAAGATGGGATACTATTCGGATGATTCTTGCACTAGCGGCACAAAAAGGCTGGAGTGTATACCAATTTGATGTGAAAAGTGCGTTTCTTCGTGGAGAGTTAAATGAGGATGTGTATGTAGAACAACCATTGGGGTATGTTCGTAAGGGTGAAGAAGGGAAGGTTTACAAGCTTCGAAAGGCACTTTACGGATTAAAACAAGCACCACGTGCTTGGTATAGTAGAATTGAATCGTATTTTGTAAAAGAAGGCTTTACAAGATGCAGCTACGAGCATACTCTTTTTGTCAAGACAGAAGAAGGAGGTAAGAGTCTTTTAATTGTTAGTTTATATGTCGATGATTTGATTTTTACTGGAAATGATTTAACCATGATTGAGACATTTAAGAGCTCCATGAAACATGAGTTTTATATGACAGACATAGGGAAGATGAAATATTTCCTTGGGGTTGAGGTTTTGCAAAAATCAGAAGGCATATATTTAAGTCAGAAAAAGTATGCTGGAGAGTTGCTGGAAAAGTTTAACTTGCATAACGGAAATGCAGTTAAGAACCCAATTGTACCAAGTGCTAAACTTTCGAAAGAAGGAGAAGGAGCCAAAGTTGATGCAACACTGTATAAACAATTGATTGGGAGTCTCTTGTATATTACATCAACTAGACCAGATTTAATGTATGTGGTCTGTTTGTTAAGTAGGTATATGGCCAGTCTTACAGAGGTGCATATGCAAGCAGCTAAAAGGGTGTTGCGCTATTTGAAGGGCACTATATCCTTGGGCTTGCTATACAAAAGAGGTGATGCACAGGAATTAATTGCCTACACGGATAGTGATTATGCTAGGGATATCGATGATAGAAAGAGCACGAGTGGTTATGTGTTCTTTTTAAATGGCGGGGCAGTTTCATGGGCTTCGAAGAAGCAACCGATAGTAACACTGTCAACCACAGAAGCGGAATTTATTGCAGCCGCTTCTTGTTCGTGTCAATGCATCTGGATGAGAAGGATTTTGGAGCAGTTGGGTTGTCTGCAACATCATTGCACAACTATATTTTGTGATAATTGTTCAACAATCAAATTATCTAAAAATCCAGTTCTTCATGGCCGGAGCAAACATATTGATGTCAGGTTCCATTTTCTTAGGGATCTTACAAAGGACGGTGTTGTGGAACTTGTTTAGTGCAGCACAAAGAAGCAGATAGCAGAAATACTGACTAAACCATTGAAGCTTGATGTGTTCACAAAGCTACGGGAAGAGCTTGGGGTGTGCGAGATAGCAGAGTACTTAAACTGAATGCTACTATATTCAGTTTAGGGGAGGCATTGTTGGGTCTGACTATATCAAAGTAGTTGGTTTGTTTAATAAAAGTTCCATGTTTCTAGGAGTCAAGTAGATAAAATTTGTTTGAGTTTGTTTAGGTTGTTTTTTGAATTAGTCTGTAACAAACACCACAACTTGTGTGGGTTGTTTCCAGCGTTCTCATCTTAAAAGGCTATATAAAGCCTCTAGCATTTCAATAAAAAGGCAAGCAATTCCCAGAATTCAAGTGAGTCATTGAGAGCCTTTCACACACTTCTCTCTGCATCATCTCTTCCCTCACGCCGCATATCACTACCATCCGGCCTTGCCTTCCTCCGTCCCGATGCCTCCCGTCGTCTCTCAATCTTCCAGATTGTGGTCATCGATGCGTCTTTTTACCGACTCACACAACAAGAAAGTTTTCCCTACCCCACAGCACGGCCGACCATGCCCTTACCCTTCCATTCCTCCTCCGATTCTGGGTTGAAGTTTCACTCAAAGATGAGATCAAAATGACCAGATCTAGTGAATTTGGGATTCTGAACCTTCACCCTCAAACACACAAAATATCTCACATTTAATTTGGGATTCTATTTTTTGATTTAACAATTTAAACTATTTGAATTTGGGATTTTGAATGTAGACAATTTGGATTTGAAAATGTGGGATTTTGAATGTGTGTTTAAAAAATGGAATGAGATTAGTTTTTGGATTCAGGATTTTGGATGTTGATTTTCTTAATTTTGTTCTAGTTGGTGGTGGTGGTGGTGTTGACGGTGGGTGGTAAACAGAGGTGTGTGAGGGTTAAGGAAGAAGATTATCAAATCCATTAAATAGGTTAACGGATGTTAAATATATTTAACAGGCGTTTATTTTTTTTAATAAAAAAAAAAAGAACAAAAAAAGGCCTTTATTTTTTTCTTATATCGTTGACAATTCAGTTATTTTTCTAACGTCGTTACGCTGCGTTTCATTATATGAAATGACATGGTAAAGTATGTTGCATTAAGATGCCAATTCTTAGTATGTTCCATTAATTGTAAAAAATATTATAGTACGTTCCACCAATTTGTCGTTTACCCATATATAAATGAATTAATTAATAAAAAACTAATTTGAAAAGGAAAGAAACTTACGAAAATAATGGCCTTGATGTTGTCAAGTGTGAAAGGGAACTCTAAGCCACCAGTCTCCTTAACCCTTAAGAGAACATCCACAAGATCTTCCTTATCTTCTTTGATTTTTCCAACGTTCTCTATATGATCATTAATGATTTCATCAAGAATCTTATCAACCTTTTGATGCGTTTTCTTCATTTTAGACATCATTCCATTAAGGATAGGAATAAATTTAAGAGATGGGAACAAATTAGCTGCATCAAGACCTCCAAAAAACCCTACCATCTCCACAATGCTGGCAATGACTTCATCTTGGTCTTTGCATTTGCTTCCGAATACCGCTCTACAAGAAATTATATTCATCAATGCGTAAATGATCGCACCAAGATTGACCGGTGATTCACAAGATGACCTAATGGACTCAACAACACGCGACACCTCTTCTTCACGTATTAGGCGAAAGGATCGGACTTTTTTAGCACTCAAGACTTCAAAGACGCAAATTTTGTGCATTTGTCTCCATAATTTACCATAAGGGGCGAAGATGAGGTCTCCATTATTATACATGGCAACCTTTGTAGCAAGGATCTCGGGCCTATTTGCTACGGCTAGATCATTTTTCTTGAGAACCTCCTTTGCGAGCCGAGCAGATGATATGACAATGGTTGATATTTCACCAAGTTGCAGATGCATGATTGGTCCATGTTTCTTGGATAGTGCGCTGAAAACATGATGTGGTAGTGAAGAACCAAGCAAGTGAGGCAAGCTTCCAATGATGGGAAACTTCCATGGCCCCGGTGGAAGGTTTTTTCTGGTCGGTGTTGCAATCTTTCTGCAGATTTGTATGATTAGGAGGAGGAAGAAGAAGAAAGGGATAATAGGGAAGATGAAATTGATACCAAAGAGCTCCATTGTTGAATTCTAAGTGATAAGGAACGCGTGGTATTTAGAGGGTCTCAAATTCAATTATTGTGAAACTAGTTTTGCTTCAAGTCTTGGCTTTTAGCAAGAGGATCATTAGTACACGTTCAATAATTTTAATTTAAGGGCCCCTGAATTTTGTGTATTTGTCCTTTTAGTTCTTGAAAATATTGTCATCCCCTCTAAAAAAATCCAAATGACCCCACTCATATATAAATTGAATTCCCACATTTAAAGAGTAACTCTTGTGAAAAACTTGTTTTTTTCAAAATGTTATAAAAAAATTAGTTTTCAGAACAGTTAATCACTCTTATTAGTTAGACTTAGTGCTTTAAAACTAGTTTTTTTCTTATGTTACGAAAAAACTAGTTTTTTGCAAAATTTTGGCACATTTAAAACTCTAAGGAAAATATTTAATAATAATATATATATATATATATATATATATATATATATATATATATATATATATATATATATATATATATATATATATATATATATATATATATATATATAAATATATTCCTTATAAAAATATATAAATACTCCATCCGTCCACTTACATACTTCACACTTTCTATTTTGGGTGTCCAATTATATACTTCACACTTTGTTTCTTTACCCAAAATGGAAAGTTTTTATTATTACAAAATTAACCCTACCCCACTCATTCTCTCTCCTACATTATTTTAATACTCACAACACCATTATAATTTACTATTCCCTCCACTCATTCTCTCTCCTATTTTACTTTTACACTCACAACATTTATATCATTATTTTTTTCCTTAATCCACACGTGAACAGTAACTGTGAACTATGTAAGTGGACGGAGGGAGTATATAAATATATTAGTTATAAAAATGATACTACTCATATATAAATTGATATCACTCTCATATATAAATTGATATCACTCTATGAAATTTAGGTCTCTTTTTTATTTTATCCTTCTTTATTGTATTCTTTATTGTATTGCTTATATTTATTGTTCATCATCACTTGTAAGCCTATAAATATAATATACATATCATCATATCATCAAAGCTTGTCAAAAATTTGGATGTATAAAACTAATTGAATATTCAAATTTAAGAAACAAATAGTACTTTCTTGTCCAAATTAAATGTTCATTTTTTATTTGTTAATAAAAATAAATGTCAATTTTTTTTTCAAAAAGCGTTTCTAGAAAGCTTATTGAAAAGGTTTACGATTGTGGGGAATAAAGTTATTATAGGTTTATAGAAATGAGAATTTATAAAGTGATAATGTGGCGGACTTATAAATCCCTTGAAGATTGATGATGCCAAAATCGTCAAAACAGCCCAAATCCAAGCGATGATTGCTCCGGTGATTGCAAGGTCTGAAAATAAGAGAAAACACGTAAACTAAGCCGGGGCGGATCCGGCTAAAGGCCCTCCGGCGTGAGAGTAAGTTCACGGTTTGTATATGAGAAAACAAATGGACAGAGTTTTCCCAATGTAAAAAGTAACGTACCTAATAATGTGCCATGGGGCTTATATTTATAGGGATGGATTGATAGAATCCATGTTGAAATAAACTTGTGAAGAGATAAGATGTAATCCTAAGAGAATTACATCTGTTAAGGAGTCATTGTTTGACTTGGATTGGTGTAGTTGGTTACAATCCTGATTGAATCATGAATGTGTAATCCTTGTTGTATAAGGGTATATCACGCTGGAACAGCCGAGGAACACAAATGTTTTACCTCGGCCTTGCAAATAGACCGAGGTAAATGATTCTGCTTCCTCGTCATTTGGAGATTGGCCGGCACGGAGATATGCCGGGGTAAATGATTTTGTTTCCTCGTCATGATGATGAAATGCCGAGGTAAGAACTTTTATTTCCTCGTCACTACGCATAACGGCCCAAGCATGTTGACATAAGGCTGAGATAAACGTTCCTCGTCATACAAGGAAGACCTTACTCGGCCCTGATACTTGGTTATTTAGATAATATTCATGGCCCAATTCAATTAGGCCCAGCTTGAGCAAACCCATATTCGTATCTCGGTTTATACTGTTCAGTGGCCCCCGACTTTCTAGCTCGGATTAGGACGAGTAGAAAGTCATCTCGTCCTCGTCATATGGAATACGAACGGGTTTAACACGTGTCCTCGGCGTCGCTTCATATAACTGACGGTTGCCATTCTGGGCCCCCCAGTCTTGTCACGCCTCGAAACCGTCAATTTGCATTTAATTCTTGGGGCGCCAGACCCGGAATTTAACTTTATCCATGGGTTTAACCCGATTGAGGGGTTATAAAAAGCTAATTTCTTCTCATTTTACTCTTTACAAACCCCTAATATTTGAAAGCGAGTGCCAAGGTTCAGGCGACAATCATTCCGGTGACCTTGATCTTGTTCGAACCCAGTTTCCGGCGAGCTAGCTTTCTGTTGTGATTTCATCAATCTCTTCAAACTCAGGTATGAAATTTCTCCCCTTTTGTGCATTTTGAATCTGATTTCCATCTTCTTAGGGTTTGTTGGGAAGAATCTTGAACATACCAAGAACAGGCAAACCACCATTGTTAAAGAATGAAGCTTTTCTTCATCAATTCAAAAACTTCAAACCTTTGATTTTCATTGTATTTTATATGGACTTTCTTGAATATTGAATGAACTCCCCCTTTCATTTTTGATTCCCCTTAGAAATGTCTCGTTCTTGGGACCATTCTCCCCGATTCCGTTATGGATATCATACTGGAAATACGAGGGTCTATCGTAGAGAGAGGTCCGTGGTTGATGCTCACTCTGGATGATGTAAGCAAGCGGTTGAGAGGTTATGGTCGAACTCGTCTATTCCTCCAATATCCTGATTCCACGAGAATAGATAGGATTGAGTCTGGTTCACCCAACATTATAGTTTTTGGGGGATAGGGCTGAGATGATGGAGCACATCGAACTGTTCTACCCGGCCTCTGATCGCGAAATGCGTGAGCGCCTGAGAGGTACGGCTCCCTCCTCGGCCTTATTAAATGACAAGGAGGGGAATCTCCCTTCCCCGTCCTAAATCAGCCATGGACGAGGTCACTAATTTTGTCTCCTCGTCTTTATGCAGATATGACGGGAAGAGAAGGAGAACCCTCCTCGTCCACTCAAATAGTTGATGCTTTCATGGAAGAAGCACAAGCTGATGGCCGCTTGGCCCGAAGAAGAGGAGGCCGAGGACGAGGAGGCCATGGGTTAGGACAAAGACAAGAGAGGACCCCAAGAGCCGGGGATCTCATGTTGGAAAAGTTGTACTCCAAATACGGGGTAGACAAAGCTGAGTACAGGCTAACTTATATGGGCCATATGGAGCTGAAGACAAAGAAGGAAGAGGACAACTTTTATTATAACCAAGACTTTGTCCACTTTTACTTCAAACAATTTCAACAGGGACTTCGTCTTCCCTTGGATCCTTTTATCTGCGAATTTTTAGACGATGCGAGGGCGGTGCCGGCCATGCTAGGAGCTAATGGTACCCGGGTTCTTGTCAGCTTCATTGTCCTTTGCCGTAGCTTAGGGTACGAGCCGACCATGGGAGCTTTTAGATATTTCTACCATGTTCAATTTGTCAAGGAGAGTTGGCTCCTCGTCATTAAGAGTGCGTCCAAGAAACCAAAGCTGCTCCTCCCTATGTCTAGCAAAGTTGCCGGCTGGGATAACCATGTTATAAGGGTTGAGAGCCGCCAAGGATGGGAGTTCCAGTCTCCTTGTAAAGGTCCAACTTCATCCTTTCCCGTCCAACAATATGAATGGACCCAGGACTTGATCAAACGCCTAGAAGAATTTGCCGAGGTGGGGGTCCTTGATTGGTCAGTGGTTGAGTCCTCGGACCATTATTATATACAGGCGGGTTTGATGCCGGGGAAGAAGGATGGGGTATCTCCCCTTGTCACCGTAAAAAGGGGGAGATGCTTCAATGACTGGACAATTCACCCCGGCTTGGTGTTCCATGAGGATTGCATTACGTGCAAGACTGAACGTCCCCGGGACCAATGTTTGAAAGCAATCGACGTAGTTAGACGTAAATGTTTTTATCTTTTTTACTTGGTACTTTTTGAATGCTTGTTACCTTTGCTCGTATTTAACTCTTTTTCCTCGTCCTTGCAGATCTAACCGCCGAGGAAGAAGAAGCTATAGCCATGGAAAGACTAAGTCCCCAAGAGCTAGTGAAGAGGAAGAGGAAGCAGAGCAAGAAGTCTGCTTTGGTAGAAAGGAGGGAAGAGGCTAATGCCCGTAATCTCGTACTCAATGTCCAGGGTGACCAACCCCTTCCCCTTAAATTACACGAGGATGTAAATGCCGAGGAAGCGGCAACTGACGAACAAACCCATCCATCAACTGTAGAGGGGCATAGCCTCCATGTTGATGCCGAGGAAGAGGCGGCCGAGGAAACTAACCTCGTCCAAAGGAGATCAGGCTCCAAGAGAACGCCAGCTGTTAGCGCCGAGGAGCCTGCGGCTAAACGGGCAAGCGTCAGTGCGGCCCCCAACGTTGAGGCTCCCCCTCCCTTAACCATTCAAACTATCAAGACCGTTGAGGAGGCCGACGAGCTGGCCAAGAACATGTCCCTCAACGTCCCCCGTCTTAAGGGACTTCCTCTGTTGGCTAGGGAGGGACCCTTAGTAAGATTGGGCCGAGCTCCCATTCAAAGGGCTATGGACGAAGATGCCTACGAGGCATTTTGTAAAGAGGCTCCCAACGAGGATACCTTGCTCTGCCACAAGGGACTCTTAATCGCCGAGGTAAATGTTAACCCTTTTCTTGGTTATTGCCCTTGATATTTGTTTGCCTTTCTAATAATGATTTCTCTTTCAGTTGGCTTCTGTCACGGCGTATGAAAATGTTCTAGCCAAGAAGAAGACTAGGCGCCTGAATGAGGCTAAGGCCGCCCAAGCGAAGAGTGAAAAAGACAAGGCTTCCTTGGCTAAGCTCTTAGAGGCTAAGGATGCTGAGCTTGCGGCGGCCAAGGCCAAGGTTGAGGCTGAGGTGAAGAGGGCCGAGGACGAGAAGATTAAAGCCGAGGAGCATCTCCGGCTGAAAAATGAAGAGCTTGCTACGGCGAGGAAAGAAAAGGCCGAGGTCCAAACTAAGGCCGAGGAAGCCGAGGCCCGGTGCCGAGGATTGATAGCTACCCTCCCGGCTAGGGAGGAAGAGGCCGTTGCTCGGTTCAAGGAGAGCTCGGCTTTCAAAGAATTGATGATGGCCAGCTCGGCCTTCAGAGAGGCCGTGGACGAGCAGACGGCCACTATGTTTGAAGATGGCTATCTTCATTTGGCCCGGAGCATTTTGGCTGATCCTTCCACCGGTTTGGACATCAATAAGGTTGCCCAGCTAATTTGCAGGGATCAATATGCCGAGGAAGTCAGGGCTCTCCACCACTTAGTCCCCTATTCTGAAAGCAACTTGGAGATAATGGCTGCCAAGGATGCTCAAGCTTGCAGGGAAGTGTGGAGGCCGGCCTTTGTTGTCCCCGACAATATAAAAGACACAGTGGAGCGATCCGGGATCTTTGAAGAGCCCGAGGTCATAGAGGCCGAGGTGGAAGGAGGGACCAGGAAACTAATGCCTTCATTTGAACAAACGGTCCTTCCTCCCCCGGCACTATCACAGAAGACTGGCTGGACAAGCCTTTTGATGACGGGCATCAGTCTTAGGATAGCTTCTTTTCTTTGTTTTCTGTAATAGATGGTAGGACTTGTAATTTTTTGAATATCAATGAAAATCCTTGTCATGACTCATGTTATTTCCATAACTTGCTCACATTTTTGTATGCTAGGCCGAGGCACTAGACTTATGAAGGTGGGATCCAAGGAAGGTTCCTTGCTCCCAAATGTTGGGCAAGTGGTTAGGCCGAGGAAATACTCCTCAGCTTTAACTATGCCCTCAAGTTACTTAGGCCGAGGAAGGTTTCCTTGGCTGTAAAAGTGTTGTAATCCTGAATCAAAGTGGACTCATGGTAAGAGGTTTGTTAAGCCATTAGGCCGAGGAAAGTCCTCGGTCTTGGCTGTTAGTCTCCTGAGTCAAGGTGGACCCTTGACTGGAAGTGTTGTAAGCCATCAGGCCAAGGAGGTCCCTTGGTCTTGGCTGTTGGTATCCTGAGTCAAGGTGGACCCTTGACAGGATGTGTTGTAAGGCATCAGGCCAAGGAGGTCCCTTGGTCTTGGCTGTTGGTATCCTGAGTCAAGGTGGACCCTTGACAGGATGTGTTGTAAACCATCAGGCCAAGGAGGTCCCTTGGTCTTGGTTGTTGGTGTCCTGAGTCAAGGTGGACCCTTGACAGGATGTGTTGTAAGCCATCAGGCCAAGGAGGTCCCTTGGTCTTGGCTGTTGGTATCCTGAGTCAAGGTGGACCCTTGACAGGATGTGTTGTAAACCATCAGGCCAAGGAGGTCCCTTGGTCTTGGGTACATTGGTGTCTGAGTCAAGGTGGACCCTTGACGGGATGTGTTGTAAGCCATCGGGCCAAGGAGGTCCCTTGGTCTTGGGCATTTGGTATCTGAGTCAAGGTGGACCCTTGACGGGATGTGTTGTAAGCCATCGGCCAAGGAGATCCCTTGGTCTTGGGCATGTTGGTGTCTGAGTCAAGGTGGACCCTTGACGGGATGTGTTGTAAGCCATCGGACCAAGGAGGTCCCTTGGTCTTGGGCATTGGTATCTGAGTCAAGGTGGACCCTTGACGGGATGTGTTGTACGAAGAGTCGGGGATGCGGTCCTCATCTTACGGTAATACGTATGAAGAGTTGATAGTTGCTTTGCATGCTTTGGAAGAGGCTGCTTTCATAAAGGCGAAATGCGATTACAACTAGCGCAATCCTATCAACTAATCAAAACTAAAAGACGGGAAATAAGAAACTAATCTCTTGTAAAATAAACTAGACTAGTGATAGTATTTTCTAAGGTTGTCGGAGTGCCGGGGATGCTTGAGGTCCTTCCCTCCTTGGTCTTCAATCTGTAGGTCCCTTCTCGAATGACTTGAGTGATGATATAAGGACCTTCCCAATTTGGGGAGAGCTTGTTACGTTACGCCTTTCGTCCGGTAGCTTCAATTTTTCGAGTACCCAATCGCCTACTTGGAATACTCTTACGATGACCCTCTTATCATAATACGCCTTGGTCCTTTGTTTGTAGTTCACCATCCTCAATACGTGCGGCTAGTCGTTTCTCATCTATCGGAGTCCGAGGTTAAGGAGCCTATTGACCTTTTTGACTTGCTCATCGTAATGTGAATTTCTCACCGTAGGGATGGCCATCTCTGCTGGTGCCATAGCCTCGGAACCGAAGGTTAGTGCGAATGGGGTTTCCCCGGTTGGCCCCCGGGTGGTTGTGCGAACTGCCCATATGGCTAGGGGAAGTTCGTCCAACCATCTACCCTCGCGTCCTTCAAGGTTCTTGGTGAGGGCGGTTAGGACCAGTTTGTTTCTTTGCTTCGCTTGGCCATTGCCTTGTGGTGCGCTAGCCGAAGATTTTGCATGGTGGACTTTTACTCTTCCCAACTCTGTAGTGAATGCGTGGAGAATTGCAGTCCATGATCGAGAGACAATTGTATGTGGAAGGCCGAATGCACCAGATGTTGTCATGGACAAAGTTGATCGCGTTCTCTTCCGTTATCTTGGCTAATGCCTTGGCTTCTATCCACTTGGAGAAGTAATCAACGGCTACTATCACGTACTTGCAATTACCATGGGCGGGAGGGAAGGGTCCGATGATATCGATCCCCCACATATCAAACGGCCACGTAGGTATTACAAGTGTTTGCTCAACTGCCGGTAGTCTAGGAATGTCAGAGAATCTTTGGCACTTGTCACATTTTCGAACATAGGCGTGCGCGTCTTCCCTCAGGTTTGGCCAATAGTACCCTAGTGATATGATTTTGTCAGCTAAGGTTCTGGCCCCCGGGTGTCCGCCGCAAACACCTTCATGTACTTCTGCCAAGAGGTTCTCAATTTCCTTGGGATAGACACACCTTAGCAGGGGCTTTGTGAAAGATCTTCGGTAGAGGACTCCATTCATTACCACGAACCTTGGGGATCTCTTTTTGATAAGCTTAGCTCGAGCTTCATCTTCTGGTAGTTTTTCCTTCTCAATGTATTCAATGTAGTCATCGATCCAGCATCTATCTTCTCCATCTAAGAGCATGATTTATAGTCTTTCGTACGCAGGTTCCTCAGCATAAACCACATAAGGACTGGTCTTAGTGACATCCATGGTAGCCAATTTGGAAAGAACGTCTGCGACTTGGTTATCTTCCCTGCCAATTTGTTTGAGCTTGAAAAATTCCATCTTCTTCGTCATATCTAGGACCAGGTCTCTATACTTGGCAAGGGTGGGGTCTTGGGCATTATACTCTCCCTTTACTTGTTTGACAACGAGTTGGGAGTCGCAGAAGGCCGCCACCCTATTTGCTCCATAGAAGGAGGCTAATTCAATGCCAAATATTAGAGCTTCATATTCCGCTTGATTGTTGGAGGCAGGGAACTTGAAACGGATGGCATCTTGAGTAGTATATTCTCCTTCCGGGCTTGCTAGTACGATTCCAGCTCCGCTTCTTTCCTTGGTGGCTGATCCGTCCGTATACAGGATCCAACAGTTGGATGGGAGTTCAATGGGAGAGTCTGTATCCTCTGGTGCGTTTTGCTTCCTAGAGGTGGGGAGATGCTCACCCATAAAGGCGGTCTCGACCATGAAGTCAGCCAAAGGCTGTGCCGGGAGGGTCTTCCTTGGTTGGTAAGTGATATCGAACTCGGTGAGAGCGATGGACCGATTAAGGAGACGCCGGAGCCGTCCAACTTATGTAGTATCTTCTTCGGTGGTTCATTTGTGTACACGGTGATAGGATGTGCGAGAAAAATAAGCACGTAGCTTCCTTGATGCAATGACTAGTGCGTATGCTATCTTCTCCACATTGAAGTATCACTTTCCACGTCGAGATAGTGCCTTAGAGACATAGTAGACGAGGCTTTTGAATTCCTTCATCATTTCGAACTAGGGCAGCTGCGACGGCATGATCGGTGGCGGCTAGGAAGACGTACGGCATCTCACCGGTAGTCGGTTGCTAAGCAAGGGAGGGGAACCCAAGTACTCCTTCAACCGGAGGAATGCTTCAGAGCATTCAGGAGTCCAGGAGAAGCTCTTGGTACCCTTCAATACCTTGAAGAAAGGCAGTGACTTTTCGGCGGATTTGACGATAAATCTTCCAAGTGCTGCGATTATTCCATTAAGTCTTTGAACCTCCTTGATGGTGGTAGGTTCCTTCATGTCAACGAGCGCCTTGATTTTTTCGGGGTTTGCTTCAATCCCCCTTTGAGATACCATGAAGCCTAGGAATTTTCCAGCTGTTACTCCAAACACGCACTTGCTCGGATTTAGCTTCATGTTATTAGCTCGGAGGTTGTGAATTGTCTCTTGTAGGTCGGGTACGTGGCTGCCTTCCTTGGTCTTTATGACCATGTCATCAATATAAGCTTCCATGTTGCGACCTATTTGACTTGCAAAAACTCGATTCACCATTCGCTGGTATGTAGCACCCGCGTTCTTGAGCCCAAAACGCATCATGATATAACAGTAATTACCCCTGTGTGTTTGGAAGGCCGTCTTCTCAATGTCCTCTTCCGCCATTTTTATCGATGATAGCCTGAATAGGCATCTAGGAAAGGCGAGAGTTTGATGTCCAGGCAATGGAATCAACCAACTTGTCAATTCGCGGAAGAGGATAGTGTCCTTGGGGCGAGCTTTGTTTAAATCGATAAAGTCTATGCACATGCGCCATTTCCCATTTTGCTTCTTCACCATAACTACATTGGCCAACCAAACAGGGTACTTAACTTCACGAATTATTCCGGCACTAAGTAATTTCCGCACTTCTTCTTTTATAGCTTCCTCTTTGTCCCTTGCAAAATTTCTTCTTGTCTGGGAGATAGTCTTTGCCAAAGGATCAACTTCAAGGCGGTGGAGAGCTATTTCTTCATTGATCCCCCTCATATCTTCGACTCTCCAAGCAAAGACGTCGAGACTGCTTTTTAAGAGGGAGATGATTTTTTCTTTCTCTTCTAGAGATAGTTGGCCCCCGAGCTTGATTTTTTGTTCAGGATAGTCAGGATTGATGACTATCTCTTCCAGTTCGTCAACAGGCTTCATTTCAAGACCGTCACGGAATTCTAGAGACTCGATGATGATCTCTCTAATTCTTCTCCCTTCATTGTCATTCACGTTGAGGCCCTCTTCCTCCATAAGTTTATCAACATCTGGGAGACTGGCCTTCTCTAGGTCGTGGTTGGCCCCCGAGTTCTGGCCGTTGAAGAGAACAGGGTCTTCTTCTGATATGGACTGAATTATGCCTAGGTCATCTGCAATTTCTTGGACCATAGGGTCTTCCTCAGGTACAGATAGGAATATGCCTTGGTCATCTGCAATTTCTTGGACCATAGGATCTTCTTCCTCTGCAGGCACTTCACGAATATAGCTCATTCTGGAGCTAGTTTCGGTGGTTTTCTGAGATTTGGAGATCTTAATATTTTCCTCGGGGGTATCTATCTCCACACTCTTGGATTTCTTTCTGCTCTTCACGACATGTTCCATGAAGTCCTTGGGGGTGGCCCTCACGCATCCAATCCCTGCCCGGGTGGGGAATTTAACTCGTTGGTGGGGAAGTGAGGCCACCAGCCCAAGTTTGGCTTGACTTGGAATGCCTATGATCGCATGGTAATCACTAGTCAAATCCATGACTACAAAATTGACTGTGGCTTTGGCTAAGAAGGGATGATCACCGACTTTGAGCTCTAGATCCACGGTTCCCTTGGCTCCAACTTTGTGATTGGTGAATCCTTCTAGCCTTCCATGGTAGGGTTCCAACATGGTGTCTTTCAAGCCCATCTGTTGGAAGGCTGAGTAGTACAGGATGTCACGGGAGGCCCCCGTGTCAACAAGAAGTCTTTCGGATTCAACGTTGTCTATTCGGCCCTTTATCACCAAGGGTTGTTCACGAGCTGCTCGGCTTCCAGCTAACTCATTAGGGGAGAAACTAATGACCTCTTCCGCTTTATGGATCCAAGCAGGAACATGATACACTTTGCTCAGCTCGTGGATCTGGTCCCTTAGTTTTCTGGTAGATGTTACCTCTTCCCGTATCACATGCAACTTGGCCCTAGGAGGCCTTCGGTCTTCCTCCTCGCTTTTGTCGTCAACTTCACTTTCCTCTTCCTTCCGCTTCCGCTTGTTATCTTTCTTCATAACATAACGGTCTAACTTTCCCTCGTCGACCCATTTTTGGATTATTTTCTTGAGGGCCCAACAACCATCAGTGGTGTGCCCGTTATCTTTGTGAAAATCACAGTATTTGTTCATGTTACGAGGAATTTTGGCTTGTCGGTCATTGGTTGAGGTGGAGGAAGGTTGACCACCTGCATGATTTCGAAATGGGCTTAGTAAGAGGAGTGAACTCAAGCTTCTCCGTACTCCTTGTTTTGTTTTTCCCTTTGGAACCCTCGCCGTTTCCATTACTATTCGGCGGTTTCTGTCGCCTCTGTTTCTGTCTTGTCGGCTCCCCTCTTCTTTGTTTTGTCCTCGGCCATGGAAATAGCGTAAGCTACCTTGTATAGCTCGGACTTTGTTTGGGGTTCCCCGCCGAGAGTTCATAAACGAGGGGACCGGATTTTAGGCCGAATTGAAACAGGCACAATAACTTCCCTATCAGTAAGGCTTTCTTCAACCTGGTCCGCCATTTTTCGGAACCGATTATAATAGCTGAGGGTGGTCTCTCCCTTTCCCTGCTCAATGTTGGCCAAGTCAGCCAGTCTTATCTTCCTCTTACCAGCAGTAGCAAAGTGGTCCAAGAACATTCTCCTCATGCCTCTCCAAAGAATCGATGCTACCTCTTTTAAGCTCACGGAACCAGGTCAAAGCCGTTCGCGAGAAGGTGCTCGCGAAAGCTTTACAGAGCTGTCATCGCGGTGGTGAGGAGATTCATAGTTTGTTCAAAACTTTGCACGTGGTCCTTTGCATCAGTAGTGCCATTGTATTTTTCAAAATTAGGAAGCTTGAGGTGGGGATTAGGTGGAGCTGCAGTTATCCTCAAAGAGAATGGACGTGTTGCCCAGTCGTAATCATCGTCATTAAACTTCTTTCCCCTCTCCATGTCATCTAGTCTTTGCTTCAACAGCTCCCATTGCTTGGTTTCCACTCCCTTGTCACTGCTTGAGTGGGTGCTTCGTTGGGAGCTTCTAACAGATTTATCCTTGGGGCGATCATTGACTCTACTGTGCTCCGCGTCATGTCGGTGGCTGTCCCGTTTGGAAGGAGCTCTGTCACGCCTTAATTCCAGGTCTTGACCGCCAAGTATCATTCTGTACGGCTCTGGTGTCCTTGGTCTTGCAAATTCTCGATGCCGAGGACGAGGAGAATCCGGTCGACGAAGTCGAGGAGAATTTGGTCGACGAGATCGAGGTGGTGTGGGACGTTTAGGTGCCATGACAAGACGAGCAGGAGATAGTCGTCTGTTCAAGCTGAGTCTCGTTCTTAGGTCCCTGGAGTTTACTTCCTCTTCCCTAGGAGTTAAGTGGCTTCTCAAGTCGACTCTTGGAGCTTTGCGCTTCTTGTTGCCGAGGATGAGGAGAATCCCCGGGGGTTGGCATTGGTAGGTCCCCGGTCTTGAGGGGAGGAGGTTGTTGCTCATCCCGTCCCTTTTCGAGGGTTGCCCACAGATGGCCTAATAAATTCGGCCATGGAATGCTGCGGGTCTAATTGCAAGAGAGCAGCCTGTGGTTCATACATTCTTTGTAATGTCTCCATTTGCTTATGCAACAAAGAGCGTCGGTCAATGGGTTGACTTCCTCCCGGCGGCCGGCGTCGGCATTCTTTGTTTTCTTCCTTCCCACTTGCTTTCCACGAGCACGAGTGGGACGAGGAAGCTCGCCGCCTTCTCCCTCGGCATTCACCCGACCCTTGGAACGAAGGGTCATGGAGAGGGGAGGAGGGGCATCCGGCGAGTAGAGGAGGAGGAGGAGGCGGAGTTCCTCGGCTCCCGTGTTCGCCCATTCACTGGGTTGGGTCCTCGCCGTAACACTTGTGAACTGTCCGTCCATTGTAAGCCAGCAGCAAATTACCAAGTGTAAATTTTCCAAAAATCACAATTTCAATAGACCAAATTTATGGCCAAAATTAGGGCAAATTTTGACCACAAACAAACAACTAATTGTGATTTTTTCAACACAGAAGGATTTAAGCCAATCTGGAGCGAAACTTCACGCTAAAAAAGGCCTTCAAACGGAATCTGGGCAAAATCCGGCTGAGGTTTGCAAATTCCGGCGGTTTCAAGAACAGAGTCTCAATGATCCAAAAATTCCGTTCACAGAAAGAAAAATTCCGGCAAGAAAATTGGCTTTTAGCGAGCGTTTTCCAGGCCAAACAAAGGGTGTTTGAATCGATTTCCAAGAATGGAACCAATTGATGATGCCAAAATCGTCAAAACAGCCCAAATCCAAGCGATGATTGCTCCGGTGATTGCAAGGCCTGAAAATAAGAGAAAACACGTAAACTAAGCCGGGGCGGATCCGGCTAAAGGCCCTCCGGCGTGAGAGTAAGTTCACGGTTTGTATATGAGAAAACAAATGGACAAAGTTTTCCCAATGTAAAAAGTAACGTACCTAATAATGTGCCATGGGGCTTATATTTATAGGGATGGATTGATAGAATCCATGTTGAAATAAACTTGTGAAGAGATAAGATGTAATCCTAAGATAATTACATCTGTTAAGGAGTCATTGTTTGACTTGGATTGGTGTAGTTGGTTACAATCCTGATTGAATCATGAATGTGTAATCCTTGTTGTATAAGGACTGTATATCCTGCTAGCCGGAACGCCGAGGAACACAAATGTTTTACCTCGGCCTTGCAAATAGACCGAGGTAAATGATTCTGCTTCCTCGTCATTTGGAGATTGGCCGGCATGGAGATATGCCGGGGTAAATGATTTTGTTTCCTCGTCATGATGATGAAATGCCGAGGTAAGAACTTTTATTTCCTCGTCACTTGCTGCATAACGGCCCAAACATGTTGACATAAGGCTGAGATAAACGTTCCTCGTCATACAAGGAAGACCTTACTCGGCCCTGATACTTGGTTATTTAGATAATATTCATGACCCAATTCAATTAGGCCCAGCTTGAGCAAACCCATATTCGTATCTCGGTTTATACTGTTCAAAGATGTTTATGGTTAAGGTTGTCTTTAGTTTGACTTGATACAAGAATTAAGAAAAATTAATTGTTGTTAGTATGAGAAATAAAGTATGAGAGAGAAAGTGGGTAGTAAGTTTTTGTTGTGATAATAACAATTGAGTTTCATTATTCATTTTTAATAATAAAGAAAATAAAAATCTTAAGTTGGGACAGAATATAACATAAAGAAAATAAGAATTTTAAATCGGAACGGAGGGAGTGAAAATATTACTCCCAAGTTAACTGCTACTCTCAATATGAGACATGGAGGATAGTTTGTGTT
Source organism: Adenophora triphylla var. japonica (assembly GCA_022495995.1). Classification (NCBI taxonomy): domain Eukaryota; kingdom Viridiplantae; phylum Streptophyta; class Magnoliopsida; order Asterales; family Campanulaceae; genus Adenophora; species Adenophora triphylla. The sequence goes on along the minus strand of JAFEMH010002301.1, from coordinate 239,795 downwards.
TAATCAAATTAGTGTTCATTTTAGCCATCTACGAAATCAATATATAGTTGGTATTCAGTTTAGTCTTCTACGAAATTCAATGAAAATGACTTTTCAATATTTTTATTTCCTCCTACAAATAAATACACTAAAATGATGATCTTCCCTTTTCTTGTGTTCTCATCCATAAGACTCCACCGATACATAGTGAAATGTCGACCGATACATAGTGAAATAGTTCTATGACTAGGACGATCAAGAATATTCCAACCACAATAAAAGTATACTGAAGATGATAAATGGGGTGGGGACACCATACCTTTGGCGACTTCCCTTTCTTCGCATAAGACACTATTTCGACCAACACAAACAACGACTATTACGAGGAGTACGCCTCCCTGAAATACATCCAAAATACACTTATAATTCTAGTTTAACAATGTAAGAACCCGAAAATTTAAAATTTTTAATTTAATTATTTTTATTAGAAAATAATTAATTTAATTACAATTATTAATTAGCATTTAATAATTGGGCTATTATTGGAATTAATTAAATGAGTTGGAGGATTTAATCAAGTTGGGCTAGTTAAGTGGCCTTGTGAAGTTAAGTGGCCCAAGAAGGATAATACCCAAAATATAAATAACTAAAACCCTTCCTAATTTTCCCATAACCCTCATAATTGACAAAAGATTTTTTTTTTTTAACCCTAACTACCTAGGGGCGGCTGTCGAGAAGGAGGTGGGGGGAAAACTAAGGTTTTCCAATTTTTCTTCTTTCAAAGATCATCTTTGATTCAAGGTAATGTAATTTCCTACTATCCAAAATTTGTTTCATTCAATTTGGTTAAATAATGAATTTTCTATGATTATTTGAAGTTAGAATTGATTAGAGATTATGAATAATTGTTCTTGAGGTTTTATAATTGATTTGAGGATTATAATATGAGAAAATTTAGTGTTGGATGATTAGGAGTATAACCTAGTGTTAAACCTTAAATCTTGAATGATAATAATATGAAACTTGAATCATCTATATATATATAATGGCTCAAGTGATCTAAACACATTTTTCTTCCAAAACTATATCAGAATTTGAAAAGTCATTTTCATTACTTCTCAAACATTTAATAATTACACTATTTTTTAACCATAATTATTACACTATTAAAAAGAGATATTTGCAAAATAAAAATTGTACAAGTTTATCATAGCATTTTATACCTTTTATGAATTATCATAAGAAATCTTGTAAAAAAAAATTGTTGCAATTTAAATTTTCTTCCCATTAGTCATTAAAAATAACTTATAAAAGTGCACCCTCTAAATATTATCCAATTTATAGTGCTCTTTCAAAAATAAAATATTATTATATTTTTATTCATTAACCAATGGAAAAGGTTATTAAAAGAAAAAAATAATAAAATTATTGATTTAGCTCATTCACAAAATTAAAATTCTAAATGATGTTTAGTCAGTTCTAATAAATTTTTATTTTTTTTAAGAATGGAGTATATCTTTTAATTTCTAACTAAGACTAACATTATATGAAATTTGATTATAGTATTTTCAAATAAATATAAATTAAATGATAAATATTATAATATTCGTAAATATGAGTAACATGTTATAAAACTTAACTATATTTTTTTAAAATATGTTAATGCATAGAATTATAAAATTAACTTTTAGTTAGTAGTATGACTAGTATTTTCTATTTCAATATTCATGGGTATAATTACTTAATAAAATATTTTTATTATTTATTTATTTAGTTAGTTAGTTCTTTAAAGCGCAAATTTATCAAATAATGTTCTTCTTTTAAATGATAATATTTGTAAAAAAAAATAGGTGATCAAGTGATGTTAATGTCACTTCCTTTATAAACATTTTAAAACTTTGATACATGGTATTGATATTGAATATAAAGGTGAATATTTCACTAATAATTTTATATTTTAATAAATATTTCAATATGTACAATTCAATTTGTTAGCTATATGTGCAATATTATTGGATTAATACAATGACATTTTTGTTGAAATAAATATCTTTAAAATTATATTTTCTTAAATTATTATTATTTTTATATATTTTTAGTTAATTTTTCAAATTTATTTAACCATGCGTTTAACGCACGGGTGTAAAACTAGTTAATATGTAAAAATTCTTAATTATGGTTTTAGGTTTGAATTAAAATATGATGTCAATGTGGTGCGCCGGTACTATTCGTAAAGAAGAAAGATGGGTCTATGAGGTTGTGTATCGATTATAGGGAGTTGAAGAAAGTGACGATAAGAAATCAGTATCCCTTACCGAGGATTGATGATTTGTTCGATCAACTTAAGGGGGCTTGCTACTTTTCGAAGATAGATCTTAGGTCTTGTTACCATCAGTTGAGAGTGAAGGATGAAGATGTGGCAAAGACAGCATTCACACGATATGGGCATTACGAGTTTGTAGTTATGCCGTTTGTTCTGATTAATGCACCAGCTGCATTCATGAAATTGATGAATAGGATATTTCAAGAGTACCTAGATAGGTGTGTGATAGTGTTTATTGATGATATTTTGGTGTACTCTAAAACAAAAGAAGAACGTGCAGAACATTTGAAGTTAGTACTGGAAATCTTGAGGAGACAGAAGTTATATGCCAAGTTTAAGAAGTGTGAATTTTGGTTAGAGAAGGTGACATTCTTAGGACACGTGGTATCTAAGGAAGGAATTTCTGTAGATCCAACCAAGATAGAGGCGATAATGGATTGGGAAAGACCGACTACAGTGACCGAGATAAGAAGTTTTTTGGGTTTAGCAGGTTACTATATGAGATTTGTAGAGGGATTCTCTAAGTTATCTGGACCATTGACTAAGTTGACTCAAAAGGCAGCAAAGTTCATTTGGTCGGAGGAGTGTGAGAAAAGTTTTCAAGAGTTGAAGAATAGACTAGTAACTGCACCGGTATTGGCATTACCGACGGGAACTGAAGGGTTTGTTATTTACAGCGATGCTTCATTGAAGGGATTAGGTTGTGTCCTGATGCAAAATGAGAATGTGATAGCATATGCATCTAGACAATTGAAGGTACATGAGAGGAACTACCCTACCCATGATTTGGAGTTAGCTGCAGTAGTATTTGCACTAAAGATTTGGAGACACTACTTGTATGGCGTGAAGTGCCAGATTTTTACCGACCATAAAAGTCTTAAGTATATATTTACTCAGAAAGAACTTAATATGAGACAAAGGAGGTGGTTAGAGTTACTAAAAGATTATGACTGTGAGATTTTGTACCATCCTGGGAAAGCTAATAAGGTGGCCGATGCGTTGAGTAGGAAGAGTCACGTAATGTTAGCAACATTGATCTCTAAGGGGGTAAGAGCATGGGAAGATGTGAAAGATGTGAGTCTTAGAGTGAGAGTTAGTGGATATCTAGCTCAATTAACCCTACAACCTACGCTGTTGGAAAGGATAAGAGAAGCACAAGATTTGGATGGGGAAAGAGAGGCTCTAGTCGGAAAAAGGGCAAGGAAAAGATATTCGTGTGGGAGAAGATGGAATCCTGAGATACCAGCAGAGAATATGGGTGCCAAACAAGGATGAGATTAAGAGGGAAATATTGAGGGAAGCTCACTGCTCAAAGTTCTCCGTACATCCGGGAAGTACTAAGATGTATAGAGACTTGAGAGGATCGTTCTGGTGGAATAACATGAAGAATGATGTGGCAGAATATGTAGCACGATGATTGACCTGTCAGCAAGTGAAAAGTGAACATCAGAAACCGGCAGGCTTACTACAGTCATTACCAATTCCGGAGTGGAAGTGGGAGAACATTGCGATGGACTTTGTGAGTGGTTTACCGAAAACACAAGGGAAGCAAGATGCTATATGGGTTATTGTAGATAGATTGACAAAGTTGGCACCCTTTGCAATCAAGAAGACTGATCAGTTAGAAAAGCTGGCCAAGCTGTACATTGATGAGATAGTGAGGTTGCATGGAATACCAGTCTCAATATTGTCCGATAGAGATGCGCGGTTTACCTTGAAGTTTTAGAACAGTCTACAAGGGGCACTTGGGACAGAACTGACGATGAGTACGGCGTTTCACCCACAAACAGATGGGCAGTCAGAAAGGACCATCCAGACATTAGAGGATATGTTGAGGGCTACATCGTTAGATTGGCCAGGCTCGTGGGATGAACACTTACCGTTAGTGGAGTTCACGTACAACAACAGTTTTCACGCAAGCATCAGAATGGCTCCGTACGAAACACTGTATGGAAGAAAATGTAGGTCGTCAGCTTGTTGGGACGAGGTTGGTGAGAGAACGTTAAGTGGACCAGAATTAGTACAAGTCACTACAGATAAAGTACAACAGATCCGTAAGTGGCTACAAACTACACAAAGTAGACAGAAATCCTACGCAGACAACCGAAGACAAGAGTTAGAGTTTCAGTTGGGGGATCGAGTGTTCTTAAAGATCTCGCCAACAAAGGGAGTCATGAGGTTCGAAATCAAAGGAAAGTTAAGTCCGCGATATGTGGGACCGTTCGAAATCCTTGACAAGATTGGGGAAGTGGCCTATAGATTGGCACTACCACCGGTATTAGCTGGAGTGCATAATGTGTTCCATGTCTCTATGCTAAGGAAGTATATTCACGATCTGAGTCACGTGATCGAGTACAAATAGCTAAGAGTCCGTGCTGATTTGACTTATGATGAGAAGCCGATCAAGATCGTCGACAGAAAAGACAAGAATGTGAGAAAGCGGTTGGTTCCCTATGTGAAAATGCAGTGGATCAACCATACCGAAAGGGAAGCAACATGGGAACTAGAGAGCGAGATGCGTGAATTGTATCCCGACCTGTTTGCAAACTAAGGTACGTTAAGTTTGGGGACAAACTTCTTTTAAAGGGGTAAGAATGTAAGAACCCGAAAATTTTAAACTTTTAATTTAATTATTTTTATTAGAAAATAATTAATTTAATTACAATTATTAATTAGCATTTAATAATTGGGCCATTATTGGAATTAATTAAATGAGTTGGAGGATTTAATCAAGTTGGGCTAGTTAAGTGGGCTTGTGAAGTTAAGTGGCCCAAGGAGGATAATACCCAAAATATAAATAACTAAAACTCTTCCTAATTTTCCCATAACCATCATAATTTACAAAAGAAAAAAAATTAAAACCCTAACTACCTAGGGGCGGCTGCCGAGAAGGAGGAGGGGGAAAACTAGGGTTTTTCAATTTTTCTTCTTTCAAAGATCATCTTTGATTCAAGGTAATGTAATTCCCTACTATCCAAAAATTTTTTCACTCAATTTGGTTAAATATTGAATTTTCTATGATTATTTGAAGTTAGAATTGATTAGAGATTATGAATAATTGTTCTTGAGGTTTTATAATTGATTTGATGATTATAATATGGAAAAATTTAGTGTTGGATGATTAGAAGTATAACCTAATGTTGAACCTTAAATATTGAATGATAATAATATAAAACATGAATCATTAATATGTAAAAATTCTTAATTATGATTTTAGGTTTGAATTAAAATATGTTGTCAATGTTCTTGGAGAAAAAGATGGAACAAAAATAATATTTGTTGGCATAAGATGGTTCGGCCGAATGGCCTTATAATATTGAATATGTTTTTGGGTTGAATTGTTAGAGTTTTGGCCAATTCTAAGATGCCAAGTTAGTTTTCAAACTGAAGAAGGACTAAATTGAATAGTTATAGAAATTTGAAAGCAGTTAGATTTCGACCTTACGATCAAGAACTAGCCGAAAAACTTAACTGAAGGACTAAACTGCAAAGTCCAAAACTACAGGAGGACCAAACTGTAATTAATTAAAAGTTTAGGGACTATTCTGTAATTAATTAAAAGTTGAAGGACTATTTTGTGATTATTCAAAAGTTGAGGGACTATTTTGTAATTAATTAAAAGTTGAAGAACTATTTTGTGATTATTCAAAAGTTGAGGGACCTATTCATAAATCCTTGAAAGCCAAAGGGTCATTTTGTAAATACCTAAAAGATGGAGGACCTATTAATAATTAGCCAAAAGTAGAAGGGCTTAAGTAGGAATTCTAAATAAAGAAAGTTATGAATAAGAAGTAAATCAACCTTTAAAGTTGAGCTGAAAAGTAACTCATAGGTTAATTAAGTAAAGTGAAACCAAGGAAGGAGAAGTTAAAAGTAGATACTTAGGAAGTAAGTGTCTACTGAAACTAAGTCATTCTTGTATGTTTGTAGATACGTGCAAGGGAATCCTAGAAGCTAAGCGAAGCCAAGGTAAGGGATTACGTTCCTTTACTGTAATCAAATTCTTTATCTTTAAAATTCCTATATTTTCTTGATAAAATCAAACTATCAAATGGCATGATAGTATTTGGAAATAATCCGCGTTATTGAACGTTATTTGGAAATGTCCATATTCAGTGATGATATTGTTGTTCACCGAATATCTAAAGTTTGAAACTTGTTATATGCATACTTGTACCTGTGCACGCTTCTTAATCCTAACTTGTCTGTTGAACGACTTACTTGCTTAGGATAGACATGCCCAGTTAGAAAAGGCATTTTCAGAACTTGTCTAGTTAGAAAAAGACTTGTTCTTATTAGGGATTGCATAAGTGATCACATGCCTTCTCACAGGAATTGTCTGATTACAAGGGAAATTCTAGACCCCGAGCATATATGTGTGGATACCATATATGTTTCGACCCACACTAATGGCTTGATGAAGCTAGGTGTATTAAATTGTACCTTTGACATTGTGAGGTTATAATTTACGTTGTAATTGACGGAAATTGTGTGAATTCCTTTGAATCGTAGTGCCATAATCCTTTGAAGATAATCTTAAATGTTGTCTTGACTGTATTGTACCGCAATCCATTATAAAGTTGAATTACCCTATCCTTATATTTTTTATTGAAGTGTTCATTCTGGTCGTCTCTTCTTAGTACCCGAAGAGACTTCGTATGAACTTACTGAGCATTCGTTCGCTCACCCTTTCTCTATTAAATATTTCTTTCCAGGTTCTAAGTAGAAGGGAATCGGATTGGTCGCGAGAAGGGCGACGCTTGGAGAATAATTAGGGTTATTGAATAATTATTCTATTTCATTTGGTTGTAAGTACATTAATGGCTGGTGTGGTTTTACTAGCTGAGACATTAAGTATTTATTTTCGCTACCGCATTTATTAGGTTATTTATGATATTTAATGACATTTATGATGTAATAGGGTTTGTGGGTGGAAACCCTAATATTTTGAAGTATTATTTATTGCCATTGAATGCTCATTTATGTATGGAAAAATTAGGGGTGTTACAAACAAGGACATCTTGGAATTAGAATCTTAGTGGGATTTAACTACTTATCTCTCTTAACTTCCTATACAAGGCATAATATTATCTCCTACACCTATAAATACAAGTAATAAATTACAATTTTCTGGTACGTATCTTTTGGCTCTGAACTATTGTCAATTGATTTGCTCTCATATATACAAATACTTATTATCACGTCTGATGTCCTTCGTTGGTGAAACTCCGACTTAGTTTACGTGCTTGTTCATCTTTTTCATGATATTCAATCATACAGGATATATCTGAACCACTGGATTTGGGATGATCCAATGTTTTTACATTATCAGTTTGGTTCCATTGCCGGGAAGCGATCATATTATCCCTTGAATAGCCGAAAATTATGTTCAGTTTCGTCAGATCTAATGGAAGATGGACACATCGCTAGCATAACACAAGATTCGGATAATCAAGTTATGGAGGAAAATCATGGCAACGTCGGAATAGCAATTTCGCAGGACAATGGTGGATTGCTGCCTCCTCCACCTTTTAATGACGAGCTACTACCACCATTGCCGCTAGGTATGAACCTGCCGTCACCATGGAGATGACCAACAACCTGTCAGTTAGGCCAGGCGAAATGCATCCCAAAGGGCGCATTCCCATCTCTCCTACTGGTTGTTCGCAGAATTCTCTTGCACCGCCGGATAGACCCTCTGCAACGCGTTTACGAAACGTATAATGCCTTGCTATAGTTAGATCCAGATCATTCTTTGGCTGAATTTATTCGACCTACCAGAACTGGAATTTCCCATAGGGGGAAGTCGTGTTGATAGGTGTGGTTGTCATGGGAATTGGGAAAATCTTCCCCTGGCCAAAATCCCCCACATCGCGATACTGCTGGTAGACCCAAGTAGCTCCCCATCCAGGATGTCCATCCACGTAATAGGGCTCCTGTACACAGGAGTGCCCGTCAGGGAGGAGACTTAAGGGGCTAATTGAATAATCAAAAGGAATAAGAGGCCAATTCAGCTGATCTAAGAACTATAGTCAACCATGCAAGGCAAAAGACTCCTCCCCGTTGAGATCCCTCTCCTCGACCGAGGAGCCATCCTCGACATAGGAGTCCTTGGAGTAGAAGTCCTCCCCATCCAGAGATAACTCACAGGAGGAATAGAACCCCTCCTCGTCATTCCATGCCATTAAATGGTAGAGCATCATCTAGACATGGAGATAATCATGTCAATCACCAACCATATGCGGAGAAAAGTAGGGTAAACGGGCATAGAGAAAAGGAAAGAACTGATCGCAGTTCCCACTATAGTATAGGAATAGATGCAAGGAACTTCTCCTCTTGAAAAAGAGAATTGACGAAATGGAGATGGGGAAGAAGGACGTCGAGGACGAGGATACCGGAGCCACTCGTCCCTTCGCCCAACGAATTGTTGATCATCCTCCTAATCTGGCTTTTAAGATCCCTAACTTTGAGAAGTACAGAGGTACCACTGATGCACGAGATCATGTGCAGAGATTTTAATCCACCATGGCACTTCTCACCAAGGCAGATGACAAACTCTGCAAGGCTTTTGCATGCACTTTCCCTGGGACAGCCCTATCATGGTTCCGTGAGCAGAAAAAGGGGAGCATATATAGTTGGAAAGTTATGAGGAGGAGATTCCTTGATCATTTTGCAACTGCTAGGAAGCGGAAAAAGAGATTGACAGATCTTGTCAACATTGAGCAAGACAAAAACGAGACAACTCTAAGTTATTACAACCGGTTCAAAGCCATGGCTGACCAGGTGGAGGAAAGTGTAACCGGTCGGGAGGTAATTTTCTGCTTCAACTCCGGACTGATATTCAGACAATTGATATATGAACTCTCTGCAAGGGAGTCGAAAACAAAATACGATCTATACAACGTGGCCTATGCCATAGCTACAGCGAAAGAGAAAAGCAAGAAGAGATCCGAGAAAATGGAAACGGCTCTGACTGGCACCAACCTGGTTTTCAATGGAAGTAACTACAAGGGAAATAATAGAACTCGAACTACAGAAAAAGCCATGGTCTTCACCCCACTTACCAAACCTATCACGGAAATCATGAAGTTAATAAGCCTACTAGAGGCCCGACCATTAAGTGATAGGTCAAAACACGTCCGGGACAATTCTAAGTACTGTGACTTCCACAAGGATCACGGACATGATACCGAGAATTTTATCTCCCTCAAAGGGATGATCCAAAAATGGGTTGATGAAGGGAAACTTGACCGCTATGTTATGCAAAAAGATAACAAGCGAGGAAGAGATGGCGATGATAGAGAGGAAAGGGAGGACATACCTCCTAGACCAAAGCTCCACATCATAAGGGAGGAGGAAATCTCCAACAAAAAGTTAAAGGATTAGATACATGAAATAAGTGATGTCTACCACATCCTCGCTTGGGTACATAAAGAATAGGAAGCCATCAGCTTCTCCCTGAATGAGCTAGTAGGGAGTCGAGTAGTTCGCGAACAACCCTTGGTGATCAAGGGAAAAATTGATAATTGTGAATCAGAGAGACTCCTTATACACTCGGGGGCCTCTAGGGATATTTTGTACTACTCAACCTTCCAAAATATGAATTTGAAAGATAGCATACTTGAACCATACTCTGGTAGACTGGAAGGCTTCACCAATCTCAAGGTCAATGTCATGGGGACAGTTGACTTGTTACTGGAAGTTGGTGAATACCCCTTTCGAGCCGAGGCCGCAGTAACATTCGTAGTCATGGACTTAGCCAGTGACTATCATGCCATATTAGGCTTTCCAAGTCAAGGCAAACTTGGGGTGGTCATGATAGGCCCAACTGGTAGGAATTGGGCTAGAGGGGGGGGTGAATAGCCCGTTTAAAACTTTTTGCTAGAAACTCTTAAAAACCGTTGGAAAAGTTATGTCTCAATTCTGTTAACCGATGAGACTAATTTTGCACAGCGGAAATTGAGTCGGTTTAGATAGTTCACTCAAATCGGTTAGGAAATGGTTTTTCAGGAGTAAGTTAAAATTTCATGCAACAAAATAATTTTCCAATAGAACAAACAAGTAAGCAGTAACTGGAGTCAACAGGTTGTGACCAGTTGAGAGATTATCAATCGGTTACAACAAAACAAATAATAAACAAACGCATGAAGAAATGACACTTTGTTTGAAGAGGTTCACAGTGTTAAATAACTGCTACGTCCTCTACCAAGTTTGGTCAGAACTTGAATTTGTGAAAGTGCACTGCTATTAATGATTCCTAACTATTACAAATTGCAAGCCCAATGATTGAGGGCTGCTAAAAGTAAAGTGACCACTAATGGATCGTGCTACAATAAAGAACAAGTGTTTTCTAGAAATGTGCTCACAAGTTGAGCTGATTTCTCTAGGGTGTGTATGTGATTCAATCAATGTGTTCCATTAATAGTCTTGTTGAGGAACACAACTTGAATTGATTGAAGGTGCTCAGTGTTTGTCCTAACAGAGATGTTTAGTGAATGTGAGGACTTGAATTGAATGCCTTGAACTTGAGTGTTTGAAGGTTGGTAGTTCTTGGTAGCTCACTCTCAAGGATCTTAAATGCACCAACCATCTTCAATGCTCAGGGGAAGCTATTTATAGTGCACTTCAATAAGGAGTTATTGTCTCTAAAGAGGTTGTAATGATGACTTGGAATGACAGGCATTTAATGGGAGTATCTTTTCATTTAATGCCTGAGATTTGATGGAGATATTTTCCATTGAGTGGTTGAGGGGATGTGAGAACTGGTAACTTTGACATTCCTAATTGAGTTACTGACAATTTGCAGGAATGTCTTTTCAGCATGTTGCTTTACCAACTTCAGCTAAAGTTAGGGGCTGAGTAGTTGGAAACAATAAATGCATCGGCTGAGGGAGAAGCTTGTTGGATAAGCTGAACTGGTTATCAGTAGGCAGTAGTCCTTAACCGGTTGACTGCTTCACCGGTTAGAAGTATGACCGGTTAGGTGGCTGACCGGTTGAAGGTTGTCAACTGGTTGATCAAGCTTCTGTACCAAGTAACCACATTGATGATTGGAAAAATCTTCAGGTCTTCAAGTCTTCGAATCTTGAGAAAATTACATTTATAAACACTGGCACTTAGCACTAAGGGAACCTATCATACATAGAAAAATTCTATTTGGTCTAATTACAATTAAGGGTCCTCATTAATGCTCATTTTGATTGGGATTAAGCAATTATAGGTTAAACATATATTTGACTAACAATCTCCTCCTAATTGCTTAAGTCCAATCATCATCCTAGGTCAACATCTTCATGACTCAGTAAGAGAATGACTAATAGTTTATCTTTGAATTATGTCATTCCCTAAGTCAAGTGACAACTTGATGCTACCTAAGCAAAGCTTTACAAACAAGCTGAAAGCATAAGAAAGTAAACTAAAGGAAAGAATTCTTTTGAATGATTTTTTCCTGCAAGGTAAAACGATTAGTGGCAGACAAAAGACATTCAAAAATATAAGGAAAGTTCAAAAAGTAAAACATTTAAAATGAAGAGTTTAAGGTTCAAATAAATCTCATTGATAAAGGCTGCAACCGATTAGAAAGAGTTTGAAAGACAAAGAAATCATTGGTTACATTCTCGAACTGGATCAGCTAGATCATCGATTGAGGGCTTGTCTTTGGGATCTGTCGGGGTAGCCGATGAGATTGCCGGTTCAGACTTTGATTTCTCAGCAGCTCTCTTCTCTTTCTTCTTATCTCTCTTTCTCTTCTACTTGGCTGACTTGTCAGACTCACGATCGGCTAACATCTTCTTCAACAACTCATTTTCAGATTTGAGCTTGATCCTTTCGGTGTTGGTTTTTCTGAACTGAGTGGCTTGATCGGTTAGCTGTTGTTCTACTTCTTTGAGTTTGAGATTCAGCTTCTTGATTTCCTCGGTTTCTATCTTCAGATCGGTTTGAGCAGCTGAGGCAAGGTTCAATAGTTCTTGGTTTGACTGATTAGATGCACTTAGCTGAGAGGCAAGATCAGTTATAGTTGAGTCTTTTTCAAGAAGATCTGCAACATAATTGGCCAAGTCTTTGGCATAACCATGTTCCATTCTATCTAACCTCTTGTTCTCCTCCTCCTAATTGGACTTAATCATACCGGCTACCAGAGCATCATAAAGTTCAAAAAGATCTCTAACCACAACAGGTCGGTTGAGTTCAACTTTAGAGATCGGTTGAGGGTCACCGGTTGGAGAGGGAACATCATCAGCTTCATTGGAGGAATCATCGGTTGAAGAATCAAGGTGAATAGCTGGAGGATCGGTTGAGGGAGGAGCATTAACAGGTAAACATTGAACGGCTTGGACTTGAACAGCAGGGTCATCGGTGAGGAGTGGAGTTAGGTCGGTTGAGTGATCAGTTTGGGATTGGAGATGGTCGGTTTGACCTTGATCGGTTAAAGGTTGAGTTTGAACAGGAGTTGATGGATCGGCTGGAGGGCTGGTCTAACCGGTTGGAGGGCTGCCTGAATTGTCATCGGTTGATGAAGAGTAAGAAACTAAGGATATAAAATCACCGGTTTCTAAACTCAAATCAATGGCACTTTGAATATCATGGGCTTCTTCAAAAGCTGATACCAGTAATTCAGCAGCAATGGGAGCATCAGCAATGGCCTTTTGCCTTAGCTTGATTATATGAATCATCCTCAATATGCCGATAAGAAGGGAGGCATTAAGGATGTTGCTCTTAGGTATGAAAATTCCATCATCTCCACTGACAAACAAATGAGGTACTTGAGGCATAAGGCCAACCAATTTGGTCACATCATAAGACCATTTAAAAATGTTCAGTTCTAGCACCTTGGTCATTTGGTTTTTCAAGGCAAAGTATTTGAGGTACAAGTTGTCGGTTGACAAGGAGCATTCAACCGGTCTAGGCAATCGATTGATGGGTTGACCGCCAATACGGAGGGGCCTAGGTGCATACCTCTTCAAAGGATTGTATATCGGTTTGTGCTTGACTGGGAAAGATGAGGGTAGCTGTTGATCAACTTTGCTTGGCTTAACCGGTGCGTCCTTGACCGGTGGCAATCTCCTTTTCAACTTGAGAACAATAGGAGCAGCACTTGAACTGGTCTCACAAGTTGGATCAGCCTTTTTCAAAGGTTCAGACACCAATATGGTTCAAGGCTAGATCGGCTAACAACTCTTTCATGGGGCTCAAAGAATAGCATCACATTGGGTAACCGAGGGATTGAGGCTTTGCTGGTGAAATAATTAAGACAAGACATCAAGTCTTTCGGAGCCTCAGAATTTTGAGAAGAGTTGAAGTTAGTAGGAGGGCCAGCTGGATCAAAGGGATCATAATCAAAGGATTCAACTGCAATGAATTCTAAGTCTTCTTCATTTTCAAGAAAATTGGATTCTGGCAGATCATCAATAGAGGAATAAAATGTTTTGTACTCCTCAACTGGTGGCTTACTTGTAGAGATTGAAGCTTGAATTTCTTTGGTCTGACTTTCCAAAATAGAAGCTTGAATGGCTTGAGCAATGGCCATCTCCTCAGCTCTTGGCTGTTGTCTATTTAATTCTACATCAAAGAGGCTAACAGCCAATGCCTTTTGCAGTTCTACATCATCAACATTTGATTCACCAGGTTTGTCCACCTTAGCCGATTCAGCAGATACATCGGTTAAGGGTTTGTCAATCGGTTTCTCAACACTCACCGGTTCAACAGTAGAGACATTGGTTGGAGGTACATTGATCGGTTGAGAGATCGTCGGTTGAGCAGCATGAAAGAAATGGAGCGGCTAGGAAGTGCACAGAAGACTGATGTGAGTCCTGATGCTATCGCACCAGCACTAGCACAACAGTGAAATGCAGCGGAATATTAAAACAGAAATGAAATGAACACAGATTTAATACTTATCTACAGCAATATGCTGTAGACAATAAACTTCTCTTATTAAAAAAAACTTTTGATATCGATTACAAAGAAATAATAAGAGAATAACTAAAATAACCAAAAGAACTCTCTCATAAAAATACTCCTCTCAAGTCTATATTTCTTCAGCCTTTCAGAGTGTATATTTCCGTATATTGTTATCAGCCTTGGGACTTGTATTTATAACCAAGGACCTCTAAGCTAACGGGTAAGGATAAATCTTGATGAAGAGCTTGATCACTTATCTTTAGTCTTCTTATCTTTGAAGCCTTCATTTATCCAATGTGAGAGTCCTAGAAAATAACCAAAACACTACCAAACAGATAATATGATTCGGTTAGATAGGTTAGTAATAATAAAAATTAAATATAAAATATTTACATAATATTAAATATAAAGAAAGTAACAAAACATAATTAAGTCAACCTTTTGACTTGGCTAAGTGTGATGCTATCACACTTTCAATCTCCCCCTGTTTTGTTGCTTTCTGTTCAAAAACAAATCTCAAGCACAATATATAATAAGCTAAGGATTATTCAACACATGATATGAGATGGAGAGCTCGAATGCTCCCCCTAAATACTAGCTAATAAGAACCATAAACCATCATGTTCAAAAACATGTCCACAACAAACTAAAACAAACCAAGCAAAGGCAAATCACCATTGTTCCAAAAAGAACAAGAAATTAAAATTGTTTTTGAGACATAAACCATAAACCACATCATAACCCATTCAGTTCATGGGTCTGCTCCACTTCTGATTTGGGTTGGCATCCATTTCTTCTTGAGTTTCTGCGAGCAATTCCCACCTAAAATCATGACTTACTTCTTGAAACACACGGCTTGAACTAGCTCCCCCTTTTTGATCAGAAAGCGCATCCTTTGCAGCCAATAATTTGTTCCTCCTAGCTGAAACTTCCTTGAATTGCACCCTCGTATTCAGCATCCATCTCTCCAAAAACTTGATTTCATCTGAAAGAACCTTTACTTGATCCACAGGTGGTGAAGGAGATGCACGTACATCTTCAGTAGCATCAACTGGGTCATCTTCTTCCTCATCTTGAGCATCAATTACTGGATCATCTGGGAAAGCTACAGGTAGATCTACAGTCCTTGTTGGACATTCTAACACAGGTTGGATGTTAAAAGGTTCAATCTTATCCACAGACCTATCAGATATGAGAATTTCTACTCCTTGTTTCAAGCACAAACCAGTAATTAAGCAAGGGAAAGGAAGGTCCGAGGGAAGCTCTTTCTCTGCAAACTGAACAATACTACCAAAAATAACTTCACCCAAGTTGAACTCAAGACCATTGAAAATCCTATAGATTAGGTCAGCATGAGGAACTGTAACAATGTTTTTGTTGGAAGATGGTTTCCAGTTGAAGGTTGAAATTTTGAATAAGAAACCACACAAGGAAGTGAGCATGGTACATTTGAATTGTGTGTGCCATGTGGGGTCAAGTCCATTGGTTATAGAGTTGGAAATATCATTTTTTGGTGCCATGGGTGGAAGGATGTGAGGAGAGGGAGTATGGAGGAAAATGTTGATCATAGCAGGAGAGAAAGAAACACTTTGACCACGAACATTCACCCTTTCAAAGCTATCAGACCTAGGATCTTGGATTGATTGGACAAGATTAGCATAAAATTCACTAACAAGTGAAGGGTAATAGAAAGTGGGGTAAGACACGGAGTGTAAGAGTCTTTTTTCTTCCAGAAACCTTTTCATGCCAACATCTTCAAAAGTTTTGTCAATGACCCTCTCAACCAAAAACCCTTTCTTTCTAAAGAACCCAAATCTTTCCTTAACCAACTTAGACATATATTTCTCAGGAGAGTGGGGGCTTACCTTTCTTGCAGATGGCTTAGTTCTTGGGGAATGCCTAGGCTTAGGCAACACAGCTTTGGAGGCACTAGACTTTCTTAGGCTCCGTCTTGGTGAGGATGCAGATGTGAGTACATCTTTCAAGAACATCCTTCTTTTCAGTTTCTAACTCCTCTCTCCCAAGCTTAAAAGTTTCATCCTCTGCTTCATCATCATCTGACCCAATGTCAGATGCTTGGGCAGAGATAGTCCCAGCAGCTTTAGCCTTAGCTTGCCTCACTTTTCCTTTGCCTTTCTTCAGATCCAAGAGGGCTTGCAGAGGGATGTGCTCAGTCTCATCATATTCTTCAACCTCATCACCCTCCGAATTAATTCCAGAATACCAGTTTCCTGGTGAAGACTGAGAAGGAATAACTGGGGGGTTAGTAGGAGGAGATGGGGTTGGAGATGCAATAACATTTGAGGTAGCACGAGCAGGGGACTGTTGAGATAAGGCCA
Source organism: Adenophora triphylla var. japonica (assembly GCA_022495995.1). NCBI lineage: Eukaryota > Viridiplantae > Streptophyta > Magnoliopsida > Asterales > Campanulaceae > Adenophora > Adenophora triphylla. The sequence goes on along the minus strand of JAFEMH010002301.1, from coordinate 223,253 downwards.
TCCTTCTAGCTTGTAAATCCTCAGGCGTTACAATAGGGAAGTCATCTCCAAAGTCTTGAACAGCAGATTCAATTATATCCTCAGCTTCCTTCAACTCTTCAAGCTCTACGGATTGAGATATTCTAGAAACAACTTTGTAAGCCTCAACATCTTCTTCTTCAGAATCCTCTTCAGCAGAATCACTTGAATAAACTGTCAAACCACTCTCATACTTTCTCTTCTGAGGCAAGGGTTTACCCGAGGAGCTTCCAGAACCACTAGCCTTTGCTTTTCCTCTCTTTCTTTTGAGATCAGCAGAGGGATCAAAGTCCTCATCATCGTCTTCAATGAAGTCAGGTTCAGCCATATTAGGGCGTACCTTAGGAGTTTAGTCCCCCATATTGAGAGAAAAACCCCTTTGCCGCAAAGACCAGTTAGGGCCTCTAGCTGACCCCGCCATTGCACCCACTGACTTCAAATCCCCAGGATTATCAGCATCAATGGCATTGTCTTGAGCACCTGGGAGCGACATAGATACAGGGGAAGCTTCGGTGTCGACGAACAGTTCCACAGCAGCTTCGGTTGGGGCCACCGGAGATGGAGGTGGCGAGCGATTGGCAGTCGGAGAGGAGAGATTGGTCGGAGACGCCATGGACAGAGGAGTAATTAGAACGAGGCTTTTGAATTTCTAAGGGTTTTGAATTTTGTTTTCTTAAGGCCGGTGAGGGTTTAAAGAGAAGGGAGGGTTGGTATTTATTTGATGTGATAGCACATCATTAACTCCTACTAAGCTTAGGTCACTGTAGAGTTTTAATTGGATTTGAACTAAGCTATTCCTAATTCCATTTGGCCGGTTGGACTACTTGGAGTAAAAGAGTTCTTTAGCAACTTTGGGAATTTAGATGATAAAGATAAAATTTTATTTTTAGATAATGTACATACCATAGATGTATAAAAAAAATCACAAACTTATACTCCCCCTAAACATATGGACATTTTTAAAAAAAATTTAGGTAATTTCATTGAGCATAAATTAATTTAACTAAAATCAATTCAAAGTAGAAAAGCATTTGATTGGGATTTTTACCAAGGACCAGGTTGACAGGAAAAATTCTAAAAACTAATGATGCATAATTTACACACATGTGAAGGATAAATCTCAGTATATGTGTGGCATAGTATGTGATTACATCAAGGTACGCATTTCCTCTAAGAAAGTCAATGAATCAGAATCTTGTCTTGCTTGGCCTCTAGAATGCTTCCACATACAATTTTTTTCGTGGAAAAATATATTATGGGTAGCTTTCACTCTTCTTAATCTCATGGATAGCCCTCTTTCGAATGATCTTATCAATTTGACTCAAACTTTTTCTTGAAGTCATTTTGATCACATTGAAATGACTTCATACCATGAATGGAGTAGCTGTTTCCCAATTTTGTTTTTTTTTTTTTGTTTTTGCATCCACCAAGAGACATCTAGTAAGATAAATTTAGAGTCAACAATTGTTGACTACTATTTAAGAAGGATTCACAATTCAGAGAGAAAACACAACAAAGATGAAATACAAGTGACCACACTGAGATAAATCATGCAATGCATTTTTTTTTTGTTAGAATTGTAGTATACAGGTGTTAGATATGATGTGATCACACAGGGGATCACATCATTAAATTGCACACAAACTCAGAGATTTCCTTAGAGTGGAAAATCTCTGAAAATCAAGGGCTTTGGTGAAAATGTCAGCCAACTGTTTTTCAGTGCTAATTGATTCCATGCTAATAATTTTTTGCTCAACAAGATCACGAATAAAATGATGTCTAATGTCAATATGTTTAGTACGTGAGTGTTGAACAGGATTTTTTGATATTTCTATGGCACTTAGATTATCACAAAAAACAGTTAGGATTTTACTTTTAAGACCATAATCTTTAATCATCTGATTCATCCAAAGGAGTTGAGAACAACAACTCCCTACAGCCACATATTCTGACTCAGCAGTAGAAAGGGATACACAGTTTTGTTTTCTACTATACCAAGATACTAAGTTGTTTCCAAGATAAAAGCAACCTCCAGTTGTGCTTTTCCTATCATCAGTGTTGCCTGCCCAATCAGAGTCACTGAATCCTACCAGATTTGTATTGGTTTCTCGAGTATAGCTTAGCCCTAAATTGATAGTTCCACCTACATATCTAATAATTCTTTTTACAGCTTTAAGGTGGGATAATTTGGGACAAGCTTGATATCTAGCACACAAGCAAACACTAAACATGATGTCTGGACGACTTGCTGAAAGGTACAACAAGCTTCCAATCATGCTTCTATATAAGGTGGGGTCAACGTCCTCACCATTTTCATCTTTGCACAACTTTTGGGAAGATCCCATAGGAGTTTTAAAGTGAGAGGCATTGTCAAGAGAGAATTTTTTAACCAAGTTTTTGGCATATTTACTTTGAGAGATGAAAATTCCTTCCTTATTTTGTTTTATTTGAAGTCCTAGAAAGTAGGTTAATTCACCAACCATACTCATTTCAAAGGTGGTGGTCATACTTGTGACAAAGTAGTCTAACATATCTTTGGAAGATGATCCAAATACAATATCATCAACATAAATTTGGGCCACTAAGATTCCTACATTTTCTTTTAAAATAAATAAGGTTTTATCTACCTCACCTCTCTTAAATCCCATTTGTATGAGGTGTTCAGTTAGCCTCCCATACCAAGCTCTAGGAGCTTGTTTTAATCCATATAGGGCCTTTTTAAGCTTATAAACATGATCAGGAAAGTGGGGATCAATGAAGCCCTTAGGTTGTTCAACATAGGCTTCTTCATTTAGGACACCATTTAAAAAGGCACTCTTTACATCCATTTGATGTAGAGTTATGTCCAAATAGCAGGCAATGGCAAGTAAAAGCCTAATAGACTCTATCCTAGCAACAGGAGCAAATGTTTCTCCAAAATCTATTCCTTCTACTTGGGTGTAACCTTGGGCTACAAGCCTAGCTTTATTTCTGGTAATTTGACCATTTTCATCAGTTTTGTTCTTATAGATCCACTTGGTTCCTATTACATTTCCCCCTATAGGCCTAGGAACTAAAGTCCATACTTCATTTTTCTCAAATTGATTTAGTTCTTCTTGCATAGCAATAATCCAATTATCATCTTTCATAGCTTCTACAACATTCTTAGGTTCAATATTAGAAACAAAACAACATGAACTAACCTTGTTTACTTGAGATTCAACACAGCTTAGCCCAGCCAACTCACGGTAGTTGACCCTAGGCTTTTCCCTTGTGCTAATTTTTTCGTTTACATCACCCACTACTTGAGATATTGGGTGATTCTTTTGCACTCTGCTGGGTATGTCTTTAGTCCTATCCAACTTTCCTTCTTCACATTCAGAATCTTCAGATTCTGAACCAGATTTTGTTTGCCCGGATGTAGGTGATGATGTGCTTGCATCAGTACCTGCATCTGTTTTCTGCAGTCCATTTTGCTGCATCTGTTCAGTTTGATTCTGAGTTTCCTGCATTGTCTCTATACAATCTGAGACATCATCTTCAAGAGATTTTATATTTAGGTCAGCAGTATCATCAAATGTAACATTAATTGATTCCATAACAGTTTCAGTTCTAAGATTGTAAACCCTATATGCACGACTATTTGTGGAATATCCAAGAAAAACAGCTTTGTCACTCTTGGAATCAAATTTAGATAGATAATCTCTATCATTTAGAACATAGCATATGCATCCAAAGACATGAAAGTACTTGAGAGTAGGTTTTTTACCGAGGAGTATTTCATAAGGAGTCATGGTTGATCCAACCCTAAGATAAACTCTGTTTCCTATATGACATGCAGTGTTAAGTGCTTCAGCCCAAAATCGTTTAGAGATGTTCTTAGAACTAAGCATGACACGGGCCATCTCTTGTAAAGTACGATTTTTTCTTTCTGCAACTCCATTTTGTTGAGGAGTTTTAGGGGCTGAAAAATCATGGGTGATTCCTTTGGAGTCACAAAACTTTGAGAACAATGTGTTCTCATATTCAAGCCCATGATCGACTTAATTTTGATAACTTTCTTCCCGTACAAGTTTTTCACCTTTTTATACCACACTTTAAACACTTCGAGTGCTTCAGATTTTTCTTTTAAATAAAGCACCCAAGTATACCTAGAGAAATCATCTACACAAACAAATGAATATTTCTTTTTACCTAAGCTTTCAACCTCAATTGGTCCCATAAGATCAGTATGTATTAATTCTAAAATTTCAAACGTGGAACTTTGGTCCACTTTTGGATGAGAGGCTTTGGTTTGCTTCCCCTTCTGACAAGGACCACACACACTAGATTGTTTAAAGTCGAGCTTGGGCAAGTGTTTAACAGCATCAAACCTAACTAATTCTTCTATTTTCCTATAGCTAGCATGTCCTAATTTTTGATGCCACAGTTCAAGTTCATTTGTTTTGGAACTAAGGCAGGATAAGTTGTCACCAAATTTGTAACAATTATCCTGAGACCATACTCCGGTGAACAAACATTTATTAGTGTTATCAAACACTTTACATTCATGTTTGTCAAAATTGACATGTAAATTGTCATCACATAGTTGACTTATACTAATCAAATTAGCTTTCAGTCCTTCTACATGATAGACATTTTTTAGTTTGGGCATGTCATTTACACATAAAGTACCTTTTCCAACAATCTTACCTTGTGCTCCTCCCCCATAATTTACATTCCCTCCTTTGATAGTGACGTAATCAGTGAGAAATTCGGCATTACCTGTTATGTGCCTTGAGCACCCACTATCGAAGTACCATGAGCTAGCAATCTTTGCTCTTGAGAGAGGTAAACACTACTTTGCGTTCCATGTTTTTCTTTTCAACCCATACGAATTGAGCAGGTTTTTGGCGATGTGAGTTGTGATGTCAGAGCATTCGTACACTCATCTGAGGAACATCTTTCCCCAGATCATGAATCCTCTTGTAACAGAATGGTCTTATATGACACAGTAAGAAGCGATAATGGCACACAAATCTTTTCTTTTTGGTTGATGATTTTTGGTTATAAAAAGTTTTAGGTTTTGAGGAACTACTTTCTCCCTCTCTAAAAAAATTTGATTCAAAACCAAGACCTGTTTTTGAAAATTTGCTCACTTTGAGAATCTCATCAAGAGTTGCCTTTCCAGATTCTCGTTTTTCAAAAGTTTTCTTGGCCTCTGTGAGTTCGGTTTTTGTTTTCTCAAGCTCAATGTCACGTTTAGTGAGCATGACCTCAAGTTTGGCTATAGAATCTTTTTGTTTATCATTTTCAGTGGATACATTTGTCAGTTCATCTTTAACTTTAGATAATTCAGTAGAGAGTTTTTGATTACCTTTTCAAAGACAAAGAATTTTTTCAACACGCTTTTCCCAATCGGCATATAGTTCAGCATAGGCATCCAGTAGCTCGTTATAGTTTTCATTATCTTCTTCTTCAATTTCAGACTTCTGTTTCAGTGAAGAGGTATAACAGTTTATAAAAGATTCAGAAGATGTGATAGTAGATGTGATAACATCTGAAGCTACATCAGATTGATGTTCATGATTTGGAGGCGAGATTTCCATAATTGCTAAGTTTAGCGATTCATCTTCGTCCTCACTATCAGTAAGGGTCGCACTTAGGCTCATCCCCTTTTTCTTCAGAGTATTGGCACATTCATTTGCATAATGCCCAAACCCTTTACAGGCTCTACACTGAATAGTTTCAGATCTATTTTTAGAAAAACTAGTGGGTTTTTTGAAAGTACTCTCATTATACTCTTTTGATTTATCAAAATTAGTTGGTTTCTTAGAAGGAAACTTGTTGTCTCTTTTATTTTTAAGAAAAAAAGTAAATTTTTTAGTCAAAAGAGCAACATCTTCATTTTCCAAATTTGAAATATCAATTTCATTTGAGATTTCCTCAATTTCTTTTGGAATTGAGGAGGCTTTAGAAAGAGCAGAAGCAAGAGCAACACTTTCAACTTTATGTTGTTGCTGAATAGAAATGTTCAATTCAAACATGGTTAGCTTACCCACAAGAGTATCTAGAGCCATGGTTGCAGTGTCATTTGCTTCTTCAATGGCAGCTATTTTAATGTTGAACTTATCAGTGACAGTCCTTAACATTTTGCATACTAGTCTAGCATTTGAAATAGGCTCACCAAGTGAGAGACATTCATTTGAAATTTCTCTTATTCTAGCAGAATAACTTTTTATGTCCTCAGACTCATTCATCCTCAAGTTTTCAAACTTGGTCATGAGAATTCTCAACCTAGTGGCTTTGACACTATCATCACCCTCACAGTGAGCTTGCAAAATATCCCAGGCTTTCTTTGCTATATTTTGATTTAAAACAAGTCTAAACATGTGTTCATCCACATGACTTGAAATAGCACCAAGAGCCTTGGAATTGTAGTTTGCACTAGTGACCTCATCTGTGGTCCATTCTTCCTCAGGTTTAATTTTATACACCTTTTCGGAGGTTTCACCATCTTCTTCTTTATTTCTCATTTCAAGCTTAGTAGGGGACCATGGAATAATAATGCTAAGCCATGCTCGTTCATCAATTGCTTTGATGAAGAGACGCATCTTAGCTTTCCAGATGGGATAGTTAGTTCCATCTAAAACTGGGGGACGGTATTGACTCAAGTGTCCTTCCATAATGACCACTCTTCCTTGGATCTCACTCAGTAAAGTCGAGTGTAAGCTCTGATACCAATTGAAAGAAATGGATCGGCTAGGAAGTGCACAGAAGACTGATGTGAGTCCTGATGCTATCGCACCAGCACTAGCACAACAGTGAAATGCAGCGGAATATTAAAACAGAAATGAAATGAACACAGATTTAATACTTATCTACAGCAATATGCTGTAGACAATAAACTTCTCTTATTAAAAAAACTTTTGAAATCGATTACAAAGAAATAATAAGAGAATAACTAAAATAACCAAAAGAACTCTCTCATAAAAACACTCCTCTCAAGTCTATATTTCTTTAGCCTTTCAGAGTGTATATTTCCGTATATTGTTATCAGCCTTGGGACTTGTATTTATAACCAAGGACCTCTAAGCTAACGGGTAAGGATAAATCTTGATGAAGAGCTTGATCACTTATCTTTAGTCTTCTTATCTTTGAAGCCTTCATTTATCCAATGTGAGAGTCCTAGAAAATAACCAAAACACTACCAAACAGATAATATGATTCGGTTAGATAGGTTAGTAATAATAAAAATTAAATATAAAATATTTACATAATATTAAATATAAAGAAAGTAACAAAACATAATTAAGTCAACCTTTTGACTTGGCTAAGTGTGATGCTATCACACTTTCACAGCATAGCCTCCTCCCAAAGTAGTAACCGGTGAGGTGTCGGTTATCCCTCCTCCTACATTCCTAACCGTTGCCATCGTTTTAGGAGTAACAAAAACTTGTTTAACTTTATCCATTCTCTTTGACTGATCATCATCATCATCTAAACTAGAACTAGAGCTTGAGCTGGACTGAGCAATATCATCGGTTGGCTCATCATCAGCAGCTTCTTCACCATCATCTTCAAAAAGCTCATCTATCTCTGCATCAGTAACCGATGTCCATTTTGTCTTGTTAGACTGGACTGAGGAAAAGAAATCGGCTAAAGCAATGTTTCCAGCAGCTTTGAGCTCAGCATCCATATCCAAAAGATTCTTTAAGACATCCATAATGTTTCTCATCAGCTGATTCTTCATGGGGCCAAGAGCAACATGCTCAGAATCAAAATTAGGCAATGAATCAACATCCATTTAATATATGCCTAGCTGATAGAGATCACTCTCAATCAAGGTATCTCTAGCTCCATACAAAATGGCAAAATCTGCCCAAACCGACTGGATCATCATATCCTGTCTCAATCTATCCTGGGGCAAGTATACATCATTCCATTGAAGGGGAAGCTGATCAAAAAATTTGTTGTACAGCTTGATATGGTGGAGCCTGGTCAGAGAAAGATCAAATTCCCTAAGTCTGCAGGGTCGGCTGAAGTATATTCCCTTCTCCTCATGACTGTTCTATAGTCAATGTAATCATGAGTGTTCCCAACTGGAACTGAGGCTTTTTTGATCTCATGAAATTGAAGGAGTTTTCTGATGAAGGGAGGCAAATGGTCAATAGGATAGACCCATTTGGGTAAAGGGGCAGACTGAGGCTTGACAGCCCAATGGTTGTTATGGAAAATATGGAAAGTGGGATCTCTGATCGGTTGGCACCGTCGGTAAGAAGGATTGGAGGCATGACCGGTTATTGGGACATCATCGGTTAGGGTGTCGTGTTTAAATAGCCTTTTAGGAATAAAGGGAATGAATGTGGTGAGATCGGTTTCAATTCTCCTTTTTCTTTCAGTGTTTTCTTTGGCTAATTGGAAAGGTGTTTTTGGGATTAGTTTGGATTTGGATGAGGATGGAGGAGTTGAAGGCTTGGTTGATTTTCTGGCTGATTTCCTTGGCCGGATAGAGGTAGAGATCGGTTGATCATCATTGTCAGGTGAATTTCTCTTAACCGGTGAGGGGATCAGTTGCGAGGGTTTGGGTTCATCGGTTGCATGATTAGGAGCATCGGTTAAGGGTTTCTTCGATTTTGGTTTGGAAGCTTTCTTCTTGACCGGTGGTACATCGGTTGAGGCAGCTGAAGAGGCTATCGGTTTGGCTTCTCTGAGAATCCTAGCTTGATCAGACTTGTCAAAGGCTTTGACAAAGGATTTTGGATAGGAGGGTTGATTGGCTGATATGGCAAAGATTGAAGGGATTCTCATGAGGATTTTGCTGATAAGAAGGTAGTGACATGGCCTAGCTTTATTTAGCCTTGTCAAGGGATTTTCCTTTTGAAATTTCTTGAAAGCTATCAAGATGATCCTGTATAGGAAGGAACACCAATTGAAATTCTTCTCTAGCATCACAGCAGCAATGGCTTCCCACTGTATCATAGTGATACAATGATGAGAACCAGACCGGCAAATAATGCATCGATCAACAACCTCGGCTAAGGCATAATGTACGGCATCTAAGTCAGCTTTCTTGTTGCCTTCACTGGTGACGAAGGGATCGGTTCCCCTAACTTGAGACCATGCAAGCTCCATGTCTCTCATAATAACTAAAGAAGAAATGGTTGAGGGTAAGGTAGGAAAGACGTCGGCTATGGAGGTTGGAGAGAGGACAACTGGAACTCTGGCAACTGTTGAAGAAATAGAGGACACATCTCCGGGCTTCAAACATTCATCCAAATCGCCGTTGTTGAACAGCTCATTCACAAGCTCATACAAGATATCATCGTCCCCTTCAGGCATCAAGAACAGAAGAAGACCGACGGCTGTCAACATAGCTTGTAGTTGCTTTCCTTCTTCGGATTCGAAGAAGCTTGGGAGAATGTAACCTCCGAAAATGTCTTTCTTGGGAGCCATCTACAAGAAATCAAAAATCAAGACAACATTTTAAGTTAGAACATATTTTTAAAATAGATAAAATAAGAACAAGTTCTTAACTTGAGATTTTTTTCGACGTCGAAGTTCAAAATCAAAGTGGGTTTTGAAGGATTTACCAGTAAGGCTTGAGTGTTGAGAGATTGAAGGAAGACGACTAAGGATCGGTTGGCGATTTGAGATTCGAGAGTTAGATTTCTTGCAGAGAAAAATGAAGATTTCTAGGGTTTCGAAAGTTTCAAATGAATGCTTTTGAGTTTCTTATAAAGGGGAGAGAGAAAAGAAAGATGAAGGGGTTTTGTACTGGTGAATCAAAATTTTAAAAACATTTCAACTGGTTTGCACAGATATCTAAATTTTAAGACATGATTTTAAATGTGGAGGCGAAATAATAGGAATGTGTGTGCAGTAGTTAAACTATAACATAATAATGAACAAAAAGATAACCTTTTGATAAATTGGAGTGATACAGATATTATCTTTTTGATCAAAAAATTTTAAATTTTGATCAACCCAAAAGGACGGAGTTGGCAGCAGCTTACAGAATATGTCAGGGGGTTAAGCATCTGAAAGGATTGATGTGACAGCTCAGTACAGAGATGAGCCGGTTAAAACGGATTGAGAATTTGGGTCCGGCCGCACTTCGTCGGTTAGGAAATTGGATTGACCGGTTAGGCTAGCTGACCGGTAAGTGAGATTCTCTAGAGTCAGCTTGAAATCTAGCACATACATATACGGCAACATGATATCTGGCCTACTAGCGGTTAAGTAAAGTAGATATCCTATCATACCTCATTAGAGTGTCAAATCTACTTTCTTACAGGGCTCATCTTTGTCAAGGTGTACATTTGTGGCCATAGGAGTGCTTTGAGGATGAGCAGAATCAAGACCAAATTTCTTGATGAGATCTTTGGTGTATTTGGCTTGATTTATGAATATACCTTCTTGGGTTTGCTTGACTTGAAGTCCAAGGAAAAATGTTAGCTCACCCATCATGCTCATCTCAAACGTGCTCTGCATAAGTTTCTCAAATCTTTTGCATAGTTTTTCGTTAGTAGATCCAAAAATATTGTCATCAACATATATTTGAACTAACAATGAATGTCCATTATGCTTTGCAATAAATAAGGTGGTATCAATTTTAACTTGTTCGAACTTCTCACTAAGTAGGAATTTGGAGAGAGTTTCATACCATGCTCGGGGTGCTTGCTTGAGTCCATACAACGCTTTGTTCAACTTGTAGACATGATTAGGCTTCTTGGAGTCTTCAAAACCTGGAGGTTGATCTACAAATACAAGCTCTTGAAGTTCTTCATTAAGAAAGGCACTTTTCAAATCCATTTGGTACAACTTAAATTCTTTTAGGCTGCATAGGCAAGGAATAACCTAATGGCTTCAAGTCTAGCTACGGGGGCAAAAGTCTCATCATAATCTATACCTTCTTCTTGTATGTACCCTTTTGCCACTAATCTTGCTTTGTTCCTTATTATTTTTCCAGACTCATCCAACTTATTTCTATACACCCATTTAGTTCCAATCACAGTTTGATCACTAGGACTAGGCACTAACTCCCATACTTTGCATCTATCAAACTGGTTAAGCTCTTCTTGCATAGCTTCTACCCAGCTGAGGTCATTAAGTGCTTCTTCAGTCCTCTTTGGATCTATATTTGAGACCATATCAGAGGAAAATAATCCATGTTGTTCCTCCATGCTTCTTAACTGGCCTCTAGTCATTCTTGGACCAAAGACGTCACCAATCACATTTTTCAATGGATGATCTCTAACTGTTCTCACTTCCTTAGGAAAGTCTTGCCTGACCGATTCTTATCTTAAGGTTTCTATGGGAGGAGTAGAATCGGCTAAGGGAGAGGTGAACGGTTGAGGAGATCAGTTAGGGAGAGGTGAGGATGACTGATGGTGATCGGTTAGTGGAGAGGGAAATGGTAAGTTAATGTTTGAAATTGGTTCAGTTTTAGGTGGTGCATTAGGAACAGTAGTAGAGGGGCTAGCTGGTATTGGATCGGTCAAATGGATTTGAACATTAGGTTGTCTAACCGATTGAGGAAAGAAGGAGTCATCAACTAGGTCTCTACAGGTTACACCACTTGAGACTGAAGGCTGAGCTGGAGATTGATTTGCATTGATACTGGTGGTTTGATTGGAGTTTTGATTGCTGGATTCACCTGTGTCAAAAACTCCAGAATTATCAGTACTATTTGGAGCCTTGTCAAACTCTAGCAAACCAAATTCATCAAATGTAACATGAACAGATTCAACAATTTTCAATAGACGTTTATTAAAAACTCTAAATGCCTTATTGTGCTTGGCATAACCAACAAAGATACCTTCATTGACTTTCTCATCGAATTTACCTCTGCGCTCTTTACCGTTGTAAAGAACATAACATTTGCAGCCGAAAATCTTGATGAAACCAATGTTGGGAATTCTGCCACGCCAAAGCTTATAAGGGGTCTTGTTGTGAAATTTGTTGACCAAAGATCGATTCTGAGTGAAGCATATTGTATGGATAGCTTCAGCCCAAAAATACTTGGGTAGCCTAGCTTAGGATATCATTGATTTATCAGCTTCGATCAAGGTTATGTTCTTTCTCTCAACAACACCATTCTATTGAGGTGTTCCAGCAGTTGAGAAATTATGATTTATTTCGTGATCATCACAGTACTAAGTAATTCCATTATTCTTGAACTCCGTTCCATTATTTGATCTCATACTGATGATGTCACACTCCTTTTGGGTTTGAAGTAGACGGAATAATTTGGTGGCAACTTCATAGGTATCATCTTTTGAGGCAAAGGTTTCCACCCAGGTATATCTTGAGAAATCGTCTACAACAACCAAGGCATATCTACTACCCCCTAAATTGGTAGTTGTTGTGGGGCCAAACAGATCCGTATGTAGCAGCTGGAGACACTTAGAAGTGGACATGCAGGGCTTGCTATGGAATGATTCTTTATGTTGCTTTCCTAACTGACAGGCTCTGCATTTCCTTCCATGATCAGCAGACACTTGAGGTAGGCCGGCAACTAGATTTTTATTAGCCATCTTGGATAGGTATTTGAAATCCAAGTGACTGAGTCTCTTGTGCCATAGCCAGGAATTCTCACTGATGTTCTTTGCTACAAAACAAACATTAGTAACACTCGAAACAGTATTTAAGTCTATAGCATAAACGTTGCCTTTTCGATATCCAGTCAGAAGGGTTTCTCCTGTAGCAATGTCATTCACATAACAGTTGGAAGAATTGAAAATACAGTGCATACCTTTATCACAAAATTGTGATATGGAGAGAAGGTTGTGTTTCAGACCATCCACCAAAGATACCTTTTGTATAGTGACTGTACCTCTTTTGATGGATCCACGACCAATAATTTTACCCTTTGTGTTGTCACCAAAGACAACTGGAGGACCAGATGCTTCTTCAAGATCGGTTAGGAGATCAGCATGGCCAGTCATATGCCTAGAGCATCCACTATCCATAATCTAAACATCCTTAACGGCATCGGTTGAGGCCATAAAGCATTCCTGAAATGAAACAATAAGCTTATGGTCCCCCTTATTCTTTTGGGTCCAAAGTGTTAGTTCCTCTTTGGCAACCATACTTGGCCACCACCTGAGCTTTTAGACTCAGTGGTTCCAGACAGGTGCTTCAAGAGGCATTCATAAGCCTTGTGACCGATAAAACCACAATTTGTACATTTATTAGAAGATGTCTCTGAGGACTTAGATGAGTTGATATTCAATTTGGCCAATGCTTCAGAAGGATCAGATGATTTGACAGGAACAAAAACCATTGGAGTAAAGGTGTTGGCTTTACCTTTGTTGGCCCGTTGCATAGGCTTGGAAATTCTTTTACCAGTTGAGGAGCCCTTACCGGTTAGAGCTGTGTGACCGGTGACGGTTGTCTGACCGGTCGCTCCTTGATCGGTTGAGGCTGCTTTACCGATTAAGTTTTCCGGGCCTGCAACTTGGCCAGCAAGTTTAATTCCAACTTTGCTGTCACCATCACCAAGCGGGACATATTGTCCTAGCTCAGGATCAGCTATCTCGGTCCATTGGGATTTGTTCTTGTCACTATTGACCTTGATCTGTTCCTTCACCTTGGTGGGATAGGTGTGTGGGACAGCACCAAAAGGTCTAGGTGAACCTTTCTTAAGCAGGTTAGATTGAGTATCATCAAATTTGTCCATCAAGTTCTCAGTAACAGACTCAATGAGTCTCTTAGTGAGTCTTTGATTTTCTTTTCTCAACTGATCAGACTCTAGCTTACTTTCTTTCAATACTTTTATTTCAGCTTTAAAGAGTCATTCTCAGTTGTGACTTTCTTGAGATTAACAGCCATAACTTTGTGAGCATCATTTAATTTTTCAAAGTCAGTGAAGAGCTCATTTATCACCTCTGCCATTTCAGACTTTGACATATTGGGCATAGGGTCAATGGTAGGCTGAGAGGTTGAGGATGATGGTTCAAAGTTAGGATCAAAATTAGGTAGGGATGATATCAGTTGGGGGCTTGGCTCAGTTAAGGTCTTCAAAAATTGAATCGGTCGAGGCTCAAGTATCGGTTGATGGGAAGAAATCGGTAATGCTTGAGCTTGGTAGGTCTGTTGAATTGGTTGCATCAGAGGCCTGAGAGTGGGAATGGTTTTACACTGACTATAAAGATCTCCACCTATGTTCTGAATTTTGAAGTTGTAAGGATTATCTGCCTTAGGAATGGGTTCATCAAAGTATGTCAAAGGAGATCTCATAGGTAGGGTCTGATCATTGTAAGATGATTGTTCATTGGAGTTAGGGTGTCTAAAGATAGGTGACTACAAGGAGATGGGTTCATCATTGGTTCCATCAATAGCAACAAAACTGACATCAACATCTTCATCTGAGTCAGCATCCTCATTTTCAGAATCAGTCTCAAACCAGACTGGCATAGCCTTTTCGGTTCCTTCCTTGGCTACTAAGCTCTTAGATCTTGGGTTTTTCTTAAACGGTTTCTTCCTAAGAAATTCATACTTAGGTTGAGGACATTTGGAAGCAAAATGGCCGGGTTTTCTACAGTTGTAACACACAAGCTCACCTTGGGTATTCTTACCATCGATTGAGGTTGAGATTTGGCCTTTCCTTTGAAAGTTCCCAGATCTTTGGAATGATGAGGATTTGGGTTGGAAAGATTTGCTGTGGGATTGTTGGGATCTCTTGAAATCCTTAAACTTTCTATAGTTTCCAGCGAAGGCAGCAAATTCATCTTCATCCTCAAAAGGCATACTAGAAGTGGTATTGGTTTGAACTGGTTGAGGCTGAGTGATTGAGGGAGAGTCATTGGTCGGTTGGCTGTTAAGCATAGAAGAACTAGGGAAGATCTCGGTCTGAGCTGGCAGAGATAAATTTTGAAATTGTTTTCGAACTCCACTCAGCCGGTTGAGCTCTTCCTCATATAGAAACAAAGTTGACACAATATTCTGAATATGAGTAGTGTTCAAATCTCGGCATTCTTTCAAAATAGCGACCTTGACATGCCACAAATCTCCAAGAGAATTGAGGAATCTCATGTTCAGGTCTTTCATAGTGTAAACTCTTGAAATTACCCGGGATCGCGCGCGGGCTACGCGGCGGGCGGTTGTCTTTCGCGGATGTTTGGGACCTCGCTTATGGGTAGGAGAGGAGTCGCCATGCGGTTTTGTATTTTGAGCCCAAACATTGAAAAATGGCTTTGAAAAGGGTGTCATTTTTATTGGTAGCAAAAACTTGGAAAAGGCTTTTAAAAAGGGTGTCATTTTTATTGGTAGCAAAAACTTGGAAAAGGCTTTGAAAAGGGGACGTTTTGATTGGTAGCCAAAACTTGGAAAAGGATTTTTAGTACTAGAGATTGTTATGTTCGGAGGTCACGTTACGTTTCGGGAAGAGTATTTTGAGATCACCCGAAATGCCTCGTATGACAAGTCTTTCTACCTTTCTCGAAATTGTGTGTGTGTGTGTGTGTGTGTGTGTTTGCATTTTGAAAATGGGGGCTTGAATGACCAGCTTAATCTTGGTTTGAATGTCAAACGTTGATTTTATGATTCTTTTGGAAAAAGCGAGCGTTTGAATGACAAACGTCGGTTTTGCAGTTTTTTAGGAAAAGAGGTGCGAGTGACTAGTTTTGAATCTTTAACTTAAGTGTCAAATGTTGACTTTTAAGAAAAGAGCGTTTGAATGTCAAACGTCGGGTTTTGACTTTAAAGATGATCATTTGGATGCCAAACGTCACTGATGCCGCAGGAAATGTGCTTATCAATCTTCCTCCACATGGCAGGACTGATCACCTGACTCCTTGACCTGAAAAACAGAACCCATGACTAGCCGGATGTGTCTCCGGCTTAGACCCTCGGGCGTGAGAGCAAGTATTTGAAGATTGAAGAGCAAAAATGTATTGAACAAATGCTATTCAGATAACAAAATTGAAGTTACCTTGGAACCGTTGTAGTGGTAATGTATTTATAGTTTGATGTAGGTCGTTTATTTGACAGGGCTACATGAGCTTCGAGATTTGTGGGACAGTTATGCATCATGTGAACGTGTCCTTAAACGGTCCCTGATTTGTAGAGAAGCAGTTATGGAAAGAGTACAAGCATGTGTGCCTGTAACTGTTAGGTCGACGCTAGCTTGGCAGGTCGAGGTCGACGCTTGGGGTTTGGTCGACCTAACTAACGGGTAGAGTTGGATCGTACCCATAACATGAATTGGATCATAAGGTCGGACTTAGTTAGGTCGGGACCTGGTAGGTCGGACAATGAACTTAAGTCGACGTATCAATAAGATGGGCCTTGGGCCATGTGATCATTGGGCCTAGCCCATTAAGAATGTGGTGACCATAATTGCTTGAGGACTGGGCTTTACTCGCTTGGCCCAGCTCGATACTTTTGGTATGTTCAGTGGCCCCGAACATTCGAGTTGACTTTGTCGACTAGGAAGTTAAGGAAATTTTGATGAGGATTGCTGTGACTCGCAGGTTGCTGCTCACACTGAGGTTTAGTCAACTAGAGTGACGTGGCATAATCCTGGACGTTGGCGACGAACGGTCAGATCTGAAGGGGTGCCGTAATTCGTAATGATTACTATTCTGACGTTTGAAGAACCGTCTTGGAAACTGTTTTCCTCCATTAATTGGGGAAATAATTTTTGAATTTTCCTTTTTCCTCCAATTTTGGAAAATATAAATACCAGAATTCTTCTTCACTTCGAATTTTTACCGTCTCTGAGCTCTGATAAACCCTGGCGAAGATATCAAGGAAGCAACTGACTTAAATTTGACCTTCGTCTTCTGCAACAGCCTCCTGTTTCGACATCAATCAAGGTATTCTTCTCTTTTATTGCTTTAGGGTTTCGATTGTTGCCATGCTTTTGATTTTGTCATGGCTAGAACCTTCAGTAGTGAGCCTGGAGCCTAGTATGGATACTGCACTGTTAACCGTAGGGTATACAAGCATGTAAACGGTGAGTGGAGAGAGATGTCCCTGAATGAATGCACTTCCATCTTGACAAGGTGGGGGCTGAATTTTAGTGAAATAGAATTGCCCATTGGAGAGGATGTAGGTAATTTAGTAATTGACGACTCAAACATTGTCTCTTTTCATCTCTTCAACGAATTGCTCAACCACATAGCATTGTTTTATGTTAGAGATGTCAATAATCCCTCCTTCCTTAGAAACAGAAAAGGTTTTCCAGGGGAGTCTAGGTCGTCCTTAGGTAGGTCGACTGAATGTGATCATGGGACTGACTCCCCTGCTTCCTCTTTTTATTGTACAGATATGGCAGCTCAGGAAGGAGCCACAGCTTCAACTTCTTCCAGTCCCCGGATAGTGAATGCATTCGGGTCCTCCATTGTACCGGGGAAAAATGAGAGGGGCTATGTGCCTCAAAGACCCCTTCGTGGGAAGAAGAATATGGAGTCTCGTCATGCCATGGTCTACAACTTCTGTGGGGTAGATAGGTCAGAATTTAGGGCGACCATTCTTAGCAAGAAAGATTTCATGGCCAAGTATCGTAGCACATTTACTAAGGATGCCACTAGGGTTGCTTTCTTTTATGGGCAATTTGAGGCTGGTTTGAGGTTGCCATTAGATCCTTTCATTAATGAGTTCCTTGAGTGCATGGATGCTCTTCCTCTTCAACTTAGGGCCAACACCTGTAGGGTATTAGTGTGTTTTGCCATGGTGTATAGATTACTGGGCCATGAGCCTTGCATGAAAGTTTTCAAGGAATTTTTTGGTGTTAAGCTCGATAGTGCTGATTGGGGAATTAGCACTTCTTCCAAACCCAACTCTCCAAATCTGTTTGTCAACCTCCCCAGCAAGCATAGCGGATGGAACTCGCATGTAGTTGTGGTGGAGAGCAGGCTGGGATGGGAGTTTCCCTTGCCCAATGAGGAATCTGAGGTTATTAGTGAGGAAAATTACTGGGAGCCTCCTTGGCACCAAACTCTGTATAAGAAGCTATGCCAGTTGGTTAGGAATGAACCTATCAGCTGGGAAGTATTGGGGATGACCAAATACAATTACATCCAAGCCGGGATGATGGCCGGTGAAGGGGGAGTGCAGCCTCTGGTCCCCGTAATGAGATGCCAGATATACCCTAACTGGGTCACCCATGCTTTGGGTAGGTTAGAGGAGAATTGCCAATTTTGTCAGAAAACAGCCAACTACTGTAAAGACAATGGGGAACATATTGGTGGTAAGAATTTACTCCACTTTATCCTTTAACTCGTCAATTGTTTGCTCGTATGTAGAACTAGTTAGCTCGTATATAGAACTATCTTGAATTGCATCTCTTAGCTCGTCAATTGTTTGCTCGTATGCAGAACTAGTTAGCTCGTACATAGAACTATCTTGACCTGCTGAGCTAATACTTAATTGCTTTGATGTTGTGCAGTTTTGACTCCTGAACAAGAGGCAGCTATGGTGCGTATAGTGGGAGTGTCAGATAAGAGGAAAGCCAAGAGGGCCCACAGAGCTATCAATGCCCGAGCGAGCAGAGAGAGAGAAGCCGCGATACGGAACAATTTGATGCCCTAAGACAATGTTGGGATGGTGCCTCTGGAGGAGGTTGGGATAGAGGATCCCTTAGAGAGCAGTGGCCAAGCTCAGGGAGCAGCTGAGGAAGGCAATGAGTCCAATAGGTCAGCTAGACCAAGTCTAAGCTCCGACCCAACTCCTGATGCTAATGTGGCGACCTCTGGAGCTGGGACAATAGGGACCAGCCCTTTGAACATTGTGAATGTTGATGATGATGACATGGAAGAGGATGATGATGATCGTCCTTTGAGCACGAAGAAGTGATCGCAATCTGAGAAGGGAAAATCTGTTTCCTCGAGTCAACTTCCACCAGCTTCTTCTCCCCCTAACCAAGAGTCCCTTGAGGACCAGATAAGAAGATTGAGTGATGTGCCCCCTCTCATTGGGGTTAATAGCATGAGTCGCCGCTTCCCAGAAATGACTCTTGGCCAGGTGGTAGTAAGGAGGGCCATAGATGTCGACCTACTTGCACACTTCACTGACAAGGGGATGACCCCAGAAAAATTCTCAGCTCGATCTGGATTGGTGCATAGTGAGGTAAACTTTTACTTTCCCTTTCTGTTTAGTCGCTTGCTCTTTTAGTCTGTCAATTTAACTTCCGAGCTTTTGCCGAGCTAATACTTCAATGATTTTCTTCAATCCAGTCTCTTACCATGATTGAGCACGCTAAGAGCTCTTGGAGGGCTTCTATTGAGAGGGAGAGGCAGGCCACGAGCCAATATTCTAAGAAATCCCAGGAGTTGTCCGAGCTTCGAGAGAAATACAATGATCTTGACAACTCTTACGATGCTCTGGAAATGGTGAAGAAGAAGGCTCTGGAAAACAAGGGTAAAGCTTTGGAAGACCTCAAGGCTGCAGAGGCTAAGCTTGGGAAGGAGAAGGCAGAGAGGGAGACTGAGCGTCTGGTTCATGAGGAGACTAAGAAGGAATTAGCAACAGTCTCCAAACTTCTCAAGGATAAGGACACCTTTTTGATTGAGCTGAATGAGGAACATCGTGCTTCACGGATGAAATGGTAAGAAGATCTCCAAGTCGCTGCTAAGAAAGCTGTTGATAGCTTCAAGGCTGGGGATGAGTATTATAATGCCATTGTTGCTAAGGCCAAGGACTTTTTGATTTGGGCAAGCGTCATATGGCCCGTCGAGCTCTGGTTGATCCCACTTCTGAAGTCTCCTTAGAACAGTTAGCTCGCTGGGCACGTGAGCCTCAATATGACATGGCAGCTCGAGGTGGTCACTCGATCGTACCTTACACTGACAACGATTTGGCTTTCATTGCCCAGGAAGACCAAGAGGAGGCTTGTGAACCTTGGATCGCCCCTGATTTAGCTCTTCAGAACTTTGACGTGGTGCTCCAAGAGATGGAGGATGCTGAAGATATGGAGGAGGATGATGAACCTGAGCAACGGATTTTCTCAGAGTCAGGTAAACCCATTGGCCCCCAGCAACAAGGAACTGATGCAGAGGATCGAGCTGACGCAAACGACCAGGTTGACGCTGGTCAAGACTCTTAAATTTGTTTGAATGATGCTGTAGTGAATAAGTCCCAAACAATATTTTGCTTTTTGTCTTGAAACTATTTGAATGCCTTGGCCCAGTTTTTGGGAGGCATAAAACTCCGTAACTTTTATTTTATTCAAGTCTTGACCCGCCTTTGGGAGACTTATTTATCTACAATCGTAGCTGACTTTATATCCTTGTGTGTTGTATGCTTCTAATTTCAGCATGTGTGTGTCTAGCTAAGTTGTATGGGGCAACTAAGTCGCTTTAAGACTTTGGTCGAGCTGTCCTTTAATGACTCAGTCGACCTTAGACTTGTAAAGATTTTTGTAGACTAGATTAACTGGAAGTCAAACCTGTTTAAGGGATCAAAGCTGACCAAGGGTCGAGCTTATTAGAATGAAGTCGACCTAAGGTCGGACTTGTTAATAGTATAAAGCTGATTAAGAATCGAGCTTGCTAGAACGAAGCTGACTATGAGTCGAGCTTGTTAGGACGAAGATGACTGAGAGTCGAGCTTGTTAAGAGAACGAAGCTGATTAAGATTCGAGCTTGTTAAGAGAACGAAGCTGATTAATAATCGAGCTTATTAAGAGAACGAAGCTGATTAAGAATCGAGTTCGTTAAAACGAAGCTGACTAAGAGTCGAGCTTGTTGAAATTAGTGTACCATAATGTTTGATCGGGTAGAACTGCGATTTTTATTGAAGTAGGAACATGTTTACATCAAATGGAAAGCTAGAACTATGACAAATTCAAACTTGTAGATTCCATTAACCTTCGAACTGAACTAGGAGTTGAACTAGAAGTAATACTTGATGAGGTGAGTGGCGTGCCATGGGTGCTTCAACTATTCACCATCAGGATGAGCAATCATGTAAGTCCCCTCTTTGACGATTCGAGTAACAGTGTAGGGACCTTCCCAGTTGGGAGATAGCTTGTTCTGCTGGGTTCTCCTTCCTGTTGCCTCGATCTTCCTTAGTACGTGGTCACCTACTTAGAATGATCTCGTCTTCACCTTCTTGTCATGGTAACTCTTAGTCCGCTGCTTGTAGTTGACCATTCAAAGGTAAGCAGTATCTCGCTTCTCGTCAACTAAATCTAAGTCGATCAATCTGTTAGTGTCGTTCTGCTCTTGATCGAAGAAGGATATTCTAGCATTAGGAAATCGCAGCTCAGCAGGTGCCATGGCCTCTGATCTATATGTAAGAGCAAATGGGGTTTCCCCCGTAGGCCCCCGAGTGGTTGTACGAACTGCCCAAAGAGCAAGGGGAAGTTCGTCCAACTAGTTGCTGCGTCGACCTACCAAGCCCGTCTTGAGTGAGGATAGCACGAGTTTGTTTGCTGCTTCAGCTTGCCCATTTCCTTGAGGATAGGCAACAGATGACTGCCAATGCTTGATTCCCACTCTATTCATTTCCTCCTCGAATGCTCTGGAAAACTGTAAACCATTATCTGATACTATAGCTCGGGGGATCCCAAATCGACACCAGATGAAGTCGTGTATGAAGTTGATGGCATTTTCCTTTGTGATGCGAGCTAGTGGCTTTGCTTCGACCCACTTGGTGAAATAGTCAATTGCCACAATCACATACTTGCAATTTCCCCGAGCGGGAGGGAAGGGTCCAATCAAGTCGACGCCCCATATATCAAATGGCCAAGCAGCGATCACTGGAGTTTGCTCCGTTGTAGGCAGATGAGGTAGGTTGGCAAACCTTTGACATTGGTCACATTGTTGGACAAAGTCATGAGTGTCAGCTCTCATGTGTAGCCAATAATACCCCTGAGTGATCAATTTGTCGGCTAGAGTTCTGGCCCCTGGGTGTCCACCACAAATCCCACTGTGCACCTCATGCATTAGCTGAGTGATCTCTTGAGGATGAATGCACTTCAACAGTGGTCTAGTGTATGATCTCCTGAATAGCATGCCTCCTTGAATAACATATCTCGGAGCTTTCTTTTTGATAGCTCGAGCTTTCTTCTCGTCCTCTGGGAGCTCGCCTGTCTCTAGGTATGCCTTCATTTCTTCGATCCAGCACTTGTTGTAAGCCCAATTTCTCAAGCGATCTTCCACACATTGAATTTTGACCCTTTCATAAGCTGGATTCTCGAGGTAGGAGATGGGCTCTTCATGTTGCTCGTCTGTAGTGGCCAGTTTCGAAAGCAAGTCGGCCAACTCATTATCTTCTCGACCAATCCTTTGGATTTCCCAAAACTCTAAGTCTTTTGTCAGTTCCTTCACCAGGTCGTGGTATTTGACTAAGGTGGAGTTTAGTACCTCATACTCGCCTCTAACCTGATTGACTATTAGTTGGGAATCACAATATGCCATGATTTTAGTCGCTCCAAAGCACTTGGCGTACTCGATGGCTGCTACTAAGGCTTCATACTCCGCCTGGTTATTGGATGCATCAAACTTGAACCTCAACGACTCCTCATATACTGTCCCAGACTCTGGCTGTATCAGAACAATCCCAGCTCCACTGACATTCTTTGTAGCTGACCCATCTGAATAAACCTTCCAGCAATCGTCGGGCAGAGAAGTGACGAGCTGGGACTCTTGTTCCTTTCCCTTAGCTTTTTCTTTTTGAACTCGCACCTCACTGTCCTCCTTGGTGAACGTAAGCTCGACCAGGAAGTCTGCCAAGGCTTGAGCCTTCAACGCCTTTCGAGGTCGATACTCGATGTCGAATTCCGTGAGGGCAATTGACCAATTGAGTAAGCGACCTGAACTCTCTGGCTTGTGCAAAATTTTTCTCAAGGGTGCATTCATGAGCACCATGATAGGATGAGCTAGGAAATAAGCTCGCAGCTTCCTTGAAGCTACGACTAAGGCATAGGCGACCTTCTCAGCATTGTAATATCTGCCCTCCACATCTAATAGGGCCTTGCTAACATAGTATACGGGCTTTTGAAGCCCTTCCTCTTCTTGAACCAGAATTGCAGCAACTGCTTTGTCCCTCACAGATAGATACACGAACAAAATCTCTCCAGTGGTCGGGCTACTCAATAGAGGTGAAGTAGCGAGGTAGTCCTTGAGCTGTTGGAACAACGAATGACATTCGGCCGTCCATTCAAAATTTTTTGTTCCCCTCAAAGCTTTGAAGAAGGGGAGAGACCTTTCCGCCGACTTGGATATGAAGCGACCTAGGGCTGCCACTCTTCCATTAAGTCGCTGCATCTCTTTGACACTGGTGGGCTCCTGCATGTCGACTAGAGCTTTGATCTTTTCTGGGTTTGCCTCTATTCCTCATTGTGACACCATAAATCTGAGGAATTTACCCGCTGCTACACCAAAGACACATTTGCTTGGGTTAAGTTTCATGTCGTTTGCTCGTAGATTGGCGAACGTTTCCTTTAGGTCAACCACATGATGTCCGTCTTTGTTTTGATGACCATATCATCAACGTAGGCCTCCATGTTTCGGCCAATCTGTGAAGCAAAGACTTTGTTGACCATACGCTGGTAGGTCGCTCCTGCATTTTTAACCCAAATGGCATCATGGTATAACAATAGATGCCCCCAGCTGCTTGGAAAGCTGTCTTCACTATGTCATCCTCATGTATCTTGATCTGATGATAGCCTGAATAGGCATCTAGAAAGCTGAGGGTGGAGTGGCCAACAATGGAATCAACAAGTTTGTCAATTCTAGGGAGAGGATAGCTGTCTTTTGGGCAGGCAAGGTTGAGATTGGTGAAGTCGACGCACATTCTCCACTTGCCATTTGACTTCTTCACCATGACCACATTGGCTAGCCAGGTTGTATGTGTGGCCTCTTTGATTATACCTGCACTCAAAAGTTTTTATACCTCGAGTTTAATGGCCTCCTCCTTGTCGCGAGCAAAGCTTCTCAGTCTCTGAGGTTTGGGTTTTATGGTCGGGTTGACCTCCAGCCTATAAACAGCGACCTCTTCCTTTATCCCCCTTATATCCTCTACTCGCCATGCAAAGACATCGTTGCTTTCCTTGAGTAGCTCGATAATCTCTACCCTTTCTTCAGGTGCCAATTGTTTTCCAATCTGAATTTTCTGCTCGAGATAGGAAGGGTTTGTGATTGCGATTCGATTCCGGCTCGTCTCTGACCTCCGGCTACGGACCGTCTCTGAATTGTAGGGTCTCAATGATGATTTCTCTGACCCTCTGCCTTTCTTCGGCCCCCAGGTGTGGAGCCTCCTTAGCTATCATCTCATCCAGCTCATCTGCAGTCTCACTGGTGGTGGCCCCCGAGTTATTGTCGATCTGGAGGCATAGCTTGCCTATGGAGACTTGGTCGACCATAACTGTATCCGGATCAACCATGGTGGTTTCAGAGTGACGTGTCGGCTCAGTCATGATCTCGTCATGTGAGCAATAGGTTGACTCTTCCACGATGGTGATTGTAGATAGTCGAGTAGTTTTGGTGACCGACTGAGATAACTTTAAGTACCCTTCAAGAGTTTCGATCTCCAGTTCCCTCTTCTTTCTCTCTCGAAGGACATGATCGAGGTATGCTCGAGCTGTGCCTTGCACATAGCCGACTCCAGCCAGTGTGGGGAATTTAACTCGTTGGTGGGGGATTGAGGCAACCATTCCAAGTGTGACCTGGCTAGGAATTCCAAGAATAGCAGCATAATCACTATTGACATCTATGACAATAAATTTTACCTTAGAAACGACCCTGTAGGGATGTTGTCCTAGGTCGACATCTAGCTCGATCTGCCCTTTGGCATCGACCCGGTGGTTGGTGAAGCCTTCCAATCTACCATCATATCTTTCAAGCTGCTCATTCAAGAGACCCATTTCCTGGAATGTTTTATAGAACAAAATATCCTTGCAGGCCCCCGTGTCAACTAAGAGTCTGCTCGTCGTACATCCATCAATGAGTCCTGGGATGACGAGAACCTGCTCTCTAGCCGCCATATTAGTTTCTAGCTCGTAAGGATGAAAGTTGATCACCTCGTCTCTGACGTGGCTCCTTGGTGGCACATGTGGGGCTTTGTTGAGCTGAAAAATCTTATGT
Source organism: Adenophora triphylla var. japonica (assembly GCA_022495995.1). Taxonomy (NCBI): domain Eukaryota; kingdom Viridiplantae; phylum Streptophyta; class Magnoliopsida; order Asterales; family Campanulaceae; genus Adenophora; species Adenophora triphylla. Next base: position 198,240 of record JAFEMH010002301.1, on the reverse strand, counting down.
TTGATGGCCGTGTTGCTGGCTTGCTCAGTGATGACACCCAGATTCAATCTTGGCTGCCTTGGCTCCTGATGTCCACCTGCAAGTCGCTCACCACCGCCTGCCTGGGGTCTTTTCACATAAGCATCGAGCCTTCCCTGATCGACCATTCTCTGAATGATACGCTTCAAACTCATACAATCCTCAGTAGTATGGCCTGTATCCTTGTGGTAACCACAGTACTTGCTATTTTCCCTTCTGAACTTATTGCCTGGGTTCATGGGGGCAGGTGGTGCCAGCTCGACTGCATTCATTATTTCAGTTCGACTCACCGTTAGGGGAGTGAAAGCCTCGGGCACTTTCTCTGTCGCCCTGGTTCTGTTCTTTCCATTCTTATTATTTCCCCCGCTCTTGGTTGAGTCCTTCTTGTCATCAGCGACCTCAGTCTTGGGGCCTTTCCCATTTTTCTTTTCTTTTCTCTCCTCGGCCAAAGCTACATTGTAGGCCTTCTCGAACAACTCTTGTCGAGTTGTGACTGTTCGAACTATTAGCTCGTAATCCATGTCTGCTGAGGAAATCCCACTTCTGAAACAATTGATTACCTCCCTGTCTGTGAGGTCCTCCTCGATCTTGTCAACCATCTCCTTAAACTTGGTGTAGTAGCTCATTGAGCTTTCATTTTTCCCTTGCACCAGGTTGTTGAGATTGGTGACAGTCATCTTCCGAGCTCCTATAGTCGAGAAGCGATCCAAGAACTTTGTTCTCATATATGTCCAGGTCGAGATGCACCCCAATGCTAGTCCATTGAACCATGTAAGAGCTGCCCCTGTGAGGGTGCTGATGAGGGCTTTGCACATCATGTCGTCCTCATTGGAGACAAAGCACATGGTTGCTTCTAGGTGCTGTATGTGGCTTTTAGCATTGGTTGCACCCGAATACTTCTCCAGGAGAGGCAATCTGAAACCGGGGGGAGGTCGACGGTCAATCAATTCCTTGAATAAGAGTCGAAGAGCAAAATCCACTCGTTCGCTCTTTCCAGTATCACCTTTCTTTTCAGCTTCCCACTGCTCAAACTTCTTCTTCTATAGCAGCCACTCTCTGGCATCAGGTCTGTCATCCCTAGCGTGGGAGACATCATTCGACCTTTGCTTCTCTTCCTGGTGATTCTCTCTCCCAGAATTGGCTCTATGTCTTTCGCTTCTAGGGGGAGTTATCTCTCTGTCCCTCCTGTCCCTGTGTAAAGGGGACCTCACAGACAGAGTTGGCGACCTGCGCCTGTCGTCTCTTAGTGGCGATCTGTGCCTATCGTTACGGGGTGGCGACCTGCGCCTTGCTTCTCTTATAGGCGACCTGCGCCCATTCCTTTCCCTATGGGATTGAGACCTTTGTGTCCTGGCTGATGATCTACGCATGCTTCGATTGGCCTCTAGCTGTGCCCTCAGATCTGATTGGGCCTCCTGCTCTCTATTCCTGTTGAGGGTGGCCCTCAGATCGTCACTTGGGACGTGAATGGGTGATTGAGGCCGCAGCACCATCCTTTGCTCGACATTTTGTCCTACAGTCTCCTTTGGCCGAGCACTCCTAGCATGCTCCCTGTTTGAAACTTTAGATGGAGCCACCCTCTCAGACCTCCTATCAGCCTGTTCTGCCTCCTCCATTGCTAGTAATTCGGCTAGAATTTGGGCTCGTTCCAACAGCATCTCCTTCCTGCTTAAGGGATTAGATGAGGGACCTGCCCTGTTTCTAGCATTAGTTTGCCCTGTTGGACGCTTCGGTGGAGGTGGTGCTCCCTGTCCCTCCATAGGTCGCTTGTCTCTCCTTCCATCCGGCAATCCCCTGCCATCAGCCACACTGTTAGATCGCGTTGCCCTAGCGTGTTGACGCGGTGGAGGGGGAGGAGGCAAATTAGCGTTTCGAGTGTTTGCATTGGCATTATTGTTTCCTTCATCGTGCCCGAGTGAAGCCTCAGATACATTTCCATCCGAAATCACCATGATTGCAGGTCAAGAAAACTTTCGAGGTCAAGCTATGCACGTTTCCCGGCAATGGAACCAAACTGATGCCGCAAGAAATGTACTTATCAATCTTCCTCCACGTGGCAGGACTGATCACCTGACTCCTTGACCTGAAAACCAGAACCCACGACTAGCAGGATGTGTCTCCGGCTTAGACCCTCGGGCGTGAGAGTAAGTATTTGAAGATTGGAGAGCAAAAATGTATTGAACAAATGCTATTCAGATAACAAAATTGCAGTTACCTCGGAACCATTATAGTGGTAATGTATTTATAGTTTGATGTAGGTGGTTTATTTGATAGGGCTACATGAGCGCCGAGATTTGTGGGACAGTTATGCATCATGTGAACGTGTCCTTAAACGGTCCCTGATTTGTAGGGAAGCAGTTATGGAAAGAGTACAAGCACGTGCGCCTGTAACTGTTAGGTCGATGCTAGCTTGGCAGGTCTAGGTCGACGCTTGGGGTTTGGTCGACCTGACTAACGGGTAGAGTTGGATCGTACCCATAACATGACTTGGATCATAAGGTCGGACTTAGTTAGGTCGGGACCTGGTAGGTCGGACAATGAACTTAAGTCAACGTATCAATAAGATGGGCCTTGGGCCATGTGATCATTGGGCCTAGCCCATTGAGAATGTGGTGACCATAATTGCTTAAGGACTGGGCTTTACTCGCTTGGCCCAGCTCGATACTTTTGGTATGTTCAGTCACTTTGCGCGTTTTGAAAGAGAGTTCGAATGTCGAACTCCAGTTTTGAACCGGGCATTACATTGTTAGCGATTTTAAGGGAAAAAAGCATTAAATGATATGCGATCAACGAATCATTTTGCAACTCGGACTTTTGATATGTAAATACTATCACGAGCCAAACGGCTCGGACTTGTAAATGATAGTATTTAAAATGCGGTATCAACAGAATCAAACGATCTGAATTTTAAAGGTGCGATCAACGAACCAAATGGCTCGGACTTGTAAAGTTGCGTTATTTAAATGACATTCAACGGATCAAACGATCTGGACCGTTAAATGACTACCACGAACCGAACGGTTCGGACGATAAAGTTGCGTAATGTAAATGACATTCAACGGATCAAATGATCCGGACCGTTAAATGATATAAAAGTAAAGAAACGGGGCCGAAACGCCATTTTAACCCGAGATTACTTCTCTTACGGGAGAGAAGAGGATCTTGGACAAAAACGTAACGGACCCCGTCAACGGTGACGTCTACATTTCAATGACTTTTGACCGAAACGGTTGTAGCGACGGGCGCATAAACCGAGACGGAATGAGTGTTTAGGGAGAGAGAGTGTTACCTATGGCCAGGGGTTGACTCTTTTGGCTCGGTTGACGTATACGGGATACGGTTTAGTGTTTGTGAGATTGTCACGGCCAGAATCACAAGTGATATCTAAGGTGATAACAGCACCAACAATAGCACTTGGGATAGCACACACACACTTTGAAAAATAAAACAATTTTATAAAAGAGTTTGCAGCGGAATAAAAACACCAAAATTATTTTTCTCAAGTTATATAAATATAACTTGAGAGTGCCTCTTAGGCAAGACTTTATAATCACTAAAAATGAATTTACAAAGCCGAAAATGTTCCATATAGCTATAACAATTTTGAGCTTTATGGAACAAGAGATAAAGAACGGAATCCTATCCTAGCCTTCACACAACTTGATACAAATGTAATCAAGTTCGAAATTACAAGGGAGGAAGAATTAAAAGAACCAAACAAAGAACTCTATCTCTAAGCATTCGAAGGTGTGAATGTGTTGGTGTAAATTGGCATGTCTTGGTATATCTTCAAATGAAACCTTCCAAGCTTATTTATAGTCTTCAATTTACTTGAAGGCTACTCAATTAACAGCCTTGGGGCTGTATATGCACGTTGAGGAAGAGTAGGGAGAGTGGTTGAGATTGTTCCTCAATTTTAGCTCCCACTTCCTAAATTGTAGCAACCAAGTTGTTTAATCCTCAAGTCCAAGCTTTCACGCCTTGTACTCCCAAACTTTGTCGGCCTTGTACTCTTCTATAACTCAGCAACAACTCCTTGACCAAGTCTCCACACGTTTTTAATTGTTGTTGCCAAAATACCGAATTTATGCATAAAATGCATAAATCATTTCCTTCCAAATTCCACACGTGTCTAGCTCTTTCTTTGATGCTATTGCACTCTGAAATATAAACATAAATCATAGACTATACATATTATATTAGCACATTAGTCCATTAAATAATAAACAAGAAATATACAACTATATAAATTCCAGTTCAGGAAATCATCTGCGATATCACCTGGAATTTGGGAAATTATCTACGATATCACCTACAGTTTACACTAACAATCTCCCCCTTAGTTGGATATTTCTTTCCAAACCTAATGTGTTGCTCTCCTGCAAGGTTAGTCTATAAACAAATATACAGAGCATAGAAACACAGTATAAAATCTCCACAAAAATTAACTCCCCCTTAATCAAGGAGCTAATCACAAATAATGATTTATCACAATAAACTAATTTATTTCAAACTTTAACAAGTTTTCGAAATAAACTAAGTTAACATAAAAAACCATAAACCATTGTAGCAAAATATCATCCAAAAACTAGCAAAACATCATAGCAGTTAATATTTTTAAACAAACCACCTAAAGTGTTTAGCAACCAATATAAATAAAAGAAAAGAAAATTGTTTAAGGAACCACATCACATCACCAAAATAAAAGATATTGTTTTAGGACCACCACAAAACCAGCCACCCACACGATAGTGGCAACATCAACCTTCAGGTTTATCAACCTTCAGGTTTCAGCTTTCTTCTTCTTCAAACTCCTCTTCTTCTTCATCTTCCTTCTGATCTCCTTCCCTATCACTTCCACCATCACTTGAGCCAGCACTGGTGGTAGCACCTGCAGTAGCACCAGCTCCAGTAGTTGCAGCAGCAGCAGATCCTCCCCAGTTTGGGAAGAAATTTCATCAATGAAAGCATCAGTAACCTGCTTAAGCTTAGCCCATCCCTCAGCAAGTTCTCCCATTGCACTTGACTGTTTGTGCAAGAAGTTAATCACTGTTGCCTTTGGGATTGATGGACCAGAGTTGCCCAGTAGATTTATCATGTTGGTCAGAATACTTGCAGCATCAGTTCCTGCAAAAGTATTAGGGGCAGCACCTGGGAAAGCACTTGAGATATCACGTGAGATAGCACTGGGAAGAACAGGGGCTGTTTCATCAGATTTGTTCCAAGAAAGATCTTTTGTATACCTTTTACCCTATTTCAGTTGTTGATCAATGGTATAGTACTCAGGTTCAGTGGTGAAAACATCAGAGGCTTCAATGGGCAAGGATTGAAAAACTAAAACTTTGAAGATTAAAGAAGGATAGGGGAAAAAGCTAATGTGCATTTCTTTCTTTCTACCCCATGAAGCTATGTGTTTGAACACTAATCTTCCAAAGTTAATCCTTAAGTTTTTACCCAATCTGTACAACACATTCGCATGCTCCAATGTCACAATAGGTTCATTAGTTGTAGGGAGCCAATTGAAGATGCACAATTTGTGAAGCACAGAATACAGAGAAGTAAGCCTAGAAGCATGAAGTTTTTCCTTTAAAGGCCAGGACTGCAGTTTGTAGTAAGTGAGCAATCTTACCATTTCATCTCTATTAACCCTAATGCTCTCATCATCTAAATTTGGGAGGCCTAAAACCTTGTTAATTAGGGCTGGAGTAAATGAATAAACTTTTCCCCTAACAAATACCTTCCCAAATTTTTCAGATCCTTCATCATCCAAATGAGCATGCAGATTAGCAAAGAAATTTCTCACCACACTTTCAACAAACACAGAAGCATGCTTATTAGCATTAAGAAAATTCCTGTCCTTCAAAAATTGAACCATTCCTTCCTTTTCTAACTGACCCTCATCAATGTGCTTTTCTTTTAACAATCTCTTACTCGAATTATTAAACCAAAATTCCATATTTTCTTTCTTATAAAATTCCAGAGTAAGAAAAGGTTTTGGAAAAGCCTTATCCTCTTCATTTCGAATAATCTCATCACCAGAATTACCACTAGAGGAATGAGTAGGAACAGAGGAGGGGGCAGGTGTTACCTCAAATGATATCTTCTTCTTGGTAGCACCTTTGGTAGCACTCACAGAAGCTTTGCCCTTGGCCTTCTTCTTCTGAAAATCAGAGAGAGTTTCCTCTTCATCACCATCCACCCAAGCATCAAAAGAGTCCACATAAGGTTCCTTCTCCTTGTTGGCATCAAAATTCTCGTCACTCATATGGGGTGAGGATACATCTAAGGAACTTTCTGAGACTTCAACCGGATCAGAGGTGGTATTTGAAGTTGCCTTGGACCTGATTGAACTTATACGGTTGGAGGACCTCCTCTTTGCAAGTTGAGGAGATAGCTTGGATGTTGGAGCTTTCCTCTTCCTCTTTTCTTTTGATTCGGCCGGAATAAGAGTGACCTTGGGAATGCCATGTTCGAATGAGGCTATGGGGGAAGAGGATGGAACAATAGCCATTGTAGGAGGAGAAGAGCTTGGTGTAATCATGGGAGATGTTTCCATGGATACACGAGAAGCAACGGAGGGGGCAATGCTTGGGGAGATATCCATTTGGTCTGTGTGTGAGGTTTCGGCATTTGCTTTGGATGGAGAAGCCATGGAGTTTTTTGGGAATTTTTGAGAATGATTTTGACCTAGGTTGAGGGAGAAAGAAGACGCAGGAGCGAGGGTTTAAGAAAGGAGAGAGAGGGTAACGGTTAGAGAGAGAAAAGGGAGAGGTAGAGTGAAAATAGGAGAGTGATTAGATAGGGAACAAAAGAATTAATTTTATTTGACTACTTAACCCTATCTAAACTAACCCCTATTATTTCTCTCCTTTAACCCTATCCACACATTTTTAAAATTAACCCTAACCACACCGTTTTTAAAAAAACCTAACAACTCAAAAACAACACGGTTGAAACAAAAATAAAATGATTTTTTTTTTTTTTTAAGTAAAAACGTTAAAACAAAAAAATGAGTAAATCAAATATTTTGTAACTAAGCCCGAACATTATATGCACAAATCAAACTAAATATGGGTTAGTTACTTAACAAAGTTTACCAAAAATAAAGGAAACTTGTTGAAGACGTTTTCAAAATCGTAAACTCTTTAATTAAAAAGACTTTCAGATTTTGAAAAATTAATCAACAATATTTCGAGAATATAAAACTAATATAGCACACACTAATGTGTTAAGGCAATGATGGTAACACGTAGGATAACACATGTGATATAAATCCCCTTGATAAATATTTTCAGTTTCAAACACTTGAGGCATAACAAGCTTAGCCATTTTTAGACACTTAAGGCATAACAAGCTGAGCATTTTTCATGCACTTTAGGCATTACAAGCCTATATTCTTTTTAAGTACATTGCTTGTTATAAAGGATCAATACACTTCTTTAAACAAGAAAGCATCGTAGTAACGAGCTCCGTGCTTCGAGTTATATTTCAAGTGTAAAGATAAAGTGATTTATGCCTTTCAAGTAGGGTACACTGTAGTAGCGAACTCCATGTCCCTAATACTAAGCATAAATCACCTCATACATTCTCATTGGCAAGAGTACATCGTTGCAGCGAACACCGTGCCCCGAGCTCGAGAGAATAGTATGGATAAAATGCCTTTGCCTTTTATTTATCAAAAAGAAATTAGTGACTTTGTCACTTTAAGCATATGAAGGGGAATGATATCAAACATGCTAACTTAAGTAATAACCTACCATAACAAAAAGGTCAGTATGTGCCACGGTTAGAACTAAGCTAACCAGATCAAAAGAGAATGAAATCATTTTTTTTAATAAACAGAAAAAATTACACTAATATACAAGTGTTACCCTGAGTGATAACATCACCTGGGGTAGCACAGACAAACAGACTCAGAGATTACAAAGATCAAGAGATCTTTTCAAACTAGAAAATCTCTCGTGGTCTAAGGCCTTAGTAAAGATATCAGCCAGTTGATACATAGTATCAATATGATCAATGTTAATTAGGCCTTTATCTACCATATCTCTAAGAAAATGATGACGTATATCTATGTGCTTAGTACAGGAATGTTGAACGGGGTTTTTTGAAATGTTGATAGCACTCAGGTTATCACAGTACATAGTCAAAGAATTACTCTCTAGACCATAGTCATCTAGCATATGTTTTAGCCAAATAAGTTGTGAGCAACAACTGCCAGCTGCAACATACTCAGACTCAGCTGTGGAAAGAGAGACACAAATTTGTTTACGACTATACCATGAAACTAAATTGTTACCCAAGTAAAAACACCCCCCACTAGTACTTTTCCTATCATCCATATCCCCCGCCCAATCCGAGTCGCTAAAGCCTACCAAATTGGTATTAGTATCCTTACTAAACCAAATCCCTAATTCACTTGTTCCTGAAACATATTTAATTATCTTTTTGACAGAATTAAGGTGTGAGACTTTAGGATTGGCTTGATAACGTGCACAAACGCACATGTTGAACATGATATCAGGACGACTAGAAGTGAGATAGAGAAGGCTACTTATCATAGAATGATATAAAGTAGGATCAACATCCTCACCTACTTGGTCTCTACCATGTTTTAGAGAAGAACACATAGGGATTTTTGAACTTTTTGCTCCTTCCAACCCAAACCGTTTCACTAGGCTCTTTGCATACTTGCTTTGTTAAATGAATATTCCTTCATTTTATTGTTTCACCTGTAAGCCTAGAAAGAATGTTAACTCACCAATCATGCTCATTTCAAATGTTTATGTCATAGTATCTACAAAATCTTTTAAACACGTTTGAGAAGTAGAGCCATATACTATGTCATCAACATAGATTTGAACAATGACTGTCTCTTTGCCATGCCTTAGGATAAATAAGGTCCTATCTGCTTCTCCTCTTATAAAACCATATTCAAGTAAGAAAGAGGTTAAGCGACCATACCATGCACGTGGAGCTTGTTTCAAGCCATATAAGGCTTTATCAAGTCTATATACATGGTTTGGTAGATGAGGATCTTCAAATCCTTTTGGTTGTTCAACAAAAATTTCTTCTTTTAAATAACCATTTAAAAAGGCAGCTTTAACATCCATTTGAAACAAAGTAATTTTTAGAAAACAAGCTATAGCCAAGAGGAGTCTTATGGATTCTATTCTAGCAACATGAGCAAAGGTCTCATCAAAGTCAACACCTTCAATTTGGGTGTAACCTTGTGCTACGAGACGAGCTTTGTTCCTAACAATATTTCCTTGCTCATCTGATTTGTTCTTGAAAATCCATTTTGTACCAATTACATTTGTATTAATGGGACGTGGTACTAGACACCAAACTTCATTACGAGCAAATTGTTCAAGTTCCTCTTGTATGGCATGTATCCAAAAATTGTCTTTTAAAGCTTCAGAAATATTTTTGGGTTCTAAAAAGGAAACAAAATAGGAATATTTTACCTTGTGGTATGTGGTGGACATGCACATATACCTTGCCATTTCACGGTTACTAAAATGCCCTTTGTTCCTTGTTTGTACCCCTTCACTTGCTTCTCCAATGATTTGAGATGAAGGATGATCTCTTCTGATCCTAGCTGGTGGATCCCTTCTCAAATCTTCATGCACATGAGAATCATCATCTGACTGTTCATCCTTTTCAGTTGCTGGACTGGTCTTAGGTGATACCAGAGATGCTATCCCTTCAGTGGAAACACTTGGGCCAGCACCTGGGGTATCACTTACTTGATTTTGATCCTCCAGTTCTTCCAGTAATATCAATGGAGATTCCTGTACTCCATCACCTGTAACACTTGCTAAATCATCAAAAACAATGTTAAAATATTCCTGAATGGTTTTTAACCTAAGGTTATAAACCCTATATGCTCGACTGTCCTGAGCATACCCAAGAAATATAGCCTTATCACTTTTAGAGTCAAATTTAGCTAAGTAATCCCGATCATTTAGAACATAACACACACACCCAAATGTATGAAAATAATGAACCTTTGGTATCCTACCATTCAAAATTTCATAAGGTGTCATTCTAGTACCAGGTCTTAGAAAAACTCTATTGGCCGTGTGACAAGCTGTGTTTAAGGCCTCAGCCCAAAATCTTTTTGAAATTCTTTTTGAAAACAACATCACACATACCATTTCAAGTAAGGTCCTATTTTTCCTTTCAGCCACCCCATTTTGTTGAGGTGTTTTAGGAGTAGAAAACTCTTGTTTAATTCCTTTTAATTCACAAAATGTAAAGAACAAAGAATTATCAAACTCCGTTCCATGATCAGACCTTATTCGCATGATAAGAGCACAAAACATGTTTTTGATTTTAGCATGTAAGATCTTAAACTTTTCAAAAGTTTTTGATTTTTCTTTCAAAAAATATACCCAAGTAAATCTAGAAAAATCATCAACTATTACAAAAGTATATCTCTTACCTCCTAGACTGTCTACCTCCACTGGACCCATTAAATCCATATGCATCAATTGAAAATAGTGAGTTGTCCCAGAATACTCCTCATTATGTTGGGTAGCACTATGGGTAGCACGTGTTTGTTTACCTTTAAGACAGTCTTCACATATGATTTTCGTACTTATGTCCAGACTAGGTATACCTCTTATAGCTTCAGCATTAATGAGTTTCACAATGTTTCGAAAATGGACATGACCCAATTTTTGATGCCACAAGGTAGCATCATCAACCCTCACAGAATGACACACTTGTTTATCTTCAACAAGATAACAGTTATTACTTGACCTAGTACCAGTCATAACACAGTTATTGGTACAATCAAAAACTTCACAAGTGGTTTTATTGAATTTCACTTCAAGGTTGTCATCACAAAGTTGGCTAATACTAATTAAATTAGTTACAAGTCCATCAACATGCAAAACATTTTTCAAAGCAGGAAATCCAGGTACATTTAATATTCCTTTTCCTACTATATTACTCTTGCCACCACCACCATATGTTACACTACCACCTTGAATAGGTTCATATTCTTTTAAAAACATTTTTGTTTTTGTCATGTGGCGTGAACAACCACTATCAAAATACCATGAACCTTCAACATTAGTTTTTAAGGCAGTGCACACAACATCACATATTAGGTTAGATTTAGGTTTCCACACTTTCCTATTTTGATAATTTTTCTTCTGACTGCCAGTGATATCTGACGTGCTAGATAGCACTTCAGGTATCACACAGGAACTGGACTGTTTCTTTAAGAGAGTTTTACAATCATTTTTCAAATGTCCAGTAGAGTAACAGTAGTTACATATTTTTACCTTGTCAGAAGACATATCAGAAGATATTAGTTCAACATGGTCTCTTTCTTTAACAAAAACTAACTTATCTTCCTTATTAGACAAAGTAGATGTAATAGCATTTAAAGACTCTTGAAAACCCATACCTGCCTTGAGTGGTTTGCTCAACCCAAGAATTGCATCTAACTTGGAAGAACTTGTGTTGAGTTTCTTAAATGTTGCCTCGGCAAGAGTAAGTTTGGCCTTGACTTTGTCCAGCTCCACATCCTTCTTTGTGAGTTGAACTTCCAATCTAGTCAAGCCATCAGTCAGGTCTTGAACCTCTTTGGACAGAGAAATCACCTTCTTGTTCTCTTTCTTCCATTCGTCCACCAATTCTTTGCAAAGGTTATTAAGACCACAAATGAGTTCATCCTTACTGAACTCCTTACTTGGTTCACCATCTTGTGAACTACCTGCATCCATGTTAACAGAACCCACAAAACAAACAACATTTATCAAATTTAAATCTGTATACCTGTTGGATGATATCTCAGGTGCTATCCCACTTTGGATATCACATGGGGTACCACTGACAGAATCCGAGTCACAATTTGTGACCACCATTGCTGTTTGATCTGAATCTTCATATTGATTTGTCTCCTTATCCTCATTGTCACTGAGTGAAACCCATAGGTTCTTTCCCATCTTCCTTAGAGTGTTATCACACTCGTTTGAGTAATGACCCCATCCAGAGCAAGCATGACATTGGATTGATTCAAGGTATTTTGGATCAGATCTGGATTGATCTGATGATGCTCTCCTTATGGGACCACCTTTCTGAGTAGATGGAAATGTCCTCTTTGGCATTGAATTGTACACCTTGGTTTGTTGCTCTTTAGCCTTCACCTGCACATTTTCTTTGTTAAATTTTCTCACCATTGAGTTATATTTCCTAGCAAGTAAGGCAACACTGGCATCTTCACCTAATTCCTCAAAAATTTCGTCATCCTCATTAGTTGAACCACTAGAGGATTGAACTTTTAAAGCAACACTCTTACCTTTAGAAGCTTCACTTTGCTCAGCAAGGTTTGACTCAAATTTTTTTAAAAGCTCATTAAGGAATTGATGTCCATAGTAGAAAGGTTGTGAGCCTCTTCTATAGATGAAACCTTTATATTAAAACGCTCAGGGAGAGTTCTAATAGCCTTTGAAACCAATTGTTTGTTTGTAAAAGGTTCACCTAAAAGTTGACACTCATTAGCAATGTCAAACAATTTTTCAAAATAAGAGGAAATGGTATCATTTTCACCCATTCTCAACCTTTCAAATTTGCCAGTAAGACCTCTAAGTTTGTTTTCACGCACACTAGAATCACCTTCACAAAAGCTTTTTAAAATATCCCAAGCTTCTTGAGCTGTGGAACTATTTTGAATAAGTTTAAAAATATGCATGTCAACCCACTCAAAGATAGCATTAAGAGCTTTCTCATTATAGTTAGCTAGGGTGATCTCTTCATTAGTCCACTCGCCTTCAGGTTTAACCTGAATATCACCATCCTTATCAGGAGGTAACAGTGGAAGAGAGTACCCATTAACTATAGACCGCCACGGTCGAAGATTAATTGATTTGATATGCGAGCGAAGACGAATTTTCCAATATGCATAATTCGAACCATCTAAAACAGGAAGATGTTTTTGGTTTGGATTTGCAAGATCAAAAGCCATGACACCTAGACCAAGCACTTAGTATCGTTAAGTGACCTGCTCTGATACCAATTGAGATTGTCACGGCCAGAATCACAAGTGATATCCAAGGTGATAACAGCACCAACGATAGCACTTGGGATAGCGCACACACACTTTGAAAAATAAAACAATTTTGTAAAAGAGTTTGCAGCGGAATAAAAATACCAAAATTGTTTTTCTCAAGTTATATAAATATAACTTGAGAGTACCTCTTAGGCAAGACTTTATAATCACTATAAATGAATTTACAAAGACGAAAATATTTCCTATAGCTATAACAATTTTGAGCTCTATGGAACAAGAGATAAAGAACGGAATCCTATCCTAGCATTCACACAACTTGATACCAAAGTAATCAAGTGCGAAATTACAAGGGAGGAAGAATTAAAAGCAGTGTTCTAAAAGACCCCGCCTAAGGGCGCCTAGGCCCCGCCTAGGCGCTAGGCCCCTCTCCAACGCCTAGTTCTAAGCTCCGCCCAAGTCTCGACTAATCCCAACTAATCCCGACTAGTCCCCGACTAGTCCCCGCCTAGGCGCTAGGCCCGGCTCCGCCGCCTAGCATCCGCCTAGCGCTTTTTAGAACCTTGATTAAAAGAACTAAACAAAGAACTCTATCTCTAAGCTTTCGAAGGTGTGAATGTGTTGGTGTAAATTGGCATGTCTTGGTATATCTTCAAATGAAACCTTCCAAGCTTATTTATAGTCTTCAATTTACTTGAAGGCTACTCAATTAACAGCCTTGGGGCTGTATATGCACATTGAGGAAGAGTAGAGAGAATGGTTGAGATTGTTCCTCAATTTTAGCTCCCACTTCCTAAATTGTAGCAACCAAGTTGTTTAATCCTCAAGTCCAAGCTTCCACGCCTTGTACTCCCAAGCTTTGTCGGCCTTGTACTCTTCTATAACTCAGCAACAACTCCTTGACCAAGTCTCCACACGTTTTTAATTGTTGTTGCCAAAATACCGAATTTATGCATACAATGCATAAATCATTTCCTTCCAAATTCCACACGTGTCTAGCTCTTTCTTTGATGCTATTGCACTCTGAAATATAAACATAAATCATAGACTATACAGATTATATTAGCACATTAGTCCATTAAATTATAAACAAGAAATATACAACTATATAAATTCCAGTTCATGAAATCATCTGCGATATCACCTGGAATTTGGGAAATCATCTACGATATCACCTGCATTTTACACTAACAGTTTGAAAAGGTGTTTCGAGGTTGTTTGGTTCGTGTTTGGTTGAAAATTGAGGTTTTCACGCAAATCAAGGCAAAACGGGGCTCGAGAGGGGTTGAAACTGGTTCATGTCGTGGGCTTTGGTGAAAATGGAAAATGTTTTTCTTCTTTTTGAAATGCTTGATAGCCCTCTGTATTTATAGGGTGATTTTGTAAAAGTGTCCGGATGGACTTATACTCAATTTGATGGAGTTTTGTGGTATTTTGGAAAATGGGAGGACTTGCTGGCAATTCTGTTTTGCCTGTAAAACAGTCCGGACGGACTGTGACTCAACCTCAGGAGCATTTTGGTCTTTTCACTCTGAAATCTGATTGATGTTGACAAGAGGGTTGTGGCATGTGTGCCACGTGCCCCTGTGACTCACCAGGGCTAGGATTTTCGTCCCGTTATTCCCGGTTTTATCCATTTTTAAATAACTGTCCGAAAAATGTCCGAAACTCCCCTAAAAAGTGCCGGAAAGTGTGTTTTTCAGGAAAAGCTGTACTTTTACGTGTGATAATGTGTGTTGAGTACGCTTTGACGTTGGGATGCACGGGGAAGTCCCGGGACGTCTTGTTGGCTTGAGAACGGGGAGTTTAACGGGTTCCAGTTTACCTGAAGTAGGTCAGTTAACGGATTCTGGTTAACTTTTAATGGATTTTGATGATCCGGATTCGGGTACTTACAGTTAGCCCCTTAGTGACGTCACTTTTGAAGGAAGTGGGGTCGTTGAAAAAGATAAGGATCCAAATCCGGGGATGCCTTATTTGAAGAGACCTGAGAGGTCAGCTGGCTGGACCCTTGGCGGAAGGATTCCTACGTATCCCAAGTGGGAATCAAGCTGATTGTAGTTCGTAGGTGCAAGGGCCGCGCGTGGGGACCTTGACCTAAGCGAGACTGTTGTGAGGCGTCTAAACCTAAGCGAGACCATTGCGAGGCATCTGAACCTGAATGGAGACTATTGTGAGGCGTCTGAACCTAGGATTTCTGAAACTTTCGAGGGCGTGTGGTGCCTCAGACCGAGATTACTGAAACATTCGAGGGCGTGTGGTGCCTCAGACCGAGATTACTGAAACATTTGAGGGCGTGTGGCACCTCAGACCGAGATTACTGAAACATTTGAGGGCGTGTGGCGCCTCAGACCGAGATTACTGAAATATTTGAGGGCGTGTGGCACCTCAGACTGAGATTACTTGAAACATTTGAGGGCGTATGGCGCCTCAGACCGAGATTTCTGAAACATTTGAGGGCGTGTGGCGCCTCAGACCGAGATTACTTGAAACATTTGAGGGCGTGTGGCGCCTCAGACCGAGATTACTGAAACATTTGAGGGCGTGTGGCACCTCAGACCGAGATTACTGAAACATTTGAGGGCGTATGGCGCCTCAGACCGAGATTACTGAAACATTTGAGGGTGTGTGGCGCCTCAAACCGAGATTACTTGAAACATTTGAGGGCGTGTGGCGCCTCAGACCGAGATTACCGAAACATTTGAGGGCGTGTGTGTTAGTGATATGCCCTAGGCCTATAGTTGATAGACTTATATGTTGACATTATTTATTATTATATGAAAAGTTTATTATTTGATTATTATATGTTTTGCATATTTATTGTAATAATCTCTGTCCCTAATTATTAATGGATAATCATATGATGATTATATGCATAGAGATGCACATTGAAATTATGGGTACTTAATAGTGAACAAGTGACTAGACTTGACCCGTTTGATATTTATGTCATGGTCAAATGTCATAATTAAATCTCATACGGTCACTTCATTTAGTCCCTAGACCTGAGATTATCATGACCTTACATATGATGAAAGTTATGTTTGATTTTAGTCAAACGATATCTTAACACGATATTTATAAAGGCTATCTTTGGCATGATCGGATTCATGATGGGAAGGATGATAAGTCAAGATGGAATTTGTCCCTCGAAAGCGAGATGTTTTGCTTGGGCCCCTCGATGAGTGATAATGATAAAAGTGTATGGCCATACCCCAATGCGATTGAATTATCATTATACTCAAGATCGAGAAAGCATTGAACAAATACAAGTTGACGTGGACCATGACTTGTGTTCAATATAACATCGTGAGACAAAGGGAGAAATGGAAGTATACCATTGGAAACGTGAACTCTTACGTTATATTAATTGGGTAGACATAATGGCTTGCTAGAGTCCGCTTATGTTTTATGAGGGTCGATATGATCGAACTCATTGCCAACATAATATAATCCTATTGGGTCACACACAATTAGAATGAATTGGTTAAACCAAAGGAAGAAAATTGAGATTTCCTCATCAGGCATAAGTCATCGCGCGACAGATCCTGTCCATGGGACTCGTCTGGTCGTGCGACAGATCAAGCCACAGAGGCGGTTTACAGACTAGTTTCCTAATACGATTAGGAAACAAATACCAATACTAAAGTAGTATAAATATGAAGTCTGTAAACCCTAGCTGCTAGCCGAATTTTCTAAAGAAAAATCACAAAAGGGTTTCTCAATATTCTTCAAAGGTTTAAGGATCTAGCAATCATCAAGAATTGTTCTTGGTTCATTCAAAGGTGTGGATACTACTAGAGGGTCTTCGCTCGTACGACGATCAAGGCCTAGAGTTCGAAGTTTGTGACTCAAAATCACATTGTTTAATTGTTCGATAGCTCAAGAACGGAAAGTAATTAAGGTTGGTTAATTCTATCTCATAGGAATTCAATTTAATTGTATAGAACGGATCTTAGGGCTCTTGGGTTTTGTGTTATTAGATGCTTAATTTCGCTGCGCATGGACCCATAAAACCCAACAGTGGTATCAGAGCCCGGTTCGTATGGTTAAGTTTGAATTAACATGCTAGAAAAATTGATATATAAATTGTTTATATGTTCATTGCATGTTTTGTATGCGGTAGAATCTTATTGTTTTTGAAACAATGTGCCAAAATCGTTTTCTGTTCATATTGAATTAAATCTGCTAAATGCTGTTTATATGATTTAATTGCTTTGTGATTAGAATTGATTGGAACTGAAAAATCTGCAAACTGGCATCTTGTGTCACGCGACAGAGTTGGCTTATGTCACGCGACAGAGTTGGCCTCTGTCACACGACAAAACATGCCTAATCTGGGCAGAATCAGCTTGTTAAATAATCCTGCTAATATGTGAATATGTTTACAATCTGATATGTTTATGTCTTAATCTGGATGCTATAAATTCTGGAAATTAAATTTATAGGGTTATGCTAGATTAATTCATTGTTTATGCATGCTTAATTAATTTAAATGTGATTTTATTAATTGTTGCGATGCATGAATTATGTGTTCTTATGTGTTAAGAGCTTTGTTAGATGTTTAGTTGAAACATTGAAATTTAATTTCCTGAATGTTTAAATTGAAACATTAAAATTTTGGTTTTCTGATTGTTTATGAGAAACAAGTCAGTTTACACAAAATTTAAAGGAATCTGATTGTTTATACAAAGTATTGATTATGTTACAAATCAGAGCTGGTATTCTGATTGTATGTCTACGAGAGTTCTGTCGAAGGAGAGATTTGGTACTTAAGTAGTCCTTGTGGCTCACCTATCTTCCTGGGAACTTACCTGATGCGCGATTATGATTACCTTTGCTGATATGCTTATAATCTGCTTTAAAGAACCTTCATTTAACTTTTAAGTTCTTTATGCCAATTCATGATTAAAACACTTGAGACCACTCGGATAGTTTTGCGTAGGCTTGCCATAGCAAGGTACTTTGGTTCTAATCGTTTGCGAGCAAGATGAGGAAATGGTGGTTCCTATACGTTTAAAGTGAATGAACTTAATTGGGTTATCAAAATGGTTTTGGACCCAATGCATAAGATGAGATTACAATGTGCTTAGACATATGATGTCTTAAATAAATCTCATAAAAGATCTAAGAGTCATATATGTGATATGATTGATGCTTCTACCTAATTAATTTAGTTTTGAGCGGTTTGCCATAGCAAACTTGAAATTAAATTAAAGTTGGATCTTAGCCCATTAAATGTATATTATGCTTATTTGCATTGGAAGGTGTATAATTTAGTGGGAGCATTTATTTTCATGTAAATGCATTATACTTCTCATATAATATGTTTGCTCATATGTGTTCATATTTTATGTATATCTTTTTGTAAAATAAATGGCATCAAACAATAATCATCTGTCACAGCGATCTGTCCTTGAGAAGGAAAAGTTGGAAGAGAATGGTACAAACTATATGGATTGGATCCGTAGCGTGAGAATTGTTCTCAGGCAAGAAGAAAAGTTGTACGTTCTCGAGGAACCTATTCCACCTGAACCTGCTGCCAATGCTACTAGGACAGTGAGGGATCAATATCTGAAGCATAAGCGTGATGCTACTGATGTTGGTTGCCTCATGCTCTCTGCCATGTGCAAGAGCCTTCAGAAGGATCTTGAGCACTTGGGGTCAGTTGATCTAAACAATCGACTGATGGAAATGTTCCAAGTTCAAGCAAGGCAAGAAAGGTATAACATAGTTAAGGCCCTAACCTCATGCAAGATGAGTGAAGGACAAGCTGTTGGTCCCCATGCTCTAAAGATGAAGGGACACATCGAGCATATTAAGAGGCTTGGTTTTCCAATTAGCCAAGAGTTGGCTACTGACATGATATTGAATTCATTGCCCGAAGGTTTTAGTAATTTCATAATGAACTATAACATGGGGGGCATGAATAAGAACCTTTCCGAGTTAGTTCAAATGTTGAACACTGCGGAAACCAATATTTTCAAGAAGAAAACCGATCAAGTGTTGATGGTTAACAAAGGGAAAGGTTTCAAGGGTAAGGGAAAGGCAAAAGTTGCTAATCCTAAGGCAATTGTTGTCAAATCCAAAGAGGGTGCCAAACCCAAAGAGCCTAAGCCCAAGTCCCAAGAGGACGCAGTCTGCTTCCATTGCAATGAGATTGGACATTGGAGGAGAAACTGCTTAAAATACAAGGAAGCACTGAAGAAGAGCAAAGGTGTTGCTTCGACTTCAGGTATCTTTGTTATAGATATATTCCTATCTACTTCTAGTTCTTGGGTATTGGATACCGAATGTGGATCTCACATTTGTTTAAATGTGATGGGTCTAAAGAACAGAAGGATGCTTGAAGATGGTGAAGTGGACCTACGTGTGGGGAATGGAGCAAGAGTTGCTGCATTAGCCGTAGAAACTTATGAAGTTACTTTACCTAGTGGACTAATACTTGTTTTGAACAATTGTTATTACGTTCCATCTTTAAGTAGGAATATTATTTCGATTTCATGTTTGTTGTGGGCATTTTTTGACATGACGACACCTTCAGTTGATCCTGCATAACGAGATGTCATTACACTGTAAGTATTGTTTTAAATATTTACTTGTCCAATATTTCCTAATATTATTATTCTTATTTTTCATTAATTAAGAGAGGAATGCGGGAACAACCTTCAAGCACGTTCAACAGACCTTCAAACGGCTAGGGCGACTTGGTCTCACGGAGGTTGAAAAGATAAACCACAATGCCGAGATTGTAGGAACCATATTTGACTCTTTCTTAGTTACTTGTATTTAAGGGGAAATGGAGACGGAAAATGACACTCATGCTCATACACACACACTTTACACACAAACTCTTGTAATCCTCTCCATTATCTTCCGAAGTTGTAATTGTGATCATTATAGTGGAACCTTTAAGGTTGGAGACCTAACTCCCGGGGTTTTTTCCAAAGAGGTTATCACCTCCAAGGTTTTCCTCGTTAACAAATCGCGTTGTCATTGTCTCGTTTTTCATTTTCTTGTTCCATATAATCGAATTCCATAGTTCCCTCCTTATTATTCAATCCACACACTAAACATAGTTAAGATTCTACTCTATTGTTTTTTCTACCAAAACAATTTGGCGCCCACCGAGGGGCCTCGTGGTTTATCGGTTATTTGAAACATTTCCTAATCGAATTCACTATGTCTGCACCCACCAATGTGTCCACCGCCGGCAAAGGTCCCACCGTTGTTCCCACATCAGGAGGTAGAACCGGCTTGTTACCACCGCCTCCTCGGACCGGATCTCGCCCAACTCAACCTACGAAGACTCCACAAAAGGGGGCGACCTCTTCCAATGCAGATGCCGACATCCGGAGTATCCTAACCAGGTTGAATCAAAGGTTGGACCAGCAAGATAACAATTCGAAGGTGTTGACCAATTCCATGATTAAGATGCGTAAAGACCAACAACTCATAGCATCTCGGCTTGAAAACATATCACCACCGCGCGCAAGGGTTCTCAACTTTGACAACTCCTGTGAGGATCTACATTTCAGTAATGAATTCATTCCAATGGGCAATCCTCCTCCGCCGACATCTTTCATAATGTCAACATATTTGCCCTAGGACACCCCTTTGACACCATCTTCCGCAGGATTCACTCCATTCATCCCATTTATAGACAAAGATCGTCCACGACTACTACGGACAACTCTGGTTTGCTTAATAATCTTTTCAATAATAATAATTTCAATCGTATTCCTATGGCCGACCCTTTTGCAGGAAACCCACTAGCTAAACAGATGTAGGATCTCGAGAGAATTAGTAATGAACGTACCAGGTGTGACTCCTCCAATTCAACCAAGAACGCAAAAGCGCTACAATCGGTCTCGGTTTGTCCCAAAGCAATTGCAAATGTCGACATACCGAAGCGCTTGATGTACCATCTATGAAGTTGTACGACGGCACCACGGACCCGGAGGAGCACGTGGCACACTATCAAGAAAAGATGGACATAATCCATATTCCACTTCAATTCCGGGAGGCTTGCTTATGCAGGGATTTGGATCCACCTTATCTGGACCAGCTCTCAAATGGTTGATTAGGCAACCCCTAGGTTCAATTGGTTCATACGCCCACTCATCAACATGTTCTATAACCAATTCTCATGCAATCGACAATTTGAAAGGTTGACAAGTGACCTTTACAATGTAACTCAGCGGCTAATGAAACCCTAAAGGATTACGTCCACCGGTTCAATAAAGAGGTCCGGAAATTCCCAATCTTGACATGTCGACAGCCACAGAAGCATTCAAAATGGGGTTGAAGAAAGATTCGCAAAGATTACCAAGATTTGGTAATGACTCCTTGTAAGCGGCCGGAGGAAGTCAGGAGCGGGGCATTGAGATTCATAAGACTCGGAGGAAGATGAGCTGCGAAGATCAAAGTCATCATCCAAGACGTCGACATATGACCATCCCGATAGAAAGACCGAATCGTCCCATCGCAAACAACCGTCCCAATCCTTATCCGAGAATTGACACTAGCAAAATTAATTCAATAGACGGTGAGGATGAAGATAATGATAATGTGCCTAACATTTCTGATTATTGTTTTTCGTTGATATTTCGGGTGTACTTTGCGCAATGGGCAACCTGGGAGACAAAGCCGGATGGCCAAAGAAAACGGACAAAACCACAGGATGGCGTGACAAATCAAAATGGTGTGCTTACCATGAAGACTTTGGGCATGTTGCTGAAGACCGCATCGCATTAAGAAAGGAGATCAGTTACTTGCTCTCGAAAGGACATCTTAAGGAGCCAGTTGGGATCCGTAAAGAAGAAAGCCGAAAGTACGAAGCTCCTCATGAAGCCGAAAGACCAGTTTCTCCCCCAAAGCATCAACAAAGGTGATCAACTTCATTAGTGGAGGCTCGAAATATGTGGAACATCCTATTCTCGCCGCAAAACGACATGCTAAGGAGTCAAAAGATGAAAAGCCGGAGAGACAGACCCGGGATGTCGATACCTTGCTCGACCCAATTGTCTTTGATGAAAGTGATCGTGATAACTTGCCGGAACCCCATCATGACGGTCTGGTCATTTCCTTGCAGATCGCCAACCGTACCATACAACGTATTCGGTAGATGGGGGCAGCTCCGTCAATCTTATTATGTTGGGTACCCTTAAAGAAATGAACATCCCGGAATCGGAGATTGTCAAAAAATCTTCGCCGGTAGGCTTCAAGTGGCGAAGTCAAAGAAACAATGGGGGAGATAAAGCTTCCAATATACTCAAAGGGCCTCAACACCGTGGAACGGTTTTGTGTAATTGATTGCGCAACATCTTACAATGTAATTCTTGGAAGACCGTGGATTCATGGAATGAAGGCCGTACCCTCCACTTACCATCAATGTGTGAAGTTTCCAACACCTTGGGGTGTCACTAAGATTTACAAAGTGATCAACAGGTGGCCAAGGAATGTTACAAAACTTCAATGAAGGCGTCTACATCTCCAAAACAAGCATAGCAATTACCGAAGAAAGTACGTGAAGTCCTGGAAGCTAGGGAGGTTGATGTGAAAGAAGTATTGTTAGATCCTTCCAACCCGACATCAAAGTACTTATTGGCACCGACATATCGTCGATATAGAGGAGAAGCTTGTGAACCTATTAAGAAGCGTAATAAAAAGTTTCGCTTGGAAACATGATGACATGACCGGCATTAGCAAAGATGTCATCACTCACAAACTTAACATAGATCCCACTTCAAACCAAAGTGCACCGTAAACGTAGAAAGTTTGCGTAAAACCGTAAATCGATCATCAAGGAGGAGGTAGAGCGCTTACTCAAAGCCAACATGATACGACAGGTCGATTATCCAAGATGGTTGGCAAATGTGGTTGTGGTAGAGAAGAGAAACGGGAAATGGCGAGTTTGCGTCGACTTCACCGACTTAAGTAAGGCCTCGCCCAAAAGATCCTTTCCCTTTGCCGCACATAGATTCATTAGTTGATGCCACCTCAGGTCACGAACTCCTCACATTCATGGACGCGTCCTCAGGATTTCAACAAATTCGATGGAACCATCTCGACCAAGAAGACACCGCCTTCATAACCCCCTCAGGTATTTATTGTTATATTGCCATGCCTTTTGGACTAAAAATGCAGGTGCAACGTATCAAAGGCTCGCCAACAAGATGTTTAAGGATCAGATTGGGGACACAATGGAGGTATACATCGACGACATGGTTGTTAAGTCTAAGAAGGCCGCGGACCACATTAGCAATCTCTCTCAAGCCTTTGACATCTTGGATTGTTTCAATATGAAACTTAATCCAGCCTAAATGCAACTTCGGAATGAAAGCCGGCAAGTTTTTGGGCTATATGGTCACTAAAAGAGGCATTGAAGCCGCCCAGAACAAATACGCGCCATTCTCAACCCGTCATCACCTCAATCCGTCAAGGACGTCCAAAGACTAACAGGAAAAATTGCCGCACTCACTAGATTCATTTCAAAATCCTCGAGACCGATGCAAACCTTTCTACGACATCTTAAGAAAGAACAAAAAGTTTCAATGGGAGGACCAACATGAAAAAGCTTTTCAGGAACTCAAAACTTACTTGTCGACACCTCCCTTATTGGCCAAACCTCGATAGAAGAACATCTTTACATCTACCTAGCAGCATCCGAAGGCGCCTGTAAGTGCGCCTTGATAATGTAACGAGATGGCAATCGGCAACCCATCTACTATATAAGTAAGACACTCTTAGATGCCGAGACCAGGTATTCTCATTTACAAAAATTAATTTTAGCTTTGATAATCGCTTCTGTTAAATTAAGGCACTATTTTGAAACACATACTATTATTGTACGCACTAACTATCCTATTAAGAATGTCATGAGAAAACCAGAGATGTCGTCGAATGGCGAAATGGTCTGTACGCTTAAGCACATACGACATCAAGTACGAGCCTAGAACCGCAATAAAATCTCAAGCCCTGGCGCATTTTGTGGCCGATTTCACCCAACCCTACAACAAGAGGTGGAATTGGAAGTACAAAGCAACTTCAAGATGATGACATTCTAAAAATTTGGACTCTCTACACGGACGGTGCTTCCAACATGAGAGGTACAGGTCTTGGAGTTGTACTAAAATCGCCACAAGGGGACATAATACCACAATCTATCACTGCGGCTTCAAGGCTACCAACAATGAAGCAGAGTACGAGGCACTTGTCGTGTGTTTAACAAAGCCCAAGACTTAGATGTCAAGCATATCCGGGTGTTCATGGATTCATTACTAATTGTTAATCAATACAATGGGTCCTACGTCGCGAAAAATGCTAAAATGACGACATATTTGGAAATTGTAAAAATTATTTCGGCCAAATTCACAACATTTTCCTTGGAACAAATCCCGCGAGAAGAAAATTCTCAAGCCGATGCTTTGGCAAATTTGGGTTCGGCCTTCAAAAGCTTCTCACAAACCAATATCCCAATCGTGCATGTTGACATCCCAAAGAATTGACAATCTCGAGATGTTCGTCCTAGATGTTGACATACCTTCCTCTCCCCGCATCAACCTCTTGGACAGTCCCTATTATCAAGTATCTCTTAGATGATACGATCCCAGTTGAGGAGAAGAATGCGAGAGCCTTCTGTGGTAAGAGTATCTAAATATGTACTTATTGATAATCTCTTGTTTAGAAAATCTCGCAGTCACTACTTAAGGTGTCTAGAAGCGAGATAGAGCCCATCAGTTCTCAAGGAGCCGCATGAAGGAGATTGTGGAAATCATACCGGGGCGTAAGTTTACATACTAAAGCTCTAAGGTTGGGCTATTTACGGCCCACAATGAGAAAAGACGCCATTGACTACGCAAAGAAATGCGATTCCCGTCGCCGACATGGGGACATCCCGCACCGGCCAGTGAATTGCTACATCCTATCCCGTCACCTTGGCCGTTTATGGTTTGGGGAATGGACATTGTAGGAAAACTTCCCAGAGCACCAGGGGGACGAGTATTTCTTTTGGCCATGACAGACTACTTTTCTAAGTGGGTAGAGGCTGAGGCATATGTGCAAGTTCGTGATAAAGAAGTAATATCTTTTATCAAAAGGAACATATTTAGCCGATTTGGAATTCCATCGAAATAATTTGTGACAACGGCTCTCGGTTCATCAAAGAAGAGGACCCAAGATTTCTTGACAGCTTGGGGTGTTAAGATGGTAACGTCTTCGCCCGTTCACCCTCAAGCCAATGGACAGGCAGAGTCTAGCAACAAAATAATAATCGCAACTTAAAAAAGAGACTAAACCGTAAAAAAGGACGTTGGGCGTAAGAATTACCAATGGTCCTATGGGCCGACAGACGACATCTAAGAATGCTACCGGTCAAACCCCCTATTCACTTGTATTTGGAACGAATCTGTTATTCCAGCGAAGTCCTTGTACCTACGGCAAGATACGACTTGCCGACATCCGAAAATAATAAAGACATCTTGATACATTCCCCGGATACTGTGGACGAGCTAAGGGATATGGCCAAAGTTCGCATGGCAAAGCATATCAAAGAAAGGGTAGCCCGATCATACAATAAAAACGTCAGGGTCAGAAGGTTTCAAGTAGGAGACTTAGTCCTACGAAAGGCATTCCAAAATACCAAGGAGTCCAATGCAGGCAAGCTCGCCCCAAAATGGGAGGGACCCTACTTGATAGATGCACAAGCCGGAAAAGGAGCATATCGCCTTGCAACCTTGGATGGCCAAATGATACCCCGAAGTTGGAACGCCATTCATCTCAAAAGGTATTACATTTAAATATGACTTCCCATGAACTCATCTTTCCAGGTATGAATCGTATTTTAATTCTTTTCTCCTATGTATCTTTTTAATTATTTACATGATAAGATGTCTCTAACATGCTTTGTGAGAGACGTCAACGTCCGTTTTTAACGTGTTTCTATCTTATGAGGTATTGACACATTTACATGGGGACATATCGAAAGCATGCAAAGAACAACGATTCCTCCTCCGTTAGAGACTGGCCATCTCTTCTCAAGTAAAGGTACACAATCCCTTCTAAGGTTTAAAGAGTTAATTACCTCTTTCTAAAGAAGTTAGGTTACCACACCTTCGCCTGGAGCGCAAGTTATCTCACTAATTGAGGTGTGGGGTGGGCCTATATGGGTAAACTCATATAGCTTACCCATTCCCACTCAGTTAGATGATTGATCTTAAGCATTATTCTTATGGTTATGGCATATTCGTGTCATCTAAGTATCTACGGTTTATGGCATATACGTGTCATCTAAGTATCTACGGTTTATGACATCTACATGTCATCCTAAATACCTATTATTCGACATACTATCATGTCACCATATGTGAAAAACATACGAAAAATTATCCAAAAAAGAAACAAGCCTTGACGTGCTTGAAAACCATTAAACCATAACTAAACTAAAATAACCATAATGTATCCAAACCACCAAAGTAAAAGTGCAAAAGTGTTGAACCAACCCAACACTTAAAAGATTGTCTTTGGCCCTTAAGGACCTATTACAAACCAAACCAAAATAAAAATTGTCTTAAGGGATTCCACCCCAAAGAACATCAAGAGCAAGTTTATTTTACCTTTTTTGTGGCATTTGTCGGAGGTATTGCTCCGGAATAACTTCTCCTAGAAATCACCCCAGGTCGGTGTCCTCACCACTGCTCTAGATCCTTGAAATCATCGATTGCTTTTTCCTCGTGAATTCGCCGCAAAGCCATCTTCTCTTCACTCGGGTTCCAATTCACATGCTCTCGGCTTGATATTCCTCAATCATTTGGATTCTAGTTTCAAAGATCGCTTTGCGGTCTCATGCACCAAGTCATCCCGAAATGCTTCCATCTCCCTTTCATGACCGATGTCGACGCTGCAAGCCTGGACCGCCATTTTAATATCTCTTCATTCTTGTCCCCGATCTCCAATCCCCTTTCCCTTATTATGCTTGCAGCCTCCCTCAAATCCTTCTCATATTCAGCCTTACTCATGTCGTAGGTATCACACTTTTCCCTCAATGTCCCGATTTCTTTGGACATTAATTTGGCCATCGAGACAATCTATCATCAACAAGAGGAGGTATTTTACTAAAAATAAAAGAGGATCAAGGTGTCTACGATTCAAAAGCAAATCTTACCCGATTTTCCAACACTTCTTCACTCCAAATTTGTTTCTCTACGCCGGGATTTGTTCCAACCTTTTTCTCTTCGGAGTAATCTTGTTTATCTCTGGTATGTTCTCTTCCGCTTTCATTTTACCTTTATATTTGGCCACAATATCACTTGTCGTCAAGCCGGAGAAAGTCACTGCATATAAGAATATATGTTAGCAGGATTCAATAAAATAGCCAAGTGATACGTTGATCCCAACTTACTTGAGAGCGTCGTAATTATAGAAGCTGTATGCTTAAGAAAATTTCTCTCCTCGTAATATAGAAAGAGACGTATGATTTGGATAAAGAATTTGTAGAGGATTGGATAATCACAAATAATTATCCAGAAATTGCGGTTATCAAAACTCTTCCTTTTTACTCGCCTCGTATTCCTAACCGTCACATTTGAAGCCAGTTAGAAGATGAACGGTTAATCAAGAGAAAACAAATGAAGCAGGTAAAAGACGGAGGAATTTTACCTTGGGGATCACCGGCGCCATGGGCCAAAGGAGGTGAAAAGAAGATTTGAGAAGATAAGTTTTCTCAAGCGGTTAATAAAAAGGAAAAAAGAATCCCTTTTCAAAATTAACTCTCTCCCCAACCGTTCATTTCATCGCCACGTCTCCCAAGAACGTCCCATCAGGCGAGTAACGTTGGGTCATTAATTCAAAAGGAAAAACATTTTGCCTCTTCGATTGCCTACATAGTCAAATGTTTTTGGGGACAAATTGTTGTGGGCGTTTTTTGACATGACGACACCTTCGCTGATCCCGCATAACGAGATGTCATTACACCGTAAGTATTGTTTTAAATATTTACTTGTCCAATATTTCCTAATATTATTATTCTTATTTTTCATTAATTAAGAGAGGAATGCGGGAACAACCTTCAAGCACGTTCAACAGACCTTCAAACGGCTAGGGCGACTTGGTCTCACGGAGGTTGAAAAGATAAACCACAATGCCGAGATTGTAGGAACCATATTTGACTCTTTCTTAGTTACTTGTATTTAAGGGGAAATGGAGACGGAAAATGACACTCATGCTCATACACACACACTTTACACACAAACTCTTGTAATCCTCTCCATTATCTTCCGAAGTTGTAATTGTGATCATTATAGTGGAACCTTTAAGGTTGGAGACCTAACTCCCGGGGTTTTTTCCAAAGAGGTTATCACCTCCAAGGTTTTCCTCGTTAACAAATCGCGTTGTCATTGTCTCGTTTTTCATTTTCTTGTTCCATATAATCGAATTCCATAGTTCCCTCCTTATTATTCAATCCACACACTAAACATAGTTAAGATTCTACTCTATTGTTTTTTCTACCAAAACAATGTTTGGATAATGAAGGTTTTAATTTTCTTATATGTGATAAGAAGTTTTCTATTTACAAGAGTGATATGCATTATTGTACTGCTATTTCATTCAATGGCCTTTATATCCTTGATGTTGAAAATCGTGATAATGATGTCATAAGACTCCAGACCGGGACATAATGAAATAGTCATATGACTACGACGATCAAGACTATTTCAACCACAATAAAGCTATCTTGAAGATAATAAAGGGATTGGAATCACCCTAACTTTGGCGACTTCCCCTACTCGACTTAAGAAACTATATCGACTAGCACACAAACAAAGACTATGACGAGGAGCAAGCCTCCCCGACATACGTACAAAATACACTTCTAATCATATTCCAACAAGGACATCTTTGAATTAGGATCCGAGTAGGATTTAACTCCTTATCTCTCCTAACATCCTATCCAAGGCAGGATATTATCTCATACACCTATAAATACAACTCATAAATCACAATTTTCTGGTAACGCGTCTTTTGGCTCTGAACTATTGTCAATTGATTTGCTTTCATATATACATATACTCACTCTCACGCCGGAGGGCCTTCGCCGGTGAAGCCCCGACTTAGTTTACGTATTTGTTCATATTTTTCAGGCTATTCTAGCATCCGAGATATATCCGAACCACTTGATTTGGGTTGATCCGACGTTTTTTGCATTATCAATATACATATAAAAAAAGTATTTCATTTAACATTGATATGCCTATTTTAAGGTCACATAAAATAAGGCATGACTTATTTAGCGTGGATTTGTCATGAACGCAATCAGAGACTGACTAACAGTTTTTTCTACATCAACAAAGCAGATTCAATTTCACTTAAATAGGGTAAAAAATATAAACAAAAAATAAATAACAATCACCCTTGATATTAGTAATTTAACGTATACAAATCTAACCGCCGGGGTCGGGGGGATTTAGTGTAGCAGGAAAGGGTGCACGTGTACCCAGTCAAATTCTATTTTAAGTTAAAAAAATATAAAAAAATGACACTACTTACGAAGTGTATCCGCGGATAAGATTAGTTAATTTCCACCTTAGTTGTTGATAGATCTTATAATTTGTTCAGTTGATAAGTTGTTAGAGTTTATCACCAAGGATCATCTTTCAATTCCCACTAACTACAAAAGTTTTAAAATTAATTTTAGCAGTATGAGAAATGATTTTTTTTGTTCAAAATCTTACTTAAATTCTTTTATCATCATATCATAAATATATTTTATTTATTATTCAAGTTAAATTGTTACCTCTATTATGACAATTTGTTTTTCTTTTTAAATATTCTTATATTTGAATTCCTTTGTTCATTACATTAACTAATATAAATGAATTCTATTTATTATCTATTAGTTTTATAATCGTTTATTGTTTGTAAAAATAAGTAAGTTCGAAACATATAAAAAATAAATTACAAGATTAATTTCAAGAAATGATTTCTAAAATGAAGTCATCATTTAAACAACAAAAATGTAAATATCGTATTTATTTTTTATTTTTTCTTCACATAAGCTTACTATTTTCAAGTAAACAATAAGAAGAAACGGTGGGTTAAAAATTAATTGACGTTTAAATTAACTTATGTTTTATGTTATGTATTATAACTAGTATTGCACCCGTTCGTTGCACGAAAATTTATATTATAACTATTTGATGCATTTATGTAAATAAAAAAATGTTAAACTAATAAAAAATATATATATATAAGCGATAACTTACTAAATAAGATAATAAATATTATAAATTTTGAAAAACATCCTTATACACGACATTATACGTCGATTGTTTACATAATTATTATCACTATCACCATCACATATTAAAATTCGGAGTCCCTTGGAATTGGCTACTCTTGATAAAGCTACGTACAATTTTACATGACTGAATACTGGTTTCTTCAAAATAAGACCCACATTAGACAAAGATTGGCCTTGACATTTATTTATTGACATTACATATGACTCCATTATCGGAAATTGTCTTCGTTGGAACATGAATGGTAGTCTTAGCTCAGAAGGCGTAAGCGACATTATTGGAATACGAACATTACGAACATAATTTCCCTTTGACAAAACGCGTCCTTCTAAAACATGATTACCAAGTCTTGTAATAATCAATCTCGTGCCATTACATAACCCAAGCGAATGATCTATATTACGAACCAACATCACAGGAGTTCCAACCATTAAATTTAACTCATGATTAGGAACTCCAGAACACTTAATTAATTCCATTTAGGAACTCGGGAGTATGAATGTCGTTCAACATACCAACATTTTGATCAGATTGACTTGGAGAATTTGAGCTTAAATACATTCTTCCTTCTGATTTGTTAGCCAAAACCATATAATCATTTATATAATTAACCACATCTAGAGTTGGTGCTAAAATAACACTCTATTCAAGATACAATGAATCATCATTATCTCTTCCAAATTCTGGATATGTACTCTTAACAATTGCCGATATTGGGTTATTAAATTCCTTGATTAAAAACTTATCAGGAATATCTATAGAAGCACATCCATCATTTGGTTCCCCAATCTATCCATCTATAGTTTTTGCAATCCATTCAGCAAACAATTTCAAATCTTCACAGCTATCACTGGATCCAATTTTCTGTAATCTCATATTCCTTGTCAACCTCAATACAGTACAATCCCTCCACAAATACGATGAATTAATGGTGGCATGAACAATATCTTGCCTGCTACCCTTTGGAATAACTGGTTGTATTTGTCGAAAATCTCCACCAAAAACTAATGTCTTACCTCCAAATGAAAGATTACCTCTAGATGAATTGACAACCCTTCAAAAATGGTATTTATGCATCATCGGAGCCTCATCCTATATGATAAGCCTTGTCTTAATTATAAGCTATGCAAGAGGACTTCCTTGTTTTATGTTGCATACTGAATTTTCATTGGGGTTAAATGGAATATGAAATCGAGAATGCGCAGTTCTACTACTTGGCAACAAAAGAGATGCTATTCCACTCGAAGCCAGATTTAACACAATTTCTCCTTTCGATTGCAATCCTGCAATAGAGTTTTCCAAATATATGTTTTTCCAATTCCACCGTAACCATAAACAAAAAATATCATTCCAATATCTGAATTGCATGATTCGATGACGGACTTGTAAATATGTCATTGCTCATCATTCAAATTTAACACAAGATTGTTATGTTCTTCTGCCAATTTTTTTTTTTTTATCATAACACATTTCATCCTTAATAAGCCTATTTCATGAGAATTGGAAAACTCATCTTCAGGGAAATCATGTAAACTCCTCCCACGAGCTGTCAATATCTTCTCAACTTTCACAAGTGCATAACTCTTTATTTGAATTTCATTTAATTGCAACCCTATGATACAAAAACCAATCAAGTGAATAAATGTAAGGCTAAATTAATGTAAGTCAATAAACTATACGTACCTTGGTATTGTAATAAATTTCTCCGATTGAATAAAATATCATCGGATAAATAAGACAAACATGATTCTCAAACCATTTCAGGATGACTCATAGATCCAGATGATAATAATGTAGCGAAGAGGATTCTAAGGTATTGAGCGGATGCAAACTGGCTTGCCTCAACGATCCCATCAATGTATTCGTTATCATCATCTAACATCCCTAATGTATAACATGCATCCCGGAAAGAAGGATATTGTACCCCATTAATTAAACGCAAATCCTTGAAACATGTTGCACCACATACTATGTTTAAGAGGCATCTTAAGTAGTATACATCTCCATAACCTGGAGGAACAAATAAAATACGTCCAATTGCAAAGCCCTTCTTCCTTGGCATCTATTCACGTGCAATTGATTTCCACTCAAATTTTGTGAGAAATTCAGCATATGTCAAATTCTTTGCATTAGGATATTTCTTGTTAGCTTCCATCCATGCCAAGAACATACTCTGGTTCACTGATTCGCGATTCACCAAATACTCAATATTATCCGAGTCTGTGAAAATGACATTTTGTTCGTTTGGAAAATGAAAACTCAGACGCTCGATCGATGGGTCTTTGAACTGTATTTAAAATCCAAAGATTCTCCAAGCAGCTTCAAAAGATGAAATGTATCGACAGTCATAATATAAACTCACCTCATCAATATCTTCTCAGAATTAGCATCATTCGACGACTGATAAAAGGTTGTAGTTACATGATCATTGCCCTTGTTTACATACTTAAATAAATACTTGATCGCGTGTGATTGATTACACCACTCCACATTTAAATGATCCCCAAACTTAATCAATAAATATCGATTATGAGGAACAACGTGTCTATTATCTAACACAACTCCATTTTTAACAATTGTTCTTCCATTATCCCTTCATATGTATACTATACTGCATATTCATCTTAATCAATTGTAGTTGTTTCAACAAATTTTGGGGAAAATGCTTCGAACAACGACCATCAACCATGCAACGGGAATTTTTTCTAGCATCACCACATGGACCGTGAACCATAAAATCTCGAACTGCAGCATAGTAAATTGGATCCTCATTCTCATCAGAAATCTCCGCGGAAATAATACGATCAATTTTGTCTCCCGTTTGATTTTTATCTTTATGGGCAAGGAACAATAATATGTGAGCATTCGGTAACCCCCTCTTTTGAAACTCCACATTATAAATTACTGAAACAATTTAAACATAATTTTTTTATAATGTTAGATAGTTGACAAATAACATATAATGAATTTTTTACTGTCATATAAGATACACAAATAATAAAAAAATTACCCGCTCTTATATTCCCAAATATCTTATTTTTTGCGAAGGTTCTTAATCAAACCATCAAGTTTGATTTTAAATACTCTACAAATAATATCTGGATGACCTTCGGGTTTCAGTCCTTTGCCTTCCAGAAGTCTAACAATTTGTGGCCATTTGGGGTTACATGTAAATGTAAGGAATAGATCCAGATAACCTACCCATCTACATATAGCCATAGCATCTTGATAATTTTGTATCATATATCTCGCTCCTCTGGTAAAAAATGAAGGCAAAATTATTCTTTTTCCTTGTGTAGACGCCTTATTCTCATCACGTAACAAAGCCTCTTGTAAACCCTTATACATTTCACAACGCAATTGTTTCTGATTCATTCTAACATAAGTGAGACGTGCAGATTCAACCATGGTATATGCATCGACAACAAATTGTTGAAACAACCTTCCAGAGAACAAAATTGTTTTTGGTTCACAATCTCGTTCGTGAATTCTATATGCTAAGAATTCTCTTATACTAACTTTTTTGGGACCACCAGAAACATTTTTTGTATTGGAAAATGGGATATCTTCTCTATATCCATGTTCCCCATACGAAAAAATCAAAGGATACTGAAGAGCAAGATAAGAAGGATTCAATTCATTGATACACTTAAATTGTCATGTTTGAGTCTCGACCAAAATATGTCTATCTCCCGACATTTTATCGAAATCACCTACAATTAAAGCTGCAACTTCTGATGTACACGAAAGATTATATCTTCTTGCATCACCATTACGTCTACTAATCAATTTCAATTTTACATGTGATCTTCATTCTTGTAGAATTTTATCCTTAGATATTAAACACATTATTGTTACCTAGCATGACTTTCAAATCAGAAACAATTTCACTATGTAGATCATTCCAATTCTGATCTTGCCTGAAATAATTATTTAGTCTTAGTATATTAAATTGAGTCACGGTTTTAAAATATAAACAAATTAATAATAATAATAAATATTTACCTGACAGAAGCAATGCGATTAGCGATTTCATTCTCAGTATCGTATATATACAATTGAGCAAACTTTGGAGTTGAACCTTCAGATGGTAGTAAAATACCAATTAAATGATAGTTTTGTCCATGTAGTTTAAATACCAGAGGGGCACTACCTTGGTTTATATGAGTGCCAATATTTCCTCCCATTAAAGTGAAATAAAACATACTATTATAGGAGCGAATGTTTTGACGAAAATGCTTGCTTTTTTCGTTGATTCCTAATAACAATGATTGTAATTTCGGAGGAGGTTCTCTTAAGAGAGTAAGTTGAATTTTCCCTTGATTACAACATAAACCATATTTTGGATTACGAGATTTATAATGATGAGATAATCTATCTTCGTACCAAAATAATCCACTACAAAAATTATATTTGAAACTTTGATCGTCAATATCCCAAAAATCTGTAAAATAAAAATTAATAAAGCTAATATCAGTTCAATATGTAAACAATGAAAGTTTCTCTCGTGGTTAAGAAATGGCAAAGAGAGTATGATGTTATTATGTAGAAGTAATAATAATAAAAAAATTATTTATAATTCTTAATTAGTTTAACATGTAATAATATTAGGAAGTAAATAAATAATTAAAAAAAAACTTGTATGAATACATTAAACACTACCAGAAACTGATGCTTTAGCGACGGAATCAACAGCGACGGAAGCATTTCGTCGCTATTTAGCGACGGAAAATATTCTATAGCGACGGAATGATTTTGGCGTCAACTTTAGCGACGAATTGAATTCCGTCGCTAACTTCCATCGCTAAAAACGAATATTCCTCGAATATTCGTTTCTTTACCGCCACTAAATTGGCGCCTGATTTACCGAAGGAATATTCCGTTGCTAGTTCTTTCTCAGCGACAGAATTATTTCGTCTGTAAAAAGTTATTATTTTTTTATTTTTTTTTATTTATCAGCGACGAAATTATTCCGTCGGTGATTATAATATTTAATTTTTAATTAATCAGCGACGGAATAATTCCGTCGGTAAAAATTAAATATTTTTTATTTTTTTTAAAATAAACCAGCGACGGAATATTTCCGTCGGTGATTAATTTTTTTTAATTTATCAGCGACGGAAATATTCCGTCGCTAATTATAAAATTTAATTTTTAATTATTAATAATTTTTGATTTTTTTTTTATTTATCAGCGACAGAAATATTCCGTCGGTGATTATAAAATTTAATTTTTTATTATTTTTAGAACTAATTAACAAAATAACTAACTGAAAATATTAAAAAATTTAACTGAAACGTTAGAAAATTGACTGAAATTTCAAAAAACTAACTGAAATTTTGAAAAACTAACTGGAAACGTTAAAAAAATAAGTGAAATTCTAAAAAACTAACTGGAAACGTTAAAAAACTGACTGGAATTTCAAAAAACTAACTGAAAATGTTATACCCTATACCATATACTATATACCCTATACCCTATACCCTATACTATATACTCCCTCCGTCCCACTTCACTTGGCACTAATTTCATTTTGGTCCATCCCACTTCACTTGGCACTACCCAAAATGGCAAACTTTTTATAATTTTATATTCACTCTACCCCACCACTCATTCTCTCTCTTCATTTTCCACCACTCAATTTATTCAACCAACACTACTATTTACCCCACTCATTCTCTCTCTTCATTTTCTACCACACATTTCTTTTATTTTATTCTTTTTTCTTAGTTATTGTGCCATTCATTTTGGTGCCAAGTGAACCGGGACAGAGGGAGTATATACCATATACCATATGCTATATACCCTATACCATATACTATATACCCTATACAATATACTATATACCCTCGGGGGATGGGGTGTTAGAAATGAGAATTTAACGTCTGGAGACGAGCGTTAGTGAAAACTAACTGAGAATTTAACGTCTGGAGACGAGATTGTAACTGGAATGTCCGGAGACATGGTTGAGCGTTTGAACGTCAAACGTCAACTGAGAATTGAGAATTTAACGTCTGGAGACGAGCGTTAGTGAAAACTAACTGAGAATTTATCCTCGGGGGATGGGGTGTTAGAAATGTCTAACTGGGGGGAAATTTTACACTTTTGGGGGGCCAAAAGGGGTAAAATTGGAACTGCCAAAAGTTGAGGGGCTGAATTGGAAGGAATCTTTTATGGTGCACTAAGTGTCCAGCCGGACTTGGACTGAGTTTGACCAGGTTCAAATCAGCTCCAAGTCCGACGCAAACCAAACCTTTTCCCACATTACTTCCGACGAGAGAGGAGAGAAAGGAGAGAAAATTTTCACCCCAAATTGTGAGATTTGCTCAGATTTGTGAAGGAAAATTGCTATGGAAAGTGATTAGGAACCAATGGCTAGTCATGGAAGGACCGATGATGAAAGAACGCGGTTTGTTCGGACCATTATTCATCCATTGAATCCGGCGGAGTTCTACCCGGCTAGGGATACACACAACTCCAAGGGAGGGATCGAGAGACAAGTAAGCTTCCCTCAAATTCCATTAATTTTAAGAATGTGCATTCTTTAAATGTTAGAAATTTGACTAGGAATGAGTTAGGGATTTTGGTGCCCGGATTGGGGCTTTTGACTTTGCTATGAACCTTTGTCGAAATTGACTAGGATGTAGTTCAATTGACATTGTGGGTAGATGACATAAAAATTTTGGTTGAAAAATTCCATGTCTAGATGCATTTTCCATAATTAAAGTAACTTTAATTCGGGACAGAGTAAAATTTTCGAAATGTTCGAAAAAGATTTGAAAGTTCCGGTTTCGACGGAGTTTTCGAAATGCTTTGAATGTTCCGGATTCGACGGAGTTTTCGAAATGATGGAAATATACTTTAGGAAATGAATGAGAACCGTATCTGCATTGCATCCTTTTGACATGCGTTCGTGCATCCTGTTGACGTATTTTTGCTGTGTTCACCTGCAGGGGCGAGGGACGGTTGATACCCACAACCAGAAGAGTCGGGGTGCCTTTGAGGCAGTGCGAGCGCTGTGGGACGTACTTCCGAACAAGGCTCGGGAGGGAGAGAGGAGTCCACGACAGCTGGTGCTTGACTCCGGATTGGCTGGGTTTATCAGTGTGGTAGCTGCGATAGTTACGACGCAGAGGGCCAGGTCCATGTACGTAGCTTTGAGCGAGTACTGGTGGGATACGACCCACACTTTTCATTTCAGATAGGGGGAGGCAACGGTGACTCCCACGAACTTTGCTTCTATCACTGGGTTGCTGACCTACGGCAACGCGCTGGTGTGGGTGGATGGTTATACCCCGGGGCAGTTGTCTGATCTGCTGGGTTTTGATATCACCGATGCCAGGGGCATAGGTATTCGGTACAGGCCGATGGAGAGGCATCTGCAGACGGGTATTGCAGATTATCTGGATGGGTCTCTGAGGATGACCGCGGAGGGCCTGGCTCGAGGGTTAATTTGGTTCGCGTTGTCAGCGACTTTGTTCCCGACTTCTGACACGTCCTGTCACTTCCCTCTGCTCGGGTCGCTGACAGACTTGGATGCCGTGAGGGGGTTTGCATGGGGGGAGGCTGGACTGGCCGAGCTCTACCATTCCCTGGACAGGTTCTCGCGGGGAGAGGAGAGCTCCTTGAGCTGCTTCTCGCATGCTTTGGATGTAAGTTTACGTCTTTTTCTCTTCCTTGTCTCTTTTATGTACTCGTATGTATCTGCTCTATAGCTGACATAACTTTCCATTTGCTTGACAGGTCTGGTGCTATGAGATGTTCAGTCCACATCAGTGGGACATTAGGGAGGCGTATCGACCCCTGTTTCCTGCCATGTTGGTCTGGCAGAAGAGGGCGAAGAAGGCGGCATCGTCGAGGGTGGGTACTCGACTGACGTACGAGGAGGTGTCCCAGGCCCTGAGCCGGGAGTTCTCCGAGAGGATCCAGCTGACCTGATGGAGTCGGTTCCATTATGGCGTGGTTCAGGTGGCTAGCGAGGTTACGCGGCGGAGGAAGCTCCTGGTGGGACTTCACTGTGATGCTATGTATCTGGGGGAGCGGGTGACCCGTCTGCATAGCCCGGGGTCACTTCCGATGGTGTCGGTGGATCCGCCTCTGCGCATGCAGCATCCTCTGTCGATGTCGATGGATGAGTTGGAGAGGTATAGACAGGGCGTGTTCTATACCGAGTACATCATAGCGGGGGCCGACTATGAGACTTTCTTGAGGATGAGGCTGAGGAGCCCGCAGGTGCAGCACAGGGAGGGCGAGGGCCCTGGATATCCCCGTGATCTCCTGATTCCACGCGCTAGGTTGGCGTATGAGGGGCTGGATGGTTCGCGCAGGCGACTGGTGATCCCGCTCCCGGATGAGCCGAGACCACGGTATAGGGTGGACCCTAACACTTCGGTGAGCATTTTTTTCTGCATTTCATAGTAGCATTCTGCAAATGTTGCATCTGTACTTTCTGCTTGTCTTCTGATGACTTTTCTGGTTCGCATGTGTCTGGCCGCACGTACAACGAGGCTATGAGACTGGTGGACGGGTGGTCCGTCTACGCTAGGAGGCTCGTGGCATTCATGAGGTACAGTTCCCGGAGGAGCGTGGACGTTCGTGAGCCGAGGCCGCCTAGGCCGAGAGGTTCGCCTGCTCCTATGGTTGGTGGGGAGGACTTTGTACATAGATTTGGCCAGTTCGCGGGCGGAACGGCTGGGTTTGGAGCTCATCCTCCTTCGCACTCGGGGCACGAGAGGGGAGAGTCCTCGAGTTCGCAGACGCCGAGGAGGCCTTTTGCATATTCCCGCCTAGAGGAGTTTGGAGATTTCTTGTTTGTGACGGATCCGACAGCTGCGGAGCAGTACGTCGAGTGCTCGGATAACGAGCAGGACTCGGAGTAGTCCTTCTTTTACTGCTTTCTCTTTTTTTTTTTTTAGAATGTATGTATCGTCTGGAACGATTTGATTTGAACTGTACTCGAAAAGGCGCCCGTGGGGCGGAACATGTATTTCGCGCATCTATTTAATGATTACTTTCTATTACTTTCGGCAAATAAGGAAGTAGGTTGATCAAAAAATAAATAAAACGAAACATGCATTAAAAATTGAACGGGTCAAAATTTAAGCCTATATGCACTGATTATTAATTAATTGCACTGTTGCACGAGCCCAGGGCGGAAGGGATATTGACATTGGTTAAATGAAACTAGGGGCAGCATGCAGATTCATAAGGCATGAACAGGGCGTTGTTTGGAATTGCTTCCAATTTAGGAGCAACTGGTTACAGAGTTGACCGGGTCAACTGCAAGGGTAGTCCGGCCGGACTGAGAGTGAATTTCCAGATTCTTTTAAATTGCAGTTTCAGCTTTGCAATTGGTTAAGAACTGCGCATTCACCACTGATCAGTTAGCTGAATTCTCTCAAATTTCTAAGGCTTCCATCACTTTCTTTCATGGCTCCCTTTCCTAAGTTGTCGTCTCGGATGCAAGAGCGATACTTGGAAAACTTTCAGTCGTGGGTACGGAACCACACGAGGCAGAACAAAGGGTTTTTCGAAGGCTGTTAGCCTGTTACAGGATGAAATCTGTTTGGGCTTTGAAGGAGCTTATGCCAGATTGGGATCTTTTGAGAGCCGCGTCTCGTTTCTGGGATGTACGGAGGAATGTGTACATCTTTTCGTACAACGAAATCACTCCTACATTCGAAGACTTCCGAGCCATTCTGGGAGGACCTGAGACTGAACAGCTAGTTCTTCCGTATGCTGGTGGCATGGCCACTGTTGAGAAGCTAGTGTCTTTGCTTGGTATCTCGGCTGGTGAAGCATACGGGATGCTGATACTGAACATTGATTATGTTGACATTTCGGGACTGCCCGATAGATTTGCCGGAGCTGAGGGGAGCGTTTTCGCGTGGGACGCGTTTGCGCTGTGCGCGATCACTACTCTGTTCACGTTCACGTCCCTGGGTGTGTGCCATCACAGTGTACTGGACCTGGTGAGGCAGTACCGGAACGGGGGAGACATCGTGCCGCTAGTCTTGGGCGAGACGTTCCTGGGCATAGGTCGGATGGCAACCGATAGCCGATACATGTAGGGAGGGAGTCCCGCTATGCTTACCATGTGGTTGAGGGAGAGACTGCAGATGATGCCTGAGGTGCCAGTGTCTTGTGATGCTTGGTCCTTCTCTCGACGTCCTTTGGTGATTGGGGGCAATCAGGCTGAGCTGGAGCTCTGGATGGCCAGACTCTGTACGCATCACTTGCGATGGTGGGTTCCCCACTGGAAGTTACAGACTTGTCGGACCGCTCAGGAGGGTCTATTGGTTGTCAGAGTCCCGGGGCTGTCTCAGACGTCTTTCTACATTCCATCGTTGGTTCTGCGACAGTACGGGCTGGAGCAAGTGCCACTGATGGGTTTAGTTCATGCTGCTACCTTTGAGGTGGGATATCTGCTGATGGAAGATCCTTGAGGAGGACTGAGGCGGGGGCTAACCCTGGGAATCGCACTGGGAACGACTGAATGAACGCTCGCCGAAAAAAATAAATGTAAAAGATAAAATATGAATTTATCTTTGGGAGTCGCCACGCCGTTTTTAAGGAAAACATTGAAAAACCTTTAAAGATAAAATGGATCCGGGGGTCAGGTTACGTGTTGGGAAGAACTTGAGAGTTCACCCAACACGCCTCGTCCGTAGACGAGTCTTTCTATGTTCAACATTCAAAACATTCCAAAGTGTGTGCAATTGTGTGAGACAATATATGTAATAAAATGTGTTTTAATGCTATGCTTTATTAATCCAAATGAGGGGTTACAACTTGTGAGCCTTTTGCTGTGGGAGGCCACATCCCACTTACAATTGATGAAATTGAATTACAAGGAAATGGGTTGAGACAGTCTGTCTAGGGACTTTGGGTGTCGTCTGACACAGGACTTCCTCAGTAGAGGGATATCGGACGACACAGGACATCCTTGGTCAGATTGCCTCTACAATGGGGTTGAACATGCCACCAATACTATTATAAAGCTAAGAAGCTATCTAGAACAATGAAGAGACTGAGATAAAGAGTATTATGGGAAGGTCATGGGGTTTCAGTGACCCAATGTGAATGACCACATTTCTTCGGTCACAATTAAAGAACCCTCACTTCCTAACTCAAGCAACGATAGCAACAAATGAGTATTGTGGGAGGATCATATGGCGTTGATGGCCAAATATGAA
Source organism: Adenophora triphylla var. japonica (assembly GCA_022495995.1). Classification (NCBI taxonomy): domain Eukaryota; kingdom Viridiplantae; phylum Streptophyta; class Magnoliopsida; order Asterales; family Campanulaceae; genus Adenophora; species Adenophora triphylla. The sequence goes on along the minus strand of JAFEMH010002301.1, from coordinate 156,706 downwards.
TGATGGGCCATCACCTCCTAACTTAAACAAAAATGATCCAACACATTATGGAACCATTGGGGAAGGGATCAACACTCAGATGAGTGTGAATATAAATGATTCACACTCATCTTTGTGTTTGAATCACAAACAACATGCTCAAGCCATTGCACAGATAAAACATATGAATCAGAGCATGAATATCAAAACCAACATGGTTAAAACAATGCTTAGACAGAGCACGTGAACCGGAACATGACTGCCACAAGTATAAATCACGGCAAAGCAAATCTAAGCACAGATCAATGGATTGCAAATGAAGAACAAGGCAATACCATCCTACTCACAGATTAACATATCACAAATAAATAATGAACATGGAAATGGAATAAGATGCATAATCAGAAGAGAGAGATTTCAGATGTTACCCTTGGAGATCCACACTTCCTATACCAAGTCGGTATAGGAAGTCTTCAAATCGACTTCAAGCAGTTGGACTGGAACTCTCAGATAACCGAAGAACTGAGATCTTATTTTGGTGAAGACCTGAAAATGGACTAGCCTGAGATTGAGCTAGGTGGTGGGCTTATTCGCCGGAGTGGAGTTGTCGATGAGTGGTGATTGTGAGGGAGCTCCGGCCGATTGTTTTGGTGAGGAAGAAGACCGGGGAGGGGAGAAATGGGTTAGGTTTCCGGTGAAACCGTTTAGAGAGAGAGGCTCATGGTGGGCTCGGCGTTGTTGTTCTGGGTTGCCGGCTGATTTAGAGGGAAAGGGCTATCGTTGAAGACGCCATTGTTGAAGACGCCATTAGCGTTGAGTGGGTGTTTGCGTATCTGAGAATGAGAGGAAAGGGGATTGAGATAGAGGGAGGCCTTAGGCCGCCGGCGAGTGGTTAGAGGGAAGGCTTGGCCGGAGAAGACGATTGGAGAGGGGCTTGGTGGTCGCCGGCCGATTGGAGAAGGGAGAGAGAGCCGGTGAAGGAGGATTGAAGAAGGAGTGGACCGCCGGCGAATGGGTTTGGCGAGGGAGGAGTGGTTGTCGCCGGCAATGAAGCGATTGTAGTTAGTGAAGAAGGAGACCGGTGAAGATGATTTTGGGGAGGGGAACTCTCTGTAATTTCCGTTTAGAGAGAGAAATATGAGAGAGAGAGAGAGAGTTGCTTTGTGAGGAAGAAATGAGAGTCTCAGTATTGAGAGAGAGAGAAAGTGGGCGTCTCACTTTTCTGTGCGTGTCCCCCCCTGTCAAAATGGGATATTATTCCTTATTTAATAAGGATTTGGAAATGGATTTGGGTGTCGTATGACACCGGTTCTTTTAGGAAGAATGGGCCGAAGTCAAGCAGGCCCAAAACTAATGAATAATAAATAATAAAAATGGGCCCAAAATGAAATGGGCAGACCCAAAACATGAGTTCGGGTCGGGGTACTCACGGAGCTCCTTGGCGAAGTCACTTCCACGAGAAGTGGGGTCGTCGATAAAATGAGAATCCCGAGCCGAACACGAACGGCAGGGGAGAAAGATGACCAAGATGGTCGAATGGCTGGACCTCTTATGAAAAGGATTCCTACGTATCCCGTGGGGGAATCAAGCCAAGTCATAGTTCGTCAAAGATGGACGTTAATGAAAGGCCACGGGCTTTGTACCCAAGGTTTGACTGTTTCGATGGGGAGTCACCCGAGGATTTGATTGTTTCGAGGGGAGTCACCCCGAAGATGGGTGTTTGCACCCGAGATTGATTTGTGCCGAGGAGTCACCCCGAAGATGGGTGTTGCACCCTAGATTGATCGTGCCTCGAGGGAGTCACCCCAAAGATGGGTGTTTGCACCCGAGATTGGCTAATGTACGAGGAGTCACCCAGAAGATGGGTGTTTGCACCCTAGATTGGTAATGTCTGAGGGGAGTCACCCCAAAGATGGGTGTTTGCACCCGAGATTGACTGTGTCTGAGGGGAGTCACCCCGAAGATGGGCATTTGCACCCGAGATTGACTGTTTGTTTCGAGGGGAGTCACCCCGAAGATGGGTGTTTGCACCCGACGATGGGTGTTTGCACCCGAGATTGACTGTTCCGAGGGGAGTCACCCCGAAGATGGGTGTTTGCACCCAAGATTGACTGTCTGAGGGGAGTCACCCCGAAGATGAGTGTTTACACCCGAGATTGATTGTGTATGAGGGGAGTCACCCCGAAGATGGGTGTTTGCACCCGAGATTGACTATGTCTGAGGGGAGTCACCCCGAAGATGGGTGTTTGCACCCGAGATTGACTGTTTCAAGGGGAGTCACCCCGAAGATGGGCGTTTGTACCCAAGGTTGACTGTTCCAAGGGGAGTCACCCCGAAGATGGGTGTTTGCACCCAAGATTGACTGTTGCAATGGGGAGTCACCCCGAAGATGGGCGTTTGTACCCAAGATTGACTGTTGAATGGGGAGTCACCCCGAAAATGGGCGTTTGTACCCAAGATTGATTGTTGAATGGGGAGTCACCCCGAAAATGGGTGTTTGCACCCAATATTGACTGTTCCAAGGGGAGTCACCGCGAAGATTGACTTTTTCTTTGGGAGTCACCCGCGATTTTGACTTTTTTGCAAATTTGACTTTTTCTTTGGGAGTCACCCGCGATTTTGACTTTTTCTTTGGGAGTCACCCGCGATTTGACTTGTTCATTGGGAAGTCACCCCGCAAATTTGATTGTTTTTCTTTGGGAAGTCACCCCGCGGATTTGACTGTTTTTGGGAGTCACCCTCGAATTTGACTATTTTCTTTGGGAGTCACCCCCTGAATTTGACTGTTTTTCTTTGGGAAGTCACCCCGCGGATTTGACTTTTTTGGGAGTCACCCACGAATTTGTCTGTTTTTCTTTGGGAAGTCATCTCGCGGATTTGACTGTTTTTTGGGAGTCACCCACGAATTTGACTGTTTTGATGGGGAGTCACCCCGATGATTTGACTTTTTTCTTTGGGAGTCACCCCGCGGATTTGACTGTTTTTCTTTGAGAAGTCACCCCGCGAATTTGACTGTTTTTCTTTGGGAAGTCACCCCGCGACTTTGACTGTTTTTTCTTTGGGAAGTCACCCCGCAAATTTGACTTTTTCCTTTGGGAAGTCAGCCCGCGAATTTGACTGTTTTTTCTTTGGGAAGTCACCCCGCGAATTTGACTATTTTTCTTTGGGAAGTCACCCCGCGGATTTGACTATTTTTCTTTGGGATGTCACCCCGCGGATTTGACTGTTTTATCTTTGGGAAGTCACCCCGCGAATTTGACTGGTTTTTCTTTGGGAAGTCACCCCGCGGATTTGACTGTTTTGATGGGGAGTCACCCCGCGGATTTGACTGTTTTGATGGGGAGTCACCCCGATGATTTGACTGTTTTTGGGAGTCACCCGATGATTTGACTTTTTTCTTTGGGAGTCACCCATGGATTTGACTTTTTTTTTATGGGGAGTCACCCCGGTGATTTGACTTTTTTCTTTGGGAGTCACCCGCGAATTTGACTTTTTTCTTTGGGAGCCACCCGCTAGGATTTGACTATTTTTGGGAGTCACCCGATGATTTAAATTTTTTCTTTGGGAGTCACCCGCAAATTTGACTGTTTCGATGGGGAGTCACCCCGATGATTTGACTTTTTTCTTTGGGAGTCACCCGCGATTTTTACTGTGTGGGGAATCTGTACGGTCTTCCGAACCGGGTAGTTTAAAGCCATTCCGGGCTATTGACTGTTTTGATGGGGAGTCACCCCGATGATTTGACTTTTTTTCTTTGGGGGTCACCCGCGAATTTGACTGTTTTGACGGGGAGTCACCCCGATGATTTGACTTTTTTCTTTGGGAGTCACCCACGATTTTCACTGTGTGGGAAATCTGTACGGTCTTCCGAACCGGGTAGTTTAAAGCCATTCCGGGCTAAAGATAATGATTTGCCCTTGAGAATGGGCTCTTGGTGATGGTTTGCCCTTATGAACGGGCTTTTGATGATGACTTGCCCTTAAGAACGGGCTTTTTGAGATGATCTGCCCGTGAGAACGGGCTTTTTTTTTTTTTTTTGTGCTGAGCTGCCCATGAGGACGGGCTTTTGAAGATGGTTTGCCCTTGAGAACGGGCTTTTGAAGATGAAGCGCCCTTGAGAATGGGCTTTTGATGATGAAGCGCCCTTGAGAGTGGGCTTTTTGTGAAGGTTTCCCCTTAAGAACGGGCTTTTTGAAGATGGTTTGCCCTTGAGAATGGGCTTTTGAAGATGAGGCTAAAGAGCCCTAATGCTTGGAGATTGAAGCAGCTGAAGCCCTTTTCAACGAGCATTGCCTGGAGACTGAGGCGGCTGAAGCTTTTTCAAGCGATGCTGATAAGTCTTAAGAAAAGACTGATGAAGATGATGAAGGCAGAAAGTGCCACTTGCAAGGTTTGAACTCTTTGTCCAGATTGTGATTTGAGGAGCAATCCCCATGATCAGATTATGATCACCTGATTATTGTACCCTGTGGGGGGAAACATAACACTCTAGGAACTTTGCATTTTATTCAATTATTGAAATTTTGCTTATGCATTATTAATCTTTTGTTGCACAAGTCCATCTCAGCTGGGGATGGAAGGGAAGTGAGGGTTTTTGCAAGGCTTGACAAGCGGATATGTATATAGCAATTATGCTAATGATGGATTGTGTATGGAATGAATTTGTATATGATGCTGTATGGGTTGGACCCTCTCCCATGAGGTGGGGAAATGTATGAGTGATGGTGTATGGATGGTGCAGCTAGGCAAGTCGGGGATGCTCCCGGGAGTGCAGATGACAGCAGGTTGATTGTTGCTGGTAAGGACAAGGTGTGTCGCGCGCCTGAGGCAGCAAGCAGCAGAGCATGTGCAGAGAATGATCCCGACTTTGAGGGGATGGCTAGGCGAAGCCCCAGATCTTGATGAGGTGACCATGGCGAAGCCCCAGTTGATGATGCAAAGCAAACCTAAAGGGAATCTGGTAAGGAGAGCCTGAGGGATATCTTAACCAAAGCCCCAGCTTGAGGAAATCCCATGCAGCTTTTCCGCAGACAGAATCATCTTGTGGCCGAGGAGGCGACCCATCGTTTCATACCGCAGTCAATCAGTCGCTGGACAAGACTCGGAAATGTATATGTGCAGGGGCACATTTTATTGAAGGTGGGAATGGATCCCGAATTTGTGTATGACACTCTCGCTTTTGGGTTTGACTCTTTTGGGAGAGTATAAACATCATAAGGTGTGAAAAAGTGTATGGAAGCCCCTGCTGACAGAAAGACAGTGTTTGGCTCTATCTTCCTAAGATGTAGAAAGAGAAGACTTGTCGAGACACTTGAAAACCTGTCTTATTCGTGATGATCACAAGGCTGCTTAAAACCCTTTATTGATGTTCGGGTTATTCAATCACCAATCCTGACATGAACAAATATTTTGATCAATCCTGAGGAGAAAACCAATTGATATCGAGAATCGAACTCGAAAGGATGGAAAGTGTATAGGGACGGCCCTTGAGGAGACCGGATCTTCTGAGATCTGTTTGTGATTTCGACCGGACCAATTATGGTTGCCTACGTTCCCTTCCTGATGAGGAGCTCAGGTCGCCGTAGTTCGGGCGAGTCCCGATTGAAAAGAGAATGAATGTTGAAATTCGAGGTTCTGAGGACCTTTGAGGATTTTAAGGATGGGAGAGTTGAAAAACATGTCCTCCTGGAGTGTCGATGAAAGACACGGATGCGAAGCTCCTGTGAGGCATCCACAGCAAGTGTTTGCGGAGGAGAAATGAAATATGCTCACATGAAGTGCCAAATGAATGGACTGAATTTGCACAATCTTTGATTGATGACTTTGAACCAAGATGGATTAGGTTCCAATTTAAGCAAGAAATGGAGCATTAATTTGATTTAGCTCTCGAAGATACTGGAATGAAATTACTATCCGGTAGGGACTGTAGCTGGGTTTCCGGGCTTCGATCGGCCATCGGGTAATTTTGGAAGTGGGTGACCTCTTAAGATGAGAGGTCGGCTAGGCCTTTTACTGACTGAACCTCTAAAGATGAGAGGTTGGCTTTTTAGGGATGTGTTTGGGATTTCTAAGGTAAGAGAATTGATTTGCCTCTAAGAATGAGAGGTCAGATTTTGACTTTGGCCAAAGGCAAGGGTAATGGTAATGGGAATATCCTCTAAAATCGAGAGGATGGCTCGGGATTGATTTAAGGTAATGGGAATATCCTCTAAAATCGAGAGGATGGCTTGGGATTGATTTAAGGTGATGGTGAGAGGAAGTCCAAGCTATCGAGCACTTTTGCGAACTTGCGAGAATTCGGGCTCCCCTTTTTTTTTCTTTTTTTTATTGGAGAGCTTCTCGAGAAGTCGGAGATTTTTTTTTTTTTCTGAATGGTGAGGATCTAAAGTCCTTCTTTTGATGATTTGGGATGGCCTCTTTGAGGAGATGAGGACTCTTGCTGAATTGTGAGGATTTAAAATCCTTCTTTTGATAACTTGGAAGGCCTCCTAAGGAGTTGAGGATTATATCCGAGATTGTGAGGATTTAAAATCCTTCTTTTGAGAATTTGGAAGGCTTCCTGAGGAGCTGAGGATTATATTTGTCCTTCCTTCATGACTTGAATATTTTATGCATTGCCGACTCTCGAAACTGACTTCTTGGCATTGCTTGGACTTCTCTCAGTAAGGAGCAAAGGTGATGGCTAAACAGGGTTTCAAAACATACCGATCTTGAAATGAAAGGATATTGTTCGGTGAGGGTAAGGTAACGGCTTTCCTATGGGTGAAAGGCTTCAACCGCAATCCCTACCGGATGACCTAAACGAGATTAAGTCTTCGTTGCTTGCTTAAGCTTAACTAAGACAGATTAATGCAAATTCATAGAGCAACGAGATGATGAGGATCATGAAGGAGATGTGAGCATATGAGATGCAAGATGGGGAGTTGGTAAGCCCCAATTTGAGAAAGATATCAGTCGATTTTCTCACTCCAATTAATTTAAACATGAGTCATTTCAAGGCATTAGTGGTTGAGCAGCACAAGTGATCATTTGGAATAAGACCATTTCAATTAAGCATAATGTAGGTGTGCTAGTGATGTCTCGAGTCTAGCAAGAAGAGAAACAAAGATTTTTATCATTGAAAGAAAAGACCGGTCCATATTGTACTTGACAGACTCGTGTCTGAAAGGGACATTCTAGAACCTACGAAGACTGATCGACTGCATCAACTTCGGATGGGAGGAAGAGCACTATTGGCAGCGATGGGGCGAGGACCCTTCTTAATCTTTCTGTCCTTCACAAGTCGTCTCTCCTTAGCTTTCATAATCTGAATAAGCAACCGGGCCTCCTGTTCGTGAGGAAAAACGGCTTCAAGGGTAGCTCGCCTCTTTTCGATGGACACACCCTTCTCACTTTGCTGACCCATGGGATATGAACTTCCAGGCTGGTGGGCCATAAGCTTCTCTGCACCGAGCATTTTGGGTTTCGAATCAGATGAACGATCACTCGGGCACTTGAACTGCTTCCGCCTCGGGAATATGGACCAATGAGCGTTGGAACGAGAGCGCACACCCAACTTGCCGTAGCTGTAGAGGCGAAGGGGTGATTTGTAAGGTGGCGGAGGAGAGAACCTTGAGATTGTATGAGAGAGGGAGGAGTATGGAAGGAGATGGACTCATGCAACATCTTATTAATGGTTTGAATAAAAGCATGTTTTTTCTTCTTTTTTTTTATTAGTCCTAAAAATGGTTGGAAAAGGGGGAAACCTTCTTTTTCGCATTCTACACTATTCCTGGACTAGTGGGTTCCGCCGGTATTGCACTCCCGGGACGGACAATCCTGGCAGAGGTCATATAGGGCACGTGGAACCCACCAATCAAAAGGCAAAACGGACCTATGGGCATACAAGTCAAAACAAGTCAAACTCAAGATTTTCAAAACCAAGTCCAAGTCAGCGTCTTGACTCGGGAGGAGAGAGGGTCGAAAGTACGTTTGAATGTACGAGACCGCAATTTGCAGGTAAAATCCTGGGAAAAATTCGGCACGACCTCTCCTCTTTTCGATTCGAAAATCCGGCATGGCCTCTCGTTGCTTCATGGTGAAATTTCAGCATGGCCCCTCGTTAGTATGTGTAAAAAATTCGACATAGTCTCGCGTTAGCACATGTCGAAAACGCATTATGACCTCTTGCGAAGCCAAATCGAGAAATCGGCATGTACCTACGTCGAGACGTGTCAAGATTTTGACATGTACTCACGTTGAGTTATGTCGTAATTTCGACATGAAGAGGGAGAGTATGCCAAGATTTTGGAGACGAAGCACGACTCGGACTTTGTGAGAAAATTTTGAAAATCGAGTTTGAAAAATGTTTTGAAAAGTATTTTGCCAAAAACCAACCGGTCACGATAAAAAGTGTGTCACGGACAAGTGTTGGCTGACTCACAGGCTAGGAGGACTTTAGGCGCTCAAGCGTAAGCGAAACACGTCACTGTCCGCGATGCCGTCCGTACACTCCCGGGTTCTAATTCTATGTGCAGGTAGAGTGCGAGTAGTGTGAAGGTATCTTCTAGAAAAATATATTTTTTTGCTTTTTGTAAAAGATTTTTTGTTTTTTTTTTAGGGAAAAGGGGATGAAGGAAAATAACACACGCACACCCCACAGAGTATAATAATCAGGGATCAATAATTTGATCATGGGGGACTGCCCCACAATCACAACCTGTACAAAGAAATCAAATCCTGTAACTTGACCACTTATGTCGCGTGACACAAGACTGATGAGGTCAATTGTGTCACGTGACATAAGGAGTCACATCATAATCTGAACAATAAACCGGGACTAGCCCCAGCCTCCAAGCACAATGCAAAATCTCAGCCCCAAGCACCTAATGTAATAAAGCAGGAAGCCAGGAAGGGGAGGGAATAAAACAAAGCACTAAATGCATTTATACACATATTATGTCACATAACAAAGCACACATATATGAATGAGGTGAATTGAAACGAAAGTTTGACCAACTTTTGAAAATAGGTTTCAAGTCCCCAGCAGAGTCGCCACTGAATGAACGCTCGCCGAAAAAATAAATGTAAAAGATAAAATATGAATTTATCTTTGGGAGTCGCCACGCCGTTTTTAAGGAAAACATTGAAAAACCTTTAAAGAGAAAATGGGTCCGGGGGTCAGGTTACGTGTTGGGAAGAACTTGAGAGTTCACCCAACACGCCTCATCCGTAGACGAGTCTTTCTATGTTCAACATTCAAAACATTCCAAAGTGTGTGCAATTGTGTGAGACAATATATGTAATAAAATGTGTTTTAATGCTTTGCTTTATTAATCCAAATGAGGGATTACAACTTGTGAGCCTTTTACTGTGGGAGGCCACATCCCACTTACAATTGATGAAATTGAATTACAAGGAAATGGGTTGAGACAGTCTGTCTAGGGACTTTGGGTGTCGTCCGACACAGGACTTCCTCAGTAGAGGGATATCGGACGACACAGGACATCCTTGGTCAGATTGCCTCTACAATGGGGGTGAACATGCCACCAATACTATTCTAAAGCTAAGAAGCTATCTAGAACAATGAAGAGACTGAGATAAAGAGTATTATGGGAAGGTCATGGGGTTTCAGTGACCCAATGTGAATGACCACATTTCTTGGGTCACAATTAAAGAACCCTCACTTCCTAACTCAAGCAACGATAGCAACAAATGAGTATTGTGGGAGGATCATATGGCGTTGATAGCCAAATATGAATGATGGGCCATCACCTCCTAACTCAAACAAAAATGATCCAACACATTCTGGAACCATTGGGGAAGGGATCAACACTCAGATGAGTGTGAATATAAATGATTCACACTCATCTTTGTGTTTGAATCACAAACAACATGCTCAAGCCATTGCACAGATAAAACATATGAATCTGAGCATGAATATCAAAACCAACATGGTTAAAACAATGCTTAGACAGAGCACGTGAACCGGAACATGACTGCCACAAGTATAAATCACGGCAAAGCAAATCTAAGCACAGATCAATGGATTGCAAATGAAGAACAAGGCAATACCATCCTACTCACAGATTAACATATCACAAATAAATAATGAACATGGAAATGGAATAAGACGCATAATCAGAAGAGAGAGATTTCAGATGTTACCCTCGGAGATCCACACTTCCTATACCAAGTCGGTATAGGAAGTCTTCAAATCGACTTCAAGCAGTTGGACTGGAACTCTCAGATAACCGAAGAACTGAGATATTATTTTGGTGAAGACCTGAAAATGGACCAGCCTGAGATTGAGCTAGGTGGTGGGCTTGTTCGCCGGAGTGGAGTTGTCGATGAGTGGTGATTGTGAGGGAGCTCTGGCCGATTGTTTTGGTGAGGAAGAAGACCGGGGAGGGGAGAAATGGGTTAGGTTTCCGGTGAAACCATTTAGAGAGAGAGGCTCATGGTGGGCTCGGCGTTGTTGTTCTGGGTTGCCGGCTGATTTAGAGGGAAGGGCTATCGTTGAAGATGCCATTGTTGAAGACGCCATTAGCGTTGAGTGGGTGTTTGCGTATCTGAGAATGAGAGGAAAGGGGATTGAGATAGAGGGAGGCCTTGGGCCGCCGGCGAGTGGTTAGAGGGAAGGCTTGGCCGGAGAAGATGATTGGAGAGGGGCTTGGTGGTCGCTGGCCGATTGGAGAAGGGAGAGAGAGCCGGTGAAGGAGGATTGAAGAAGGAGTGGACCGCCGGTGTGATGTACCCGATTTTTTTTGTGAAAGATCAAACGGAGTCGCCACGCCATTTTAATTTTGAGGGCCAAAACTTTGAAAAAAGCCCGAGATCAGAGATTTAGGTTCGGAGGTCACATTACGCGTCGGGAAGGACGTTAGTGTGCACCTGGCGCGCCTCGCAAAACGAGTGTTCCAAACATTTGAAATCCTTTGTTGTGTGTGTGTGTGTGTGTGTGTTTTGACCAAAATGAGTTGAAACTGAGAAAAACAAAAATGGGGAACTCTTTATAAGACTTTGAACAATCCCCAAGATTTTTGGTATGATTTTTGGATTGAGTCTTGGCACTCAAAAGATTTTTGGATTTGAAAAGCAATTCTGCCAGAATGAAAGAAGGCAGTTGACCCTTGACTTTGAAATGGACTTAAAGGCTTCAAAACCTCAGAATCTGGGGAAAGTCCGAGAATAAAAGTTGCTTAAAACACCCTAAATAGGGTTTCTGCAAAGGAAATTTCCAGTTTTAAAGTAATTTGAGGGGTCAAAACCTTATGGAAATCTCAGATGTGAAATCTGGATTTCCAGAAGCTGATGAACTGGCCTCTAAAAGAAAAATTGAAAAAAGGATTTTTACTCACTCAAAAAATAAAATAAAAATATGTCTGGAAATCTCTGGATGTTGGCTACAAAAAGTATTTTGTAGTTAACACCCAATTCCAAGTTTTACTGGGTCCAAAAAATAGGAAAATGGACTGAGGTCTCAGAACAATGCTACTGGACAGCAAGATGTTCTTGAGGGAAAATGTGATTTTTGGGGGATTTGCATCTATGTTCACCCCATTTTCATCCCTAGACTTGATACCACTACTTTTTGTTAAGTGGTTATCATATTCAAGTCATCCTTGGGGAATTTATGGGGTTTAAACATGTCCTTTGCAAAGGGAAAGGGGATATTTTGTAAAGATGAATTTAAAGAGAAAAAACAACTAAAGATTTAAAATGTGGACCATTTGAGATGGTCATTCATGAAGATGAACTTCAAGATGACCATCTTGGGTCAAAACTTAAGTTAAACTAGACATCAAGTAGATCCAAGTAAGAAGAACAAGATGATCAAGAAGTTAAAAGAGGATTTTAGGGTTTTGAGAAGGAGGGCTTTACCAATGGTGACACCCTATCTTCCTAGGCTTGGAATTTGACTTGAGGAGTATCAAGATTTGGTGTTTGGCTTGAGGAGTATCAAGTTTTGGAGTTTGGATTTGTGTTTGGAGTGAGATTGGGAAATATTCAAGAGAAAATGGTGGCAATCTAGGGATTCCCACTTTGTTTTCTCTCTATATTCGCCCGAGTTTCGTTCTTTGTGATCCCATTGTGTTGTGTAAATTGAGAGAGGAGGGTTCAATTTATAGGACCTGTGAGTGTCAATCATATCCGCGCGGATAGGGTTCGACGCGTGCCTTTGTTCATCTCGCTCTGATGTAGAGTTTGTTGGACGGGAGGAATATTTTTTAGAAATTCAAGCGATTCTGTTTTCAACTTTCTTAATTCGGATTTTTCCAATTTCTTTTGCTTTTTGAGATTCTTTTCTTGGTTTAACTTTAAATGGCAATGCCCATTTTACCCTTACTTTGTTAGAAAAGTTAGGAATGTTAGGAATTGTTGGAATTGTTATAACTTTCGTTAATTTTCTAACGAAAATTCTAACAAGCTCAAATTGGAGCACTTACAGTAGCCCCTCGGCGACGGCGCTTTCGAAGGAAGCGGGATCGTCGATAAGAGTAAGGCTCCATATTTGGCAGGATGATCGAGTGATCGGGTGGCTGAACCTAGCAATAGGCTACCTACGTATCCCGAATGGGAATCAAGCCAGTCGTAGTTCGGGTCTTTGACCCTGGAGATGACGGCACTCTGCTGGGGATAGGAGATGACCATTTTGGTCTGATGGCTGAAATAGTATATCCGCTCTGCCGGGGATAGGAAATGACCATTTTCGGTCTGCTCTGCTGGGGATAGGAATGACCATTTTCGGTCGGATGGCTGAACCTAATGATAGGCTACCTGCGTATCCTTAAGAGGAATCAAGCCAGTTGTGGTTCGGGTCTTTGACCCTAAGATTTGACTATTTTTGGGGAAGTCACCCTAAGATTTGACTATTTTTGGGGAAGTCGCCCTAAGATCTGACTATTTTTGGGAAGTCGCCCTATGATCTGACTATTTTTGGGAAGTCACCCTATGATCTGACTATTTTTGGGAAGTCACCCTATGGCTTGACTATTTTTGGGAAGTCGCCCTATGGTTTGACTATTTTTGGGAAGTCGCCGTATAGTTTGACTATTTTTGGGAAGTCGCCCTGTGGTTTGACTATTTTTGGGAAGTCGCCCTGTAATCTGACTGTTTTTGGGAAGTCACCCTAAGGTTTTGACTGTTTTGGGGAAGTCGCCCTAAGATTTGACTATTTTTGGGAAGTCACCCTAAGATCTGACTATTTTTGGGAAGTCACCCTATGATCTGACTATTTTGGGGAAGTCGCCCTATGGTTTTGGTTTGTCGAATTAGGGGATGATTGCATTTTATCGCTTTTCCTAGTGTTGTGTGTGATAGCGTTTTAGGTGCCTCAAACCTCAATGATGGAGTCTTAGGTGCCTTGAACCTTGATGATGGCGTCTTAGGTGCCTCGAACCTTGGAGATGGCGTCTTAGGTGCCTCGAACCTTGATTTGAAATGATTTCCCTTTGACGGTTTGGGATGGATGGTCCTTTGGTGGATTTTAGTTCAGGAATATGAACCTAAATGGGGACTTAGTTCAGGAGTATGATTCTAAATCGAGGTTTTGTTCAGGAGTATGAACCTAAATGGGGACCTAGTTCAGGAGTATGATTCTAAGTCGAGGTTTAGTTTAGGAGTATGAATCTAAATGGGGACTTAGTTCAGGAGTATGATTCTAAGTCGAGGTTTAGTTCAGGAGTATGAATCTAAATGGGGACTTAGTTCAGGAGTATGAACCTAAATGGGGACCTAGTTCAGAAGTATGATCCTAAGTCGGGGTTTCAGTTCAGGAGTATGAACCTAAATGGGGACCTAGTTCAGGAGTATGATCCTAAGTCGGGGTTGAGGGAGACTGTTTGAGGGCATTCTCGCAGGGGAAGATTAGAGTTTATGATGATTATCGGGGAAAAAGGGTGACCGTGTTGGTCAAGCGGCTGGACCTAGGGTAGGCTGCCTACGTATCCTGAGTGGGAATCAAGCCTGGACGTAGTTCGAAAGTTGCTGGGGATGGTCTTTGATGGTTTGACAGTATTTGGGAGTTACCCGAGTTTTTGATGATAATGTTCTTTTAGAAAAGTAGTTGACTAAGATATGCTTTCATACCTGTGCTGTGCTTACCTGTAGCTGCCGGAAGGACTGAGGCTACGGCTGATGTTGATGAAGAGTTGTTAGGTTGCCGTTCGCGGGACGGTTTCTGCCGACGATTTGCTATCTTTGGAGGCATTTTGACCTGAAGGAGGAGTTTGGTTGAGTCTGCATCTTGCTGGTGATCGTCAACCTGGTAGAGGTTGTTGAGCTTGTCTTCACATTGGGACTTCTTGTTTTTTTTTTTTTTGAGAACTTGGTGTCTCTGACCGCATCGTATTTGAGAACTTGGCGTCCCTGACCGATTTGTATTTGGAGAACTTGGCGTCTCTGACCGAACTGTATTGGAGAGCTTGGCATCCCTGACCGATTTGTATTTGGAGAACTTGGCGTCTCTGACCGAACTGTATTTGAGACCTTGGTATCTTTGACCGATTTGCATTTTGAGAACTTGGCGTCTCTGACCGTACTGTATTTGAGAACTTGGCATCTCTGACCGATTTGCATTTTGAGAACTTGGCGTCTCTGACCGTACTGTATTTGAGAACTTGGCGTCTCTGACCGATTTGTATTTGAGAACTTGGCGTCTCTGACCTATTTGTATTTTGAGAACTTGGCGTCCCTGACCGATTTGTAGACACTGGAGGCGGTCTTCATACGTTTGTGGATGTCGGGAGCTGTTTTCATCCATTGGAGGTCGTCTTTAGCAAGTTGCAGACGCCGGAGGTTGTCCTTGCCAAGTTGTAGACATGGGGACTATCTTTGCTAAACTGTAGATGCTGGAGGCTGTCTTCATCCATTTCTGGACATTGGAGGTCGACTTTGGTGAAGATCATCCTTTCCGAAAAGGGGGATTTGATTTCACGTTTGAATTCCTGCATTCGTTAGTGAAGAGGAAGATGCATATATGGCATTCATGATGACGGATGCATGCATAGAACCAAAAATGATTATGAGATGATGCATTTACTTGCTTTCGAAGATGCACCTAGCCTAAGCTTTTGCCAGGGAAATTATGATTTATGATTTTCAATCACCTAGGATTTTTCCTATTGATTCAAGTTTTGTGCATGCTACATGAGCCCTTGGGAGATTTTTGTGGGGATGCATGGTGATGGATGTATGTGTTGGAACAGATTTTGAGCAAGTGGGGGGTGAGAACCCTCGATTGCGATTAAAACAGCGGCTGTTGATGAGGTTTTGTTAATAGTATCACATGGACCTCAATTTCGATGAGATTGGATTCGGATCCCCGGTCTTGATTGAAATTTTCCCTCTCATTCTTGGTCATTTGAAGGCGATCTTTGACAGGCTCTAGGGCACGTTGATACGAGTGAAGCTTTATTCATTTGGGTGAGCTGTGACTTTGGCCGAAACCTTATCCGGAGAATGATTTGATGGAATTGCTAATGCCGGGAGAAACCCTGATCTTGAATTCCGATGCTACCGGAAGGCTGCCGTGTACCAAGTTACGAGGTTGAAATTCTTTCTTGCGACTTGGTAAAATTCGGGTCCAAAAGACCATCTTGACAAAGCCCGGATCCTGAGTAGGCAAAGTCCAGATTTTGAAGAAGCGACTTGGCGAGTCTATCTCGTAGTGAAGAACCCAACGTGGACCTAAAGATGACTATATAAGCCCCGGCTTGAAGAGGCGATACGGGAGAACACAGGAGAACCGCTTAGCAAGCCCCGGCATGAAGAAATTCGAGTAGTCTTACGAGAGGGGGCACCCATCTTTTCGAGACCTTAGTCAACCGATTCTTGGATAAGACTCAGAAAGGTTTACGTGCAGGGGCATATCTTTTGAAAGGTGGGAATGTTTCCCGAATTTGTGTATGACACTCTCGCTTTTGGTTTGACTCTTTTGAGAGAGTATAAGCATCACAAGGTGTGGAAAAGTGTATGGAAGCCCCTGCAGACAGAAAGACAGTGTTTGGCTCTATTTTCCTATGATGTAGGAAGAGAAGACTCGTCGAGACACTTGAAAACTTGTCTTATTCATGATGATCACAAGGCTGCTTAAAACCCTTTGTTAGTGTTCGAGTTATTCAACTCCTAAATCTGGTATGAGCAAATATTTTGATTAATCACGAGGAGAAAATCAACTGATATCGAGAGTTAAGCTTGGAAAGTGTATAGGGATGATCCTTGATGAGACCGAATTTTTTTTTTTTGAGATTTGTTTGTGATTTCGACCGGACCATTTCTGGTTGCCTACGTTCCCTCCATTATGAAGAGCTCAGGTCGCCGTAGTTCGGGCTTATCCCGAATGAAAAGAGAACGAATGTTGAAATTTGAGGATCTGAGGACCTTTGGGGATTTTGAGGATTTGGAGGATTGAATAACATATCCCCTTAGAGTGTCCATGAAAGACACGGATGCGAAGCCCCAGTGGGACATCCACGACAAGTGTTTGTGGGGTAGAAATGAATTATGCTCACATCCGGTTTGAATTTGCACAATCTTTGATTGATGATTTTGAACCAAGATGAATTAGATTCTAGTTTAAGCAAGCAATGAAGCATTAATTTGATCGACATCGAGGATATTAGAATGAAACTGCTATCCGGTAGGGGCTGTAGTTGGGTTTAGGGCTTCGATCGACCATCGGGTGATTTGGGAAATTTTGACCTCTTAAGATGAGAGGTCGGTGGGCCTTTGTTGGCCGAACCTCTAAAGATGAGAGGTTGGCTTGCGGGGATGTGTTTGGGAAATCTATGGCGGGGAAGATTAATTGCCTCTAAGAATGAGAGGTCAAATTTTGACTTTGGCCGAAGGCGAGGGTAATGGGAGTATCCTCTAAAATCGAGAGGATGGCTTAGGATTGATTTAAGGTAATGGTGAGAGGAAGTCCGAGCTATCGACAACCTTTTGCGATCTTGCGAGAATTCGGGCTCCTTTTGATCATTGGAGGGCTTCTTGAGAAGTCGGGGGACTTTTGAGGATCGACGGTTCTTCTCTTTTTTTGTTTTTTCTTTTTTTTTTTTTTTTTTTTTTTTTTTTTTTTTGACTTGGAGAGCCTCCTGAGGAGTTGAGGATTATCTTTGTCCTTCCTTCATGGCTTGAGATATTTTGCGCATTGCCGACTCTCGAAGCTAACTTCTCGGGCTCGCTTGGACTTTCTCTCAGTATGGAGCAAGAATGATGGCTAAACCGGGTTTCAAAACACGCTGATCTTGAAATGAAAGGATAGTGTTTAGTAAGGGTGAGGTAATGGCTTTCCTATGGGTGAAAGGTTTCAATCGCAATCCCTACTGGATGACCTAAATGAGATTAAGTCTTCATTGCTTGCTTAAGCTTTATATGAGAAAAGATCCATGCAAATTCATCGAGCAACGAGATGATGAGGATGAAAGGGATATGAGCATATGAGATGCAAGATGGGGAGTTGGTAAGCCCCAATTTGGGAATGATATCAATTGATTTTCTCACTCCGATTAATTTAAATATTAATCATTTCAAAGAATTAGTGGTTGAGCAGCACAAGTGATCATTTTGGATAAAACCATTTCAATTAAGTGTAACGTGGGTGCGCAAGTGATGTCTCGAGTCTAGCAAGAAGAGAAAAAAAGACTTATATTAAAAGTTAGGCATTTAACCACTATGTCCAAAATGGACTACAACGACAAATGTCCAGGAAGGACTTAGGTGAAAGAAAAGTACTAGACCCTACGAAGGTTGACTCAAAAGACTATTTTAAAGATAGGTAGCCCCGGTCTAGCCGCTCTTTCTTTGTTGAACCATGCATCTATTCTTCGACGCCAATGGAGACGGGAGCTATTGCGAGATCTTTCCATCGGGATTTCCTTGGCAATCTCTTTCTTAATCCAAACACTTTCATCGCTGCGATGGTGATTCACCGACCTCACAAGAGGGCGAGTCAAATTCCATTATGCCCACAAGGCTTGAACCACCAAACTCGATCATGTTGACACTCATGTTGTTAGGGAGCGGGTTATTGATAGTATTAGGCCCTTCGGGCATCTCTAACCTCCCTTGCTCAATCAACCCTTGAATGGCCTTTTTCGGGGACGCAATCATCCGTCAGGTGCCCGTAGTGCGATGAAAGGCACAATGCTTGGAGGTATCCAAAGGAGCATTGGGGTTTCTTGGCTGATAATTATCCAAAGGCCGGAGCAAACCTTCTTTTACCAATCCTCTAAAGATATCACTTAAAGGCATCCCAAGGTTTCTCAAGTCTTGGAGCCGGGATCTTGATGCATCAGGCTTCTTGGGAACAAAGGAAGTGGCATTGTTACAGATCTGTCCCGCGTAGCCGATCGCCTCTTGCCTTTAGCGAAAGAGAGAGTAGTGTTGGAGGGAGGAGCCCGATATACAGCGGAGTGCGGCGGTCGGCTGCGATTGTAAGCCTTTTCAAACTTAGTCCCGGAATTAACCATTGCACGCAAGTCGGCGTAGGGGAAGTGGGCGAGGGAAGCTCTCAAATGCGGCTTCAAGCATGGCCGAAAGATGTCTAAGCTTGCTCCTCGTCGGAGGGAGGAATGGCCATTTCACCGAGCTTTAAGTTCCACCTCTTATAGAAATCCCCAATATTCTCATTAGGGCGTTGCATCGTTGTTTTGCGGAGTCAACTCTGTTTGTCTCCCATTCCAAGTTGGCTTTATACTTATACGTGAAAATCTTGGTAATCTGTTCCCAAGTAGCCCTAGCTTCAGCCGCAATCGGAAAAACCATTTCAAAGCCCACGACTTCAAAGAGAGACTAAAGTAATCGGCCAACTCTTGGTTTGTGCATCCCTTAGCCTTCATTGCCAAAGTATAGGTGTCCAAGTGAGTTTTAGGGCATGCACTCCCGTCAAACAATTCCAGTGGGCATCACAAACTTGTGAGGCGGGGGACAATCGAGTCGGGATCTGTAGGCCGAAGAGCGGTGTTCTTTTGGCGGTCAATTCAGCAATCGTGCTTTCATTTCCTTGTGTTGCTCCATAAACCAAGCCAATTGGGGATCCAAAGGTGGAGCGGGAATTCCTGAGCCGATATTTGAGCTAGGAAGAGGACTAGTTGTTGGTGGTGCATTGGTGGAAGGAATACCATATCCCGGAGCATAGGTGAAAACCTGTCCTTGGCCCAAAGTTCCCAGGGAGTGTAGGTAGGAGCTTGGGCAAAGGGATAGAATCCGGCGACTTCTGTTGGCTTCCAATCGGCGGGAAGATGGAGGCAGATCTGAGGTGGCCGAGATGGCTTGGATTTCCGGAGTGAGACCCATAAGTAGGCTTAAGTGCGGGCCGCTTTGTCCCCGGTTGTTGAATTGCATGGCTGGTTGTGGCAAGGATGCATAACCGAGAGGATATTGTGGTCTGGTGATTCCGATGAAACCGGGATGGGGGCTTGGTAACCCATTGAACCACGAGTGAGAAATGGGTTTGCGGAAGCTGTGTGAGGAGCAGCGGAGCTAGCATCATTCGAGGAGGGGCTCGGTTGCCCCGAACCAAACTGTGGTGGCATTCCAAACCGTTGCTGCGAAAGTCCAGATTGATCGGTCCCAAACTGAGGCGGGATCCCAATTAGTTGTGGCATTTCGAGATAACCCCAACCATGAGAAGACATTCCGTATTGGCTTTGTCCCCACTGAGGGACTGTGAATTGATTTGTGCCGTTGGGAGGCATGGATCCAGTGGTCTGTGGTTGGGGAGCTGGCTGACCCGAAGACCGAGGAGCATGGGTTCTGGTGGTAGTACCGTGGGAGGCCGGTGGTGGCATCCTGGAGTAGTCGGGTTGACCAAGAGCGGGATTGAGGTCTTCCTCTTCTTCCACAGTGAAGGTGCCATCTGGGTTGAGGCGCGGCCAATCCATGGCTTTTGATAGCCTCCATAAGGCTATTCAGCGTGCTTCCTATCGCACTCTCATACGTTCGGCTAACCGATTCCATTGCGGTTACGTTTGAGGAGTCCCGGGAGGCGGAGTGACGTTGTCCCCATCGTTACCGAGTGATGCGAACATTACGAAACCCGGAGTCGGAACAAATGGTGAAGCTGACGATGCGCTTGACTCTTCCCAACTGATCAAACGGTGACCCGGTGCCCGAAACCAAGCTTTGTGCGGAGCTGCGGGGGAAAGACACGAGGGTTCAGATGGTGGGATTTGAAGGAGGGTAGGTGTTTGGGCTTTGGGCTCATGCAACATGCAATTATTTGTTCTTGTTTACTTAAAACACGTTTTATTAACCTAATCGGTTGGAAAAGATTGTTCTTCTTTTTCGCAAACTACTCTGGATCCTGGATCAGTGGGCCCCGTCACTACGTCTATAAGCCCCTCGTATTCCACCCGTATTTCGACCTCCCGGGGTGGACGGCCCGGGCGAGGGTCCTATAGGGCAAGCGGGTCCCACCGACCGAAAGAAAAATGATCCTAAAAGTCGGCGGGTAATCGAGTCTTAACGAGCATTCGATGCAAATTACGGACAAGGCGACGTCAAAGTCAAGATCATGTCAGGGCTCGACAAAAAGTCGGCATGATTTGACCGATAAATGTTCACGATTGATCTTGACTTGTCGTCAATTAGGCCGTAATTAGGCATGGAATAATCATTAATCCTTGATGACTCGGTGTCAATCTTTGGGAGTCGGTGTATAATTTGTGCCGGTCGGAGCCGAAGTCAAGGCGCCGGTCAATATCTTGGTCAAAGTCCGCGGCGGAAAACCGGCGAGAACTTCGGCGATTAGGGTCCCCGAAAGATATTGAGTCGGTATGCCGACAAAGGCTTGAAAGGAAAGGTCTATACACGAGACGGGGCATGACACGAGACCGGACTAAAAACCAACCGGGTCTCAGACAAAGTGTGTCACGGACAAGTGCATGGTCGACACGAGGCTCCATGGGATGTTTGGGTAGTCCTGTGCTCGTTCGAGAGGCGTAATAAGACCAAACGGGCCGCGACAAGGATTTCCCCGGGTTAGGGACGTAGTGTGCAGTGTACGGTCACGTGCGCGTAGTGTGCAAGCAGTCTATCTTCTTTTTCTGAGTAAAATAGAGATTTTTTATGTGTCTTAAAAGGCATGATGCATGATTTTTTTTTTTGAAAATTTTCTTTTTTTTTTTGAAAAATCTTTTTTTTTTGGAATTTTTTTTTTTTTGAAAATTCTATGAACACATAAGCACATAATCACAAAAATTCCGACAGTTAGGGACATTATTCCGACAGTCAAAATTTTGACTCCTTTTTCGAGGCGGCCAAAACAAACACGAAAAATGTGCAAAAATCACCACACACAAAACAAAGGACTTCAAATGTCGGGACGGAAGCTTGACCCTCAAAAGTTTTTCTCTCCTTTTTTTTTTTGAAAAGATAAAACTTGTTAAGTCCCCAGCGGAGTCGCCACTGTGATGTACCCGATTTTTTTTGTGAAAGATCAAACGGAGTCGCCACGCTATTTTAATTTTGAGGGCCAAAACTTTGAAAAAAGCCCGAGATCAGAGATTTAGGTTCGGAGGTCACGTTACGCGTCGGGAAGGACGTTAGTGTGCACCCGGCGCGCCTCGCAAAACGAGTCTTTCAAACATTTGAAATCCTTTGTTGTGTGTGTGTGTGTGTGTGTGTGTTTTGACCAAAATGAGTTGAAACTGAGAAAAACAAAAATGGGGAACTCTTTAATAGACTTTGAACAATCCCCAAGATTTTTGGTATGATTTTTGGATTGAGTCTTGGCACTCAAAAGATTTTTGGATTTGAAAAGCAATTCTGCCAGAATGAAAGAAGGCAGTTGACCCTTGACTTTGAAATGGACTTAAAGGCTTCAAAACCTCAGAATCTGGGGAAAGTCCGAGAATAAAAGTTGCTTAAAACACCCTAAATAGGGTTTCTGCAAAGGAAATTTCCATTTTTGAAGTAATTTGAGGGGTCAAAACCTTATGGAAATCTCAGATGTGAAATCTGGATTTCCAGAAGCTGATGAACTGGCCTCTAAAAGAAAAATTGAAAAAAGGATTTTTACTCACTCAAAAAATAAAATAAAAATATTTCTGGAAATATCTGGATGTTGGCTACAAAAAGTATTTTGTAGCTAACACCAAATTCCAAGTTTTACTGGGTCCAAAAAATAGGAAAATGGACTGAGGTCTCAGAACAATGCTACTGGACAGCAAGATGTTCTTGAGGGAAAATGTGATTTTTGGGGGATTTGCATCTATGTTCACCCCATTTTCATCCCTAGACTTGATACCACTACTTTTTGTTAAGTGGTTATCATATTCAAGTCATCCTTGGGGAATTTATGGGGTTTAAACATGTCCTTTGCAAAGGGAAAGGGGATATTTTGTAAAGATGAATTTAAAGAGAAAAAACAACTAAAGATTTAAAATGTGGACCATTTGAGATGGTCATTCATGAAGATGAACTTCAAGATGACCATCTTGGGTCAAAACTTAAGTTAAACTAGACATCAAGTAGATCCAAGTAAGAAGAACAAGATGATCAAGAAGTTAAAAGAGGATTTTAGGGTTTTGAGAAGGAGGGCTTTACCAATGGTGACACCCTATCTTCCTAGGCTTGGAATTTGACTTGAGGAGTATCAAGATTTGGTGTTTGGCTTGAGGAGTATCAAGGTTTGGTGTTTGGATTTGTGTTTGGAGTGAGATTGGGAAATATTCAAGAGAAAATGGTGGCAATCTAGGGATTCCCACTATTTTCTCTCTATATTTCGCCAGAGTTTCGTTGCTGTGATCCCATTGTGTTGTGTAAACTAAGAGAGGAGGGTTCAATTTATAGGACACTGTGAGTGTCAATCATATCCCGCGGATAGGGTTTGACGCGTGCACTGTTCATCTGCTACAGTGTAGGCTGTTGGACAGGAGGAATATTTTCAGAAAATTCAAACTGATTGCTGTTTTTCAACTTTCTTAATTCGGATTTTTCCAATTTCTTTTGCTTTTTGAGATTCTTTTCTTGGTTTAACTTTAAATGGCAATGCCCATTTTACCCTTACTTTGTTAGAAAAGTTAGGAATGTTAGGAATTGTTGGAATTGTTATAACTTTCGTTAATTTTCTAACGAAAATTCTAACAAGCTCAAATTGGAGCACTTACAGCCGGCGAATGGGTTTCGCGAGGGAGGAGTGGTTGTCGCCGGCAATGAAGTGATTGTAGTTAGTGAAGAAGGAGACCGGTGAAGATGATTTTGGGGAGGGGAACTCTCTGTAATTTCCGTTTAGAGAGAGAAATATGAGAGAGAGAGAGAGAGAGTTGCTTTGTGAGGAAGAAATGAGAGTCTCAGTATTGAGAGAGAGAGAAAGTGGGCGTCTCACTTTTCTGTGCGTGTCCCCCCCTCTTAAAATGGGATATTATTCCTTATTTAATAAGGATTTGGAAATGGATTTGGGTGTCGTATGACACCGGTTCTTTTAGGCAGAATGGGCCGAAGTCAAGCAGGCCCAAAACTAATGAATAATAAATAATAAAAATGGGCCCAAAATGAAATGGGCAGACCCAAAACATGAGTTCGGGTCGGGGTACTCACAACGACATGGCTGACTATGAGGCCAATGCTGATTGGGAGGCCAATCAAAGCATGGTCATGATGGCTGTAAGTGAAGCGGCTCGAGACAGAGCTAGGGAAAGGGCTGCATTGAATGCTACAGGCTTGATGGAGGCGTCGGGAAGGGTCCCTGAGCCAGGTAGAAGGACTACCGGAATATTCCCTGCGAAGGTGAAGAACACTCGCCGGGGGAAAGGGAAGGGGAAGAAGGATGAAGGACCAAGTTTGGGAAACTAGGTTGACCTTGCAATCTAGAGTATCCACCCATTGTCATTGCAGACATATTAACTGATTAATGTTTTATTGTAGTTTTGCTAGCGTGTAGCGAGTCAAGAGTTGACCGTGCTTGAACTCATCAAAGATTGTTTTAACCGTCATGAATTTGTAGGTTAAATGAAAAGAGTTTTTCGAAACACAAGCACTTGATGCTTATTGTATTTTTTTGTTTTTTAGACCGAACAAATGATGGCTGCCTACGTTCCCATTTTACAATTGGACTAAGGGGCTCAGGTCACCGTAGTTCGACACTTGTAGGTGAATTTGAGAAAAACGAAGACAAAAGAAGTGCGACCCTGTTTTTTACCTGGATCATTAGCGGCAATGTATCCAGTTGGGTATTACTCTTTTAGCACTTTAATTTTACTGAGGGGTAGTGTATGGGGAAGGAGAGTTGACTCGTGCTCTTCCTCAAATGAAGTATCTGCGGAGCTTGCTTCCGTTCACGGGGTTAACGAAAGGGTTCCCGTCCAAATTTGCTAACTTCATGGCTCCTTCGGAGAAGATTCTTTGTACCACGAACGGTCCTATCCAGGTAGGCTCCCACTTTCCGAG
Organism: Adenophora triphylla var. japonica; assembly: GCA_022495995.1. Lineage (NCBI taxonomy): Eukaryota > Viridiplantae > Streptophyta > Magnoliopsida > Asterales > Campanulaceae > Adenophora > Adenophora triphylla. The sequence goes on along the minus strand of JAFEMH010002301.1, from coordinate 132,355 downwards.
GGGATTGGTCTGCGTAGGAGGCTTTTCCTTTAGCACCAAGTCGCCTCTCTGATGTCTCGGATCTTGACTTTCTTGTCGAATGCTTGGGCCATTCTGCTCTGGTAGGCTCGAGTGTGTTCCATGACTTTCAATCTGCGCTCGTCGAGTAGAGCAAGTTCGTCGTGACGGCTCTGTAGCCATTCGACTTCATTGATCCCGTTTTCCAAGAGGACTTGAAGGGATGGAATTTCCAATTCCACGGGTAAAATTGCTTCCATTCCATAGGTAAGCGCGAACGGAGTCTCCCCTGTGGCAGTTCTGACTGATGTTCTGTATCCCCAGAGGGCTAGATGTAGCTTTTCGGGCCAGTCCCGACCTCTGGTGGTCATCTTTCTGATTATCATGGCGAGAGTCTTGTTAGTTGTCTCTACTGCACCATTGGTTTGTGGTCTATAAGGAGAAGATTTGTGGCGTGTGACTCTGAATTCGGTCAGAAGTTGGTCACAATCTCCTTTGAAGTGGGTCCCATTGTCGGAGATGATCTCGTTGGGCACTCCGTATCGGCACATGATGTTCTCTCGGATGAACTCGGCCACCTTCTTAGAATTCAATACCTTGTACGATCTGGCTTCTACCCATTTGGTGAAGTAGTCGACTGCGACTAGAATGAACTCGTGATCATTGCTCCCTGGTGGAGTGATCTTGCCGATGACGTCGATTTCCCATGTGGCGAAAGGCCATGGTGTAGTCATGCAATAGAGTTCGTGAGGAGGGATGTGATTGAGGTTGGAGAACCGTTGACATTTGTCGCAGTTTCGGAAGAACTGGATGCTGTCTGTTTCCATTGATATCCAGTAGTATCCCATATGGAGGATGATCTGTGTCAATGCTCGGGCGTTCATGTGCGAACCGCAGGTTCCGTTGTGAACTTCGTTCATCAGCTCGCTGGCTTTTTCTTTGTTTACACACCGAAGGAGTGGCCCTTGGTGGCGCTTCTTGTACAACATACCCCCCAGAATGACGAAATGGGATGCTAGGCGTTTTAATGCCATCATGTTTTTGGCTTTGTTCCCTTCTTTGTATTTTCCATCTTCATTTGTGAAGGAAGCTTCTCCGTTTTGGAGGTACCGGTAGATTTGATTGTACCAGGGTTCGTCGATCGTTTCTTTTTTTATTTCAATCTCACAGCAATAGGCGGGTGTTTCCCGTCTGCCTATCCTGAGGGGTTCTACTGCTTTCCCATCAGGAATTTCGATAAGAGAGGCGAGGGTTGCCAGGGCGTCTGCGAAGCGGTTCCTGTCTCTTGGCAAATAATGAAAAGAGATGTCCTTGAACTGAGCAATGAGCTCCTCCATGTACGCGTGGTACTTCTGGAAGCCAGAATCTACCGTCTTCCATTTGTTGGACACTTGATTGATGATCAATGCTGAGTCTCCGTATACATCCAGTTCTGAAATGTTGCGCGAGGGCGGCTTCCAGACCGGCTGCACAAGCCTCATATTCTGCTGTATTGTTGGTTGTTTTAAAATTCAGCTTGATGGCTATGGGAGTGTGCTCGTCCTTGGGATCGACAAGGAGCATTCCAATACCATTCCCCTTCTTGTCGGCTGCCCCATCGAAGAAGAGTTGCCAGCGGTTTGCGCTGTCGAGTGAAAATATTCCGTCGTCCGGAAACTGCGGATCAGGACCCTTAGGTTCACTGCTCGGGAAGTCTGCCAGCTGATCTGCCAATTACTCTGCCCTTTGTTGATTTTCTGACCATGTACTTGATGTCGAACTCAGCCAGGAAGAATGACCACTTAGCTAGTCGCATTGACAAGGATGGCTTGTCGAAGAGATATCGGACAGGGTCCATTTTGGAGACCAGGAGCACTGAATGTGACTGCATGTAGTATTTCAGTTTCCCGACTACCCATACCAAGGCGGTACAAGTTTTTTCTAACGCTGAGTAACTGAGTTCACTTCCTTGGAGCTTCCGGCTTACGAAGTAGATTGCATGCTCAACCTTGGAATCTTTCTGTTCTTGTGCCAACATTGCTCCGATTGACGTGTCTATTACTGTCAAGTACAGGAGTAGTGGCTTGACTTCATGTGGCGGGTACAGAATTGGCGGATTCACTAAGTATGTCTTGATTTTCTCGAAAGCTGTCTGGCACTCGGCGTCCCAGTTGATGTCGGCATTCTTCTTCATCAGCTTGAACATTGGCTCGCAGAGAGATGTCAACTGGTTGATGAAGCGACTGATGTACTGAAGTCTTCCCATAAAACTTTTCACTTCTGTTAGAGTCTGAGGCGGCTTCACGTCGATGATGGCCTTGATTTTCTTAGGATCGGCTTTGATACCTCTTTCTGTGACCATGTACCCTAGTACCTTGCCACGCTTGACGCCGAAGGTGCACTTCGCAGTGTTCAATCTCATGGACTGCTTTTTGAGTCTGTTGAAGAACTTTCTCAGATCTGTCATGTGCTGCATGTCTGATCCCTTTGAGTGGATGATCATGTCGTCGACATATACTTCGATTTCCTTGTGAATCATGTCATGAAAGAGGGTCACATTACGGCCGGTAAGTAGCCCCTGGCGTTCTTCAGACCGAACGGCATGACCGTGTAGCAATATGTCCCCCACGAAGTGGTGAAGGCAGTCTTAGCTTGATCCTCCTCGGACATCTTGATCTGGTTGTATCCAGCGAACCCGTCCACGAAGGACTTTACTTCGAAATTTGCCGTGGTGTCGACCAGCATGTCGATGTTAGGCAGTGGGAAATCATCTTTAGGGCTGGCCTTGTTGAGATCCCGGAAATCCACACAGCATCTGACCTTTCCATTGGCCTTGGTGACCGTCACGATGTTGGAGAGCCAAGTCAGGTACTCAATCACTCTGATGAAACCAACTCGGAGCATTTTCTAAATTTCTTCCTTAACTTGCAAGGACCACTCTGGCTTGATCTTGCGTAGCTTCTGTTTGACAGGCTTGGATTCGGGATCCAGGGGAATTTCGTGCTCTACGATCGAGGGATCGAGTCCTGGCATGTCCTTGTATGACCAGGCGAACACGTCAACATACTCCCGGAGGAGGCTTATCAGGGCTTCTTTTTCTATATCGGCGAAGAAACTGCCCACTTGTGTCTCTTTAGGCTCTTGCACTAACCCCAGGTTCACTTTGGTTATAACCTCTTCGGCAGCTTGGGCCCGATGGTCCTCTTGGTCAACTACACGCTCGAGAACTTCTTTAATGTATTGTTCATTTAATGTGTCTGCTTCTTTATCAATTGAGTTATTAACGTCTTTTAAGTTGTTTGTTAACTTATCAGTTGTTAAAGTGGCAATGAGAGGATACTCCGAAAGGTCAGACTTTGCATTAAACGAGAAAGGAAATACATGGTTGGCTACATTATCATAGTCCTCCGGCGTAAGGCCATTGGATGACTCAGAGGACTGGACTTTTACAAAGACTGACTCAAAGGATTTGAGACCAGGTTTAGGGAGATGTGGGTGCGGGCCTAGCTTGTCTTCCAGTTCTGTCTGGCTTGCCCTTGGTCCGGTGAAAGTTACCCAGTTCATCAGTGGCATTGCTGGATGCTTGATGAGGGTTCGGGGATCGAGAGGCTTGACTTCTGCTGTCCCAATCATGGCGATCATGCTGTTTTTGGAGCCCAGGTCAATTAGGTTTGGCACCTCCATGACTTCTTCAAAAAGACTCTGTAGAGCTGGTCCACTGAGAGCGTCTTCTATGAATTCTGGTTCCTTCTGCTTTGGAGTTATTGTCTCGAATGTGGCCTCGGCGGCTGACTCGAACAATCTGTTTCCCATGGAGAGTACCCTGAGTTGCTCTTCCCTGTTTGGGCTTCCCTTGAATATGTACTCGTGCTGGACTGCGGTGGCAGTTGGTCCAGGTAGAGCTGTGATGTCAAGGAACGCTCCCCTAATCGGATTAGCCTTGAGTCCTCTGAAACGCTTGAGGTCCCGTGATAGCTGTTCCATCCTTTCTGTAGTCTCTGTGCTGACTATCCCTATTTCTTTCTCATCTTGATCAGTTCCACAGTCGGTCCCCTCAGTTCTGATGTCGGTTTCGCTGTCGGTCCCCTCAGTTCTGCTGTTGGTTCCCTTGGTGAAGTAATGAGCAAGGTCAAAACTGTAAGGTCGAAGATTGGGTGTGCCGTCAGAGGTTCCCCTTTTGCGGGCTGCTGCCTTGGTGCGGGCGAACCTTTTGTCTTCCTTAATGTCAGCCGGTGTTGGCACATAGCCAAGCCCCTGGACCGTGGTGTGGTCCTTGACTTCAATGACTTGGTGTTGGCCCTATACACTACTACATTTCTGACCTAATGTAACGCATGTAACGCATCTAATGTAACGCCAAGAGCTAATGTAACGCATCTAATGCAACGCCAGAGCTAATGTAACGCACCTAATGCAACGCCAGAGCTAATGTAACGGCTAATGCAACGCCAGAGCTAATGTAACGCACCTAATGCAACGCCAGAGCTAATGTAACGCATCTAATGCAGTGCCAGAGCTAATGTAACGAGTCTAATGCAACGCCAAAATCCTAATGTAACGCCTAAATTACTAATGCAACGCCAAAATCCTAATGTAACGCCTAAATTACTAATGCAACGCCAAAATCCTATAACCTATACCCTATACCCTACACTATACCCTATAACCTATATCCTATATCCTATACCCTATACCCTATACCATATACCCTATACCTTATACATTATACCCTATACAATATACCCTATACCCTATGCCCTATACACTATACCCTATAACCTGTATCCTATACCTTATACTTATACACATACCCTATACCCTATACACTATACCCTATACCCTATACACTATACCCTATACCCCTATACCCTATATCCTATATCCTATACCCTATACCCTATACCCTATACCCTATACCCTATACCCTATACACTATACCCTATACACTATACACTATACACTATACCCTATATCCTATACCCTATACCCTATGCCCTATACACTATACCCTATACACTATACCCTATAACCTATAGGGTATACCCTATACCCTATAGGGTATAGGGTATACGGTATAGGGTATACCCTATAGGGTATAGGGTATAGGGTATACCCTATAGGGTATAGGGTATACCCTATAGCGTATAGGGTATACCCTATAGGGTATAGGGTATAGGGTAGACCCTATAGGGTATAGGGTATACCCTATAGCGTATAGGGTATACCCTATAGGGTATAGGGTATACCCTATAAGGCATAGGGCATATGGTATAGGGTATACCCTATAGGGTATACCCTATAGGGTATACGGTATAGGGTATACCCTATAGGGTATAGGGTATAGGGTATACCCTATAGCGTATATGGTATAGGGTATAGGGCATATGGTATAGGGTATAGGGTATACCCTATAGGATATAGGGCATATGGTATAGGGTATAGGGTATACCCTATAGGGTATAGGGTATACCCTATAGGGTATACGGCATAGGGTATACCCTATAGGGTATAGGGTATAGGGTATACCCTATATCGTATATGGTATAAGGTATAGGGCATATGGTATAGGGTATACCATATAGGGTATAGGGTATACCCTATAGAATATAGGGCATAGGGTATAGGGCATATGGTATAGGGTATAGGGTATACCCTATAGGGTATAGGGCATACCCTATAGGATATAGGGTATAGGGTATACCCTATAGGGTATACGGTATAGGGTATACCCTATAGGGTATAGGGTATAGGGTATACCCTATAGCGTATATGGTATAAGGTATAGGGCATATGGTATAGGGTATACCCTATAGGGTATAGGGTATAGGGTAGACCCTATAGGGTATAGGGTATACCCTATAGCGTATAGGGTATACCCTATAGGGTATAGGGTATACCCTATAAGGCATAGGGCATATGGTATAGGGTATACCCTATAGGGTATAGGGTATACCCTATAGGGTATAGGGTATAGGGTATACCCTATAGCGTATATGGTATAGGGTATAGGGCATATGGTATAGGGTATAGGGTATACCCTATAGGATATAGGGCATAGGGTATAGGGCATATGGTATAGGGTATAGGGTATACCCTATAGGGTATAGGGTATACCCTATAGGGTATACGGCATAGGGTATACCATATAGGGTATAGGGTATAGGGTATACCCTATAGGGTATAGGGTATACCCTATATCGTATATGGTATAAGGTATAGGGCATATGGTATAGGGTATACCATATAGGGTATAGGGTATACCCTATAGAATATAGGGCATAGGGTATAGGGCATATGGTATAGGGTATAGGGTATACCCTATAGGGTATAGGGCATACCCTATAGGATATAGGGTATAGGGTATACCCTATAGGGTATACGGTATAGGGTATACCCTATAGGGTATAGGGTATACCCTATAGGGTATAGGGTATAGGGTATACCCTATAGCGTATATGGTATAAGGTATAGGGCATATGGTATAGGGTATACCCTATAGGGTATAGGGTATACCCTATAGGATATAGGGCATAGGGTATAGGGCATATGGTATAGGGTATACCCTATAGGGTATAGGGCATACCCTATAGGATATAGGGTATAGGGCATACCCTATAGGATATAGGGCATAGGACATATGGTATAGGGTATACCCTATAGGGTATACGGTATAGGGTATACCCTATAGGGTATAGGGTATACCCTATAGGGTATAGGGTATAAGGTATATGGCATAGGTCATATGGTATAGGGTATAAGGTATAGGGCATAGGGCATATGGTATAATTATTATTAATAATAATTATTATTAATAATTATTATTATTATATAACTATATATTAATAATTTTTAATAATAATAATAATTATTAATTATTATTATTAATTATTATTATTATATAATTATTATTATCAATAATTATTATTAATAATTATTATTAATAATTATCATTATTATTATTAATAATTGTTAATCATTATTAATAATTATTATTATTAATAATCATTATTAATAATTATTATTATTAATAATTATAATTAATAATTATTTTTATTATTAATAATAATTATTAAGAATTATTAATAATTATATAATAATAATTATTTATAATTATTATTATTATTAATAATAATAATTATTAATAATTATTATTATTAATAATTATTATTAATAATAATTATTATTAATATTTTGATAATATAAAAACATTTAGAAGAATTGTGGACCGTTGGATTGAAAGTGTGAATGGTTGGATTTGGTTTAGTCATGATCCGCGTGGTTATTTGAGATCCAATTAAAAAATGCCATGTGGCATTGTTTTATTGGATCTTATATAATCACCCGGATCATGGCTAAATCAAATCCAACCATTCACACATTCAATCCAACGGTCCACAACTATTCTAACAAAACCAATAAATCCCTCTTTCTCTCCTCATTTCTCTTTCTTTATTTTCATTTTATCAAAACCAAGAAATTGTGTGTCTCTCTCTCATTTATCTCATTTTATCAAAACCAAAACCAAGAAACTGTTCTTCACTCTGCCAATCTCTCCGTCTTCTTCTCTCCATCAACGGTGCCCCCTCCTACCCGTCTCCCAACCTTTTTCCAACTTCCCCTTCATCGTCGCCGTCGCCATATTCCATGGATTCCGACGAACAAAAGCATCTAACCACTACCCTTCATCTTCTCCGGCGACGGCGATGGCAACGGTGGATCCGCCGTTCCCTTCCAACGTCTTCTTCTCTCTCTCTCCCCAACGCCGTCTTCTTCTCTCTCTCCTCCAACGCCGTCTTCTTCTCTCCCTTTCATCATCTCCGTGAGGCTCAACCAGATCTACATGGATTCCGACGAACCCAAACTAATTCCATGGATTCCGACGAGCCCAAACATATTTCATGGGTTTCCTTTCGATTTGTTATTGTATTTTGTGTTTTATTTCGATTTGTACAAATTTTTGTTTGATTTGTGGATGATTTGGATGGTTGTGGACGGTTGTGGACGGTGGTGGATGGTGGTGGATGGTTGTGGACGGTGGTGGACGGTGGTGGACGGTGGTGGAGCAAAGTATTACTTTTGAAAAATGTAAGAATTGATTTGAATGTAAAAAAGATTAAGGGACTAATTTGAGAATAAAAAACATTAAGGGACTAATTTGAGAAAAAAAAAGTTAAGGGATTGTTTGAGAATAAATATATATATATTTTATATATATATATATATATATATATATATATATATATATATATATATATATATATATATATATATATTGAAAAAGAAAATTAAAAAAATTAATAAAATTGTGAAATTATGTAATAAATTTTAGGGACTCATTTAATTTTTGGCGTTACATTAGGTATTCAACCACTTTTTAAATTGGCGTTGCATTAGGTTCTTTTTGGCGTTGCATTAGCTGTTCATATGGTTTTAAAATTGGCGTTGCATTAGGTATTTACCTGATGCAACGCCAAAGCTCTGGCGTTACATTAGCTTGCTATGTCGTTGCATTAGACCTAATGCAACGCAAGAGAATGCAACGGCCATTTGGCGTTACATTAGGCCTAATGTAACGGTTTTTGGGCCCTAATGCAACGAAAATTGGCGTTACATTAGGTCAGAAATGTAGTAGTGATAACCTTTTGCCGAGCCCCAGTCCTGGGATGAAGTTCATGAGTTTCATCATCTTAATGCCCGAGGAATCTTGTCGTGAGACAGTGGAAGGTCCACGTTGCATATTTGGATCTTGGAGGTCTCCAGAGTGAATCCAGTGAATGCCATGTCGTCATTGTGCTTGATTTCTAACACTGGAATGTCGTTAGTCTTTGGTCCCCTCGGTGGTGACGTCGCCGTAGTAGGCGTGGTTAGCTCGTTGCCTTGCATAAACTTGAGGCACTGATGAAGGGTGGATGCCACGCCATTGATTTGATGCAGCCAGGGACGCCCCAGGATGGCTGTGAAAGTGATTGGAATGTCCAATACTTGGAATTCGATGGGGATCATCCGCTTGCCGAACCAGATATTAAGAGTAGCGACCCCGAAAACTGTGCGGGAAGTAGAGTCATAAGCCTTGACAGTGTGGACTGAAGGCTTCAGATTTGTGGGCTTGATGTCAAGCAGGTCCATCATCTTGGCGAGCAAGACATTCATTCCGGAACCTCCGTCTACCAACACGCGGGGAAGGCGACGCTCGTCCAGCTGGACTGTGATGTAGAGTGGCTCATTGTGATCAGCCCCAAATTTTGGAAGGTCCAAATCTGTGAAGGTGATAATGTTGCCATAGTGGATGTTGCCAATCATCTGAATGACCTCGTCAGGGGTTGCATCCACGGGGACCATGGTGCGGACCAGGCTTTCCTCTAGCTTGAGCTTGTGAGGATAAGAGGATGTGAGCAGGGACCAAAGGGAAATATTCACCTGGGTCTGCTTGAGCTGAGTGAGGATCGGGTCCTCTTTCAGGGAACTTGCGTCTTCGGGCCGGCGGGTGGCGATTACGCTCCGTCGGCTTTTTGGTGGCCTTAGGTGGTAATGTATGGATTTGACCCGATCGGGTTAGAATGCTTTGACATCGGGCTTGGATCCTTACGAACAGGGCCGCTGCGAGTTGAGCCATAGTCGGAGGAGGATTCCTCGTAGCATAGGGCCATATGTCTTCCTCAACTCGTTGGCTTGTAGACGTATTCCGGGAGCTTCGGCGGCTTGACGGATTACGTCCCGGGATGCGGCTTGGGTGCCTGCGTGGGAGGTAGTTTATGGATTGTCGCAGCTGTTCGAACGTTAGTGCGCAACAATGGTTGCCAGAACTGAACTGTGCGTTGCTGACCCTCCGGGGAAGGTTGGAGAGTTCTCGGTTTAAGCGAACAGTCTCCTTGATCTCTTCACGATATACCGCGTTCCTTTCCTTCTTGCTGAGCATACTCAGGGCATTGCAGGTTGGAGTGCAGCGATACTCATGGTTTGCTAGTTTTCCGCCGCTCTTGGCCCATATTAACTTTCTTGCAGCAGAGCATGCGTCGAGAGTTAGCGCCTGCATTTCTTCCCACGTGAGAATAGCCAGTGCTTCCTTGAACTGTGTGCGGCAGTCTAGGTAAACCTCCATCGGGGAGAGCTTTCCTTTCTTCTTTATCTGAGTAGCGGGTATGTCGGAAGGTGAGTACACGGCTTCCCGAACATCTGCCCATGTAACTGACTGCTGACCCAGCTGATCTTTTCTGAAAACGAATGCCGCGGATTGTGGAATTTCCCTGAGTAGTTGCTCGAGACGAATTATCATCTTCCTCTTGTTTTTGAATAGACCTTCCTCCCTGAGTTGGCCTTTCAATTTGAGTGCGGAAATGATCCGTTTCCATCCTCCCAGGACCCTTGGGAGTCCGATTTTGTTGACCTCATGCCCGGCTTGGAAGAGAATGGTTTCATCGTCTTCGTCGTCGCTTTCACAGAGAACTTGCTTTTCTTGGGGAGATAAGCGCTGGTACCCTTCCTGGTGTGTGGTTAGGTATTCTTTGTACTGTACCATTCCATCTCCTAGGTCATCGAGACCGTTGACCACCCTCATTTGGCTGAGGGGGTTGGATGAGAACAGACGGTAGTCGAGGAAGTTGCCGTGAGCAAAACCCTTGAGGTCGAACTGGTCTAGAGTGGCCTCTAGCTTTCGTCTGAAGCTGCTTGTGACACTTTAAGGGCTTGGTCCCTGTGGGTCCTTCGAGCTTGGTTTTCGTCCCAGAGATGGTTCTCTTGAGCGGCTAGTTCCATGAGGGCCTTCCTTACGAGAGCTAGACATTCTCCGTAGGTACGTGCCGTCTGACTAGTGTCTAGAACTGTGATCACATCCAAATCTCTGAATGGCGGAAACACTTGGACTATGTTGACAAAGGAAGTCGGACTGGGACATTCCATGCGTCCTTCCTTGATCTCGGTTACCAAGAAATTTGCCCATATCTGCTTGATTGAACACACAGGAGTGTTGAATTCTGCGATGTTGACAGTCTCATGATTTCGCTGGATCGCCAAGTCTATCAGGGCTTGCAATTTACTGGCGGGATGTCTGAATCAGTGGACGTGACGACTGGGAGCAGAATCGAACTGGAGCATGTTAATGCTGAGGTGGTCATTTCCAATGTCGGAAGCTGGCTCTGCCTTGCGGGGAAGACTTTCGCAGATGTTTTCGGGGTGGCTGCCGGAAGCGTTCCCGAGGTTGATCTGATTTGTGACAGGGTGAGAAGCTTGGTCTCCTTCGCTGTTGCCCTTGGCCTTGGCAGCGCTTGAGGGTATAAGCTTGACTGATGGCACGGGCCGGTTGCCACTGGGGCTGGTAGTCGAAATTGATGATGAGGAGCTCTGAGCTCGATTGGCCAGGGCCTCGTTTACCATGAGCAGGCAGTCGTCGAGGGTAACTTTGGCATTGCAGAATCTGACAATAAGGACCGAATCCTTGGTATCATCGGGATATCTGGAATAGATGATGTTGACGAAGTCGTCGTCAGTCACTTGATCGGAGGGATTCTTTGTCATGTGAACCAGTTGCCTCCAATTGTCGGATAGCTGCCTGTACTGGACGTTGAGCTTGACAATCTCCATGGTGTTGGAGCCGTTGTCGTAGGTGACATCTCGGGAACTGGTGCCGTCCTCGAAACTGAGTATATGTATGTAGGGTTCTTCTTGCGGGTCTGCCGCATCCTCGACACCGGAGAGTCCTGATTCATCGCCGTCTGACGGCTCAACCCAAACGTAGGGACATATTGCGTCCGGGTGCGTTGCTGGAGCTGCTAGGAAAACATCATTCCCTTCGCTGGAGAAAAGGGGTTCTGTGGGTAATTCCTCGTGGAGGACATCCCATACTACGTCCATACATTTGAGACGAGTATGACGGTGCTTGTTGACCTTTATCACGAAAATATCTTCACCTGGCGGGGCCAGAGAGTTGGCTTGAAGAATACTGACGAATCTCCAATTGGAGACTGGGGGTTTATGTGCCCGCACCATGGCGATGCTCAGTGTTTCTTTCCAATCTGCCTCCAAATGTTGGAAACGACAGTTGAACTTGATGTACACGGGACCGCCGAGTGCACTTCTGCTCGAGTACGTTGACATAGTTGGCATCTCCGGACTCTGAGGGATTCTGATGAGATTTGCCCCGATAGTCCCTTGGTTGATTTGAAGGAGGTAGCCCCGGTGCCTGGCTGTGGGCACGCTTGGCTACCGTCTCGGCTTCGTTTCCCATGAGGAAACTGTCTCCTCGGATGACTTCAAGATCACCTTACCGGTTAATGAACTTAACGCACTGATGGAGAGTGGAGCCTATGGCTTTCATGTGACGCAACCAAGGGCGTCCCAACAGAGCTGTGAATTCGGATGGAATGTCCAGCACGTGGAATTTTGCTGGCACCATTTGGGTTTCGAACCAGAGCTCCAGAGTCACCGTCCCCAGGATGGGACGAGACGTGCTGTCGTAGGCCTTGATAGTCCGGGTAGACGGAATCAGATGGCTTTCGTTGATGCGCAAGGCTCGCATCATGCTGAGAGGGAGAACGTTAACGACTGACCCGTTGTCTACCAATACTCCGGGGAGTGATATGGTGTTGAGCTTCAGAGTGATGTACAGAGCTTCGTTGTGCCCGGAGGCATCTCTCGGTAGGTCTTCGTCACAGAACGTGATCATCTTTGCCATCTGATCGGGAATCGTAGATCTGGTCTCTATCCGGAGAAGGAGAGTCATCAAGCCATCCGTTTCCTGTCTTCTTCTTGCGAGGTAAAGCCTTTTCTGGAGCCTCAGGATGGTGCTGAGGCTGTTTGTGGCGATTGCCGCCCTTGGTTAGCACATTGATCGAGTGCGAGTGCCAAGCTGACTTTGATCTTCCTTTGCCGGTCCGCGCTCGGAAGCTGGACAAATTGAACCTTGGCTGATCCGCGGGGTTAGGCTTCGACCGCAAGTAAGATTACCAAGATCTTAGGTATTCCGGTGTCCCAAGGTCTGAACTCGGGTGTCGGCGGGACTTTTCGACTTACCCACCCCGTCTCGCTCTAAAGTTGCATGGCACGGAGGAAGGGAAGGTGGCTGGAGTAGAGTACGTAGTAATCGAACCCCAGGATGGCTCTCCGAGTGTACCCACACCGGTGTCTCCGGCTTCGTATCTTTCTCTCGATTCTTGTTGAGAGGACTTCTTCTGTTTTCTCGGAGGATTGCTCCGGACCGTGTCTCAAGACTCGTACTCCAGGCAGGCGGAGCAGTCACAAACATCGTAGCTGATGTGGACATTAGATGAGGACCCGGCTGGAAGAGGCGGAGAAACTGGCTCTGCGGCAATCTTCTTGGGCACCCATTCAATGGAATTCACACTGTTGTTGTTCGGGAAAGGATTTCTGACTGTATTGGGTCCACGGGGGCGCTCCAATTTTCCTTCCTCTATCAAGTTCTGGATTTCGTATCGTAACCCCACACAGTTGTCGGTGGTATGGCCGTGATACTGATGAAAGGCACAGTACTTTCTCTTGTCAGCATTGACTACGGGGTTCTTGGGTTTGTAATTTGCAACGGGTTTAAGGAGACCTTCCTTGATTAACCCTTCCAGCATCTTGCTTAGTGGCATATCCAACTTGTCGAAGTGCATGGCAGATTGCTTCGAAGTGGAGTTGTTGCTTTGCGGGGTCGGGTTTTACGTTGCCCACCGTTGTCCACGATGGATGTAGTTGACAGACGTATCTTTCCCTTTGCCGGGGGACGGTGCGGGATTGAATGCAACTGCTGAGCGGTATCTGTATGACTTTGCAGTAGCCAAATTTTCCTTGAGATCCTTCTCAAACTGTGAGCCGGCATTGACCATGGCCCGGAGATCTGGGAAGAAATGATGACTGATGAGAGTTCTGATGGACGGTCTTAAGCAGGACTTAAAGATCCGCATCTGTTCATCCTTGGAGAGTGGCTCCATGATCTCGCAGAGTTTCCAACTCCACCTCTTGAAGAATTCTCCGACGCTTTCATCCGCTTTCTGCTCAGTGGTGATTAAGTCCTCACGACTTGTTTCCCACTCTATGTTGGATCGGTACCGTTCCAGTAAGATGTTACTGATCTGATCCCAGGTGTGGCGATCCGCAGGCTTGACCCTTAGAAACCATCGTAACGCTGAACTCTTGAGCGTATGCTGGAAATGGTCGGCCATTTACTGGAGGGTTGCTCCTTTCGCTCTCATACCGAGAACGTAGGTGTCGACATGTGTTTGAGGACATTCGGTTTCGTAGAATCGGTCCATCTCCGGCATTCGGAACTTGGCAGTGAGAGGCGTGACCATTCCCGGATCTGTGGATTTGAGCATTTCCTGCTTTGAGCTGCTCATGGTGGCTTTCAGGTCTTTCATCTGTTCGACCATCCAGGCTAAGGTAGGGTCCAGTGGTGGACTGTGAGGCTCGGCGCCGGGTGCTACCACGTGAGCGGTAGTGATTGGAGGTGGAAGGCTTGACATATGCGGATATATGGGGGCTTTTTCTGAACTGTATCGGGGTTTGTCCCCGGTGTTTTGGGATTCGTGTAAAGGCAACGGGATGAACCCAGGAGGGTATTGAAGGATATTGGCATCTGTCTGAGATGGTCCAGCGGTGCGCTGGTGGTATTGAGTGATGGGAGTAGCACTGGCCTGGCCATATATGATAGGGTTGCCCTGAGAGGTTGCTACGTGAAGCCTAGGTCGGCTGTTTCCTTGGTTCGAAGGAATCCCGTAAGTTGGCGGGGGAGGAACCTGGTTGAAGGTTTGAGGAACTGGTTTCGGGGAATCTTCATCCTCGACCAGGACAAAAGTACCGTCTGATTGGAGGATAGCTGCTATACCTCGCTCATTCAGAAGTTGTACCACGAAATTCTGCTGATCTTCTTTCTGCCTCTTGTGAATCTCACAAGCCCGGATGGCTTCTTCCAAAGTCATATCTGTTACCGGTGGCGGGGGTCCGTCCCCGTCACGATTTCTCGGTGAGCTAGACATGTCGAATATTCTGGCTGAGGGAACTGAGGGAACCGAAGAATTATCTGACGCTGCCGTAACTGTGATTCTGGCGAGGCGCTGACCCGGAAATCTAAACCACTTTCTGCTCACTGCAGGGAACGAAAGGAAGGTTTTAGGCTTCGGAAAGTGGTATTTGGCTCAAGGTTTCGGGCTTGTACAATGTGCAGTTACCGATTAATGTTTACTTAAAGCGCGTTTTCTTAGAGTCCTAATTGGTTGAAAAAGAGCAAGTCTTCTTTTTCGCAACTAATCCTAGAGCCCTAATCAGTGGATCTCGTCACTACGCTTATAAGCCCCTCGTTTCCATTTGTAGATCATCTTTCTCGGGACGGACTATCCCGAGCGAGGTCCTATAAGGCAAGCGAGTTCCACCGACAAAATAAAAAGTGAACTTAAGGCATAGCTGATCACGCAAACTTCCAACGTATGTGACGCACGGGCCACAGTCGAAGTCAACATCCTCAAGTTAAGGCGGGGATCGTGCCAAAATTTCGGCATGACCTCTCCTGACTCGCTTGCGCGAGGGGCCTTAGCTTTTGGCGTTGGCCAAGTTGTGGCTTGCACGGTGAATACGGGGAGGGTTTGGTGACACGAAGGCCACACATCAACCTTCGGGTATATTTTTCGGCAGAGCTCCGCGTCAAAGTCAAGGCTGAAAAGCTCAAGACTTTGGGTCGGGAACGACCTTCGGTCTCAACCTCTCGAGCTTGACTTGTGGTGGAACCCGGCGTAAAAAACATACACTTAGGCTTTATGACACGAGCTAAGCCAAAAACCAACCGGGGTCTTGGACAAAGTGTGACAAAAAGAGTGCATGGCTTACACGCGCTAGGAGGTGCAACTGATAAGGCCATCCCGGGTTACGGGTTGTAGTGTGCAGTGTACCGAGGCAGCAAGTGCACGTGCAGTGCGGTGTACCGAGGCAGCAAGTGCGAGTAGTGTGCAGTCACTAAAATTCCTTTTCTGAGTAAAACAGAGATTTTTTTCAGAATTTGTCTTAAAGAATTTTATGCGCAGTTCAAAAATGCAACATGAAAATCAAACATGAATGGGGATGCACAAACATGATATGATTTTGAGAAGATGACAATGTAATGCCTTTGACAAAACCGTTCGAGGTTTAAAGTAACACACACACACGAAAACGAGGAAGGGTAAACGAAAGTTTGACCCACGGAAGGCTTTTTAGAAAACAACGGCAGTTTTGAAAAAAGTATCCTTTTCCCCAGCGGAGTCGCCAACTGAAATTACCCGGGATTTCGCGCGCGGACGCGGAAAGCGCGGTTGTCTTTCGCGGGGGGTTGGTGTCTGAGACCTCGCTTTCGGGAAGGAGAGGAGTCGCCACGCGGTTTTTGTATTTTGAGCCCAAACGTTGAGAAACGGCTATTGGTTGAAAATGGTGTCGTTTTTATTGGTAGCAAAAACTTAGAAAAAAGCTTTGCAAATAGGGGATCATTTTTATTGGTAGCAAAAACGAGTAAAAGGCTTTTTAGTACCAGAGATTGTTAGGTTCGGAGGTCATGTTACGTTTCGGGAAGAGTATTACGAGATCACCCGAAACGCCTCGTATGACGAGTCTTTCTACCTTTCTCGAAATCGTGTGTGTGTGTGTGTGTGTTTTGGAATGGGGGCTTGAATGACAAGCTTAATCTTGGTTTGAATGTCAAACGTTGATTAGGTGACTTTGTTTGAAAAGACGAGCGTTTGAATGACAAACGTCGGTTTTGAGTTTGAAATGAGGATTTGCGTGGCAAACGTCGATTTTGAGTTTGAAAGAGAGTTCGAAGGACGAACTCCGGTTTTGAACCGGGTGAGTCATTGTTAACGATTTTTACGGGAAAAAGCGTATTAAATGATTTTAAGTGTCAAATGTCGGCTTTTAGTTTGAAGATGATCGTTTGAATATCAAACGTCATTTCGCGCGTTTTGAAAGAGAGTTCGAAGGATGAACTCCGGTTTTGAACCGGACATTACATTGTTAACAATTTTTACGGAAAAAAGCGTATTAAATGACATGCGATCGATGAGTCGGGTTGCGACTCGGACTTTGAAAAGTAAATACTATCACGATCCAAACGGGTCGGACTTTGTAAATGACAGTATTTAAATGCGGTATCAACGGAATCGAACGATCCGGAATCGTAAATGACGATCAACGAGCCAAAACGGCTCGGAATTGTAAATGACGATCGACGAGCCAAAACGGCTCGGAATTGTAAATGACGATCGACAAGCCAAAATGGCTCAGAGTTGTAAATGACGATCGACAAGCCAAAACGGTTCGGAGTTGTAAATGACAGAAAAGTAAATGACAATCGACGGATCGATCGATCCGGAATGGTAAATGACAGAAATTTAAACGGAACGGGGTCGGAACGCCGTTTTAACCCGTGATTACTTCTCTTACGGAAAGAGAAGAGGATCGAGGGGCTAAAACGTATCGGACCCCTTTAGACGGAGGCGTCTACATTTCAATAACGTTGTTCGAAACGATTGTAACGACTGGCACGTAAACTGAGACGAAACGAGAGATCAGAGAGAGGGAGTTATACTTATGGCTAGGGTCGACTCCTTTGGCTCGGGGGTGTATACGGGATACGGAAAGTAGTTTGGAACGGTGTTTCGGAGTGGTGAGGGGCGTATTTGATCGAAATACGGAAGTTTCACGTGAATCGAGATGAAACGGGAGCTCGGGGAGGGGTAAAATTGGTTTGGGCCGTGGGTGAAGTAATTTTGGAGAGTGAAAATTGTTCTTCTTTGGCTTTGACAGCAACTTCTATTTATAGGTGAAATTTCAGTAGTAGTCCGGCCGGACTTAGACTGAAATTCAGGGGGTTTTGTGAAAGTTTGAGAATTGGAGGGACTTGCTGGCAATTCTGAAAATCTGCAGAGGGAGTCCGGCCGGACTGAGACTGTATACCAGGGGTATTTTAGTCTTTTGGCCTTGATTTCTGATTGAAGGGTGACTAGAGGGAGGTGGCATGCTCGCCACGTGTCCTGTGAGTCACCAAATGTGTGGGAGTTCGTTCCCGGGTCCCGGTTTTGTCCATTTTCTAAATAACAGTTCGGAAAATGTCCGAAACGCCCCCGAAAAGTGCCGGAAAGTGCATTTTTCAGGGAAAGCCGTACTTTTACGTGCGATGACGTGTGTTAAGTACGATTCGACGTCGGGAAGCACGGAGCAGTCCCGGGACGTCTCGTTGGCTTGGCAATGGGGAGCTTAACGAGTTCCGGTTAACCTGGAGCGGGCCAGTTAACAGATTTCGGTTAACTTTCTGACGGATTTCGACGATCCGGATTTGGGTACTTACACAGCGGCGGAATTATCCGTCGCTGAGGTGAAATATAAATAAAAAATTTTACGCCCTAATTTCATCACAGTCTCTAAACACACACTCTCTCTCTCTCTCTCTCTCTCTCTCTCTCTCTCTCTCTCTTTTCGCTCTCTTTCTCTCTTCCCGGCGACGAGCTGCTGCGCAGACTCATCTCTCTCTCTTCCCTAGCTCTCAGACCGCCGCCATCCACCCTCGCCGGCCGTCCACCTCTCCACCGTCTCCGATTCTCCTTCCCTCCTCTCTCTAGTCGACGCTCTCAACCTCATCACCGTCCCTCTCAAGAACGCACGAACAAGGTCAGAATCTCGATCAATTTAATCAAATTGTGTTGATTAATTATGGGTTGTTGATAAATTTAATCAAATTGTGTTGATTAATTATGGACTGATTACGAATTAAAACCCCTATTACCGTGTTTTCCATTTCATTCTTCTGTCGATTCGATTTTCTTCAAATTTTATTTGGTATGCTGTGTCATTTATAAATAGAAGTGCAAGATCAAGAGATTGTTGATTTTTGAATCCAGAACACTGCACAAATGAAACCCTCATCAAAATCATTAAAAAAAAATTCCATCTTCACAGTAAAATTAGAAACAGATTGAAATGAATTGCTTAACATGGTCCTAGGCGACATACATGAGGTCCTAGGTCTGAGTCTGTCCACTTGGTTTCTTGTTCTTGATGATGATGATGTGGGGATGTTTGGTACATGGCTTGGCAAGACAGCTCATCAGAATACATCCATTTTGTTTCTGGCTCTTCATTTTTCTGTTGTTGATGGTGGTGGTACATAATGTTGTCCAAACTAAGAGCCATTGCCTCTGTTTGATGTTTTTCATAGTCACTAGCAGCCATTGCTGCAGTTCCTCCCAAGAAATTCTCGAGTTTTGGGGCATTATTTTGCACCATACCTTATAAAAGAAAACATTAAAAAAATGTCTTTTAAGTAAAAAGCTAGATTAGTAAACAGAAGTGAGCTAGAGTAACAGGGATAAAAGGAACTAACCATGAGAAGTAGAGAGGGCTTCCAAGATGAAAAGGGAGCCATCAGATTTAGGACTTGATTCTTATTCACTCCTCAAATAGCCTAAGCTTTTAGATAAGTTTGTTACTTAACATTAGCAAATGCTGAAAAGAAGTTAAAAGAGGCTGAGGTTCATGTATAATTCCTTTTGAGACGTTGACTTCAAGAAGAAATGTTAAAGTTGTATTTGTGGCTGATCAAGTTGATTAGGACTTTCTGCGGCTATGAAAAACTACCATAGTTGGTTTTTGGTTTGAATTTGATGTGTTCCTAATATTGTGTTTTAGTTTCCTATTTTTCTATGACTACTTTTCTATTAGAGGCAACTCTTCTCCTCCTTCCTGGTAATTGCTTATATATACTAATTGACTCTCTATTTCTAAAAAAATAAAAAATAGAGTTCTGTTGTTGGATACGTGTAATGAGTTGCAGAATGAACATGTTCCATTTCTTTTCTTATCCCCCCCCCCCCCAACAAAATAAAAAATAAATAAAAATAAGTAAGCAAGTAAGTATATAAATAAAATGATGAAATCAACTATTATGGGAATACTACATGCTAAGTTGAAGGGGCAGTTATGTTGGATCACTATTATTTGATGATTTCTAGATAATAGAAAATCTTGTCCGCTCAAGAACAAGAATGCCTTATATGTTCAAAAAGTGGGTCAGCTAGATATTTAAGATGGATGTGTGCTAAATCCTCAGTATATTAAAATGGAAACAAATTCGCGTTCGAGGGTAGAAGTAGCCCAAACACAAAAGAGCGATGTAGACCAACAAATACACAAGTTGATAAAAGTGATGCTAGTAAAGTTAATGTTAAGTCTATGGAGGGGAGGGATACATGTATACATTAAAAATAACATAGAGATTCATGAGGACCTCATGGAATATAATGATAGGGTTCTAGATCCCGTTTTGGGGCGATTGACGGCATCGCGAACGGTGATGTATGTCACCTACGTTTGAGCGCCTGATATCAATCCTGGCACCCTAGATGCACCTTAGGTCGGATCTTGTGTAAAGTCAAAGGGGGAGGGGGGTGAATGTCTAAAATTAGGAAGACTTGGATGGAAGTATTGTTAAGGAATTAGACTCCTATTCATTGTCTAAAATTAGGAAGAAAACTCTTAGTGGCACTGCTTATAGAGTATTGTGGTTGGTGGTTAACATCTTAAAATATAAACAAGATGAGAGCCTTTCTCGTCCACAGCTATCAAAATCCGTCCATCTTTCGTTTCGAAAGACAGAGCAAACAAATTCTTCACTGTTTGAGCAAAGGATTTTCTGTTTAATAAGAGTTTTTCCAGTTTTACTGACCTCTTCTCTCTAAGGATCTCAAACACCACAGCCATGTTTGTGACAGTGTCTGTTTTCTCTTCACTGGTGTTATACTTTTACCTTAGTTTTACTTGTGACCATATAACACCAGTGAAGAGTAAAACAGGCACTATCACAAATATGGCTGTGATGTTTGAGATCCTTAGAGATAAGAGGACAGTGAAACTAGAAAAATTTTCTTATTAAACAGAAAATCTTTTGCTCAGACAGTCGAGAACTTGTTTGCTCTGTCTTTCTTGGTCAAAGATTGGATAGGGTTTTGATAGTTGTGGATGAGAAAGACTCTCATCTTGTTTATAAATGTTAATTTAATTCATCATTGTAAAATTATATATTTTACAACAAAGAATTAAATATTAATATTTAAAATTATTCACAATAGTAATAATTTAGGTCTATCCAAAAGCCGAAATTTCTTTATTTTCGATTATAAAGCAAGTAGACAAAGTGATATTTGTATTACATATAATCGTGCATTTCAGGATGTGATAGGTTTATAAAACAGGCACTTAAAGGATATGTATTGTGAATGATTTATATTATTAATAGTTTAAAGTTTTATATGTATTGTGAATGCTTTAGATTATTAGAACTTTAAAGTTTTATATGTATTGTGAATGCTTTATATTATTAATAGTTTAAAGTTTTATATGTATTGTGAATGCTTTAGATTATTAGAACTTTAAAGTTTTATATGTATTGTGAATGCTTTATATTATTAATAGTTTAAAGTTTTATATGTATTGTGAATGCTTTAGATTATTAGAACTTTAAAGTTTTATATGTATTGTGAATATATTGTTTCCTTTTGTTAAAGTTGTAAATTTTAATATTTTTAGTGTATTTAGATATGAGTTCTAGTAGAGCGGGAAAAAAGACACGCCCCGTTTACACATCTCTTACTGGGACGCAACCGTCCCGATCCAGTACAGGTGCCGGCGGTACTTCTGATGTCGACCCTACACTTTCTAGTACCAGCTCCACCTCTGGGGCCAATACTCCTACTCCTGTCGATTCTGAGGGGAGGACGTTTCTGATGGTATCTCCAATTTATGACCAGTAAGTAACTCTTCATTAATTTGATATAAGTTGGTTCCTTTTGGTTTTATATATAATTCATTATTTAAGTTAAAATGTTATTGTTTAAATATACTTGGCAGGTTTGTAGGTGGATACCCTACCCCAGGGACAAAGATCGGGCAGTATTGGCGGTCTCGGGTCATGGCAGAGTTTTGGCCCAACTGGAAATCATTGCCACCGGGGGAGAAGGAGAATGCTTGGGAGGAGTTTAAGGTAATGTGTTAATGATTTTTATTTAAAACTTAAATGTTAGTTTGTTATTAAAATGTTATAATTAATAATGATTATAATCTTTTAGTTTTGTAATGTTATCATTATATGTTGTAGGGGAAATTTACATGGGCGCCGGATATCGACGAGGCGACGGCTAGATATGTTTTCAATAAACAGTGTTCGAAGTTATTTTGGGATCATATTGGTAACATATTTATCTATCATTAATTAGTTTAATTAACAATGATTATACTCTTTTAATTTTATAATGTCATCATTATATGTTTACGAGATATTCATATTTTTTATAGGTAACACTAAGTCTAAATTTTATATTAAGCGGCTCGAGGCAAAATAACATCCCTTGACACCTCCTTAGATAACCGAGGAGGTGTTTCTTCGATTTTGCGAACATTGGGCGTCGGATGGGGCGATAGCTATGGCCGAACAGGCCAAGGCAAATAGAGCAGGCTCCTCGGGGTCGGCGACAAAACATACGATGGGGACGATCGGGGTCGGCGAGCATCACTACCGTATGGTATGTATGTTAGTTTAAATGTAGTAGTGTATGCATGCTTTTAAATAGGTTTATGTATGTATGTTGCATTTATACAATTTCAAAATAATAATCTCGCTTATTTTATTTATAGGAAAAGGAACATGGCCCGGATGTCAGTTTTTTGGATGTTTTCGTTAGCACCCATGTTCGAACTCCAACATCGCCCGGTCAAACTCCGCAATGGGTTGACGATCGCTCTGCTAATGCCTTTGTAAGTAAACTATCATTAAATGACTTGATTTTGAATATGTAAATTTATTTATGTACATTACATTGTGTACTCCCTCCGTCCCATTACAAACCACAAACTTTCCTTTTTGGTCGTCCCATTACAAACCACAAACTTCCTAAAATGGAAAGGAATCTTTACTATTCCCTCCACTCATTCTCTCTCCTACATTATTTTAATACTCACAATACCATTATAATTCACTATTCTCTCCACTATAATTCACTTTTCCTTAATTCTCGTATCTACAGTAAATTTGTTCTTACTAATGGGACGGAGGGAGTATATGATTATAATTGTTTGTTTTATTTTGACAGGGTACATATCAAGCCGCCGTTGTTCCCGAAGGTACGCCTCCCGGCCAACCCGTTCCCTTCGTGCCTGATGTTTGGCGCTCGGTCACCTCGGAGGGACATCCAAAGAGAGGAGACCGAGTGTTAGGGATGGGGGATTACGGGCGGCAATGCCCATCGACGTCGACCGGCCGTCGGCCAAATGTTTTCCCGCCCAGGTATAATGATCCGAGGATCGACACTCTGCAGGCTGAACTGGCTGAGGAGAGACGCGAGGCTGCAGAGGCTAAGGCAAAGCTTTTGGAGGCTTTGGAGGCTCAGGCGCAGATGCGGGAGGAGAATGATCGGCGTCAGGCGCAGATGCAGGAGGAGAATGACTGGCGTCAGGCGGAGACCGATAGAAAATTTGCGATGTTGATAGCCCATGTGGAGAGTCTGCAGCAGGGTAATTTCCAGCCTCCTCCCCCCTGATTCCCCCCGAGTTGATTACGTACTATTTTAGACTTGTTTGTAATAACATTTGTCATATTTGGTACCCGCGGGAGCCCCGAACCCCTCCTCCCCCCCTCCCCCCTCCCGATTTAAGACGTTGATTTTGGTTTTTAGTTTGGTACGCTGATTGATACTATTTTATACTTGTTTGTTAACATTTGTGATATTTGGTACCCGCGGGAGCCCAGTTCCCCCCTCTCCCCACCCTCTCCCCCCTCTCCCCCCCCCTCCCCACCCTCCCCCCTCCCGATTTGGTACGGTGATATTTAGTTTTTAGTTTGGTACGCTGATATTTGGTTTTTAGTTTTATATTTTTAGTTTTATCAAATGAATTGTTTATATCAGGTACAAAAAAAATTGGTTAATTGATATTTTAAATTATTTTTTTTAATTTATTTCATTATCAGCGACGGAAATTTCCGTCGCTGAAATTAATTTATTTTAATTAATTTTTATTCCAGCGACGGAAATTTTCTCCGCTATATCAATTAATTTAAATTTAAATTTTAATTTAATTTTTATTTCCACCGGCGGAAATTTCCGTCGCTGAAATAAAAATTAATTTAAATTAAATTATTTTTTACTTCAGCGGAGGAAATTTCCGTCGCTGAAATTAATTTATTTTAATTAATTTTTATTCCAGCGGCCAAAATTTCTGTCGCTGAAATTAATTTAATTTAATTAATTTTTATTTCAGCGACGGAAATTTCCGCCGGTGAAATAAAAATTTAATTTAATTTTTATTTTCACCATCGGAATATTCCGTCGCTGAAATAAAAATTTAATTAAAATGAATTAATTTAGCGGCGGAAATTTCCGTCGCTAATGTCAAAAGATCACCGACGGAATTAATTCCGTCGGTAAAATCAAAATATACCGGCGGAATTTGAGCCGTCGGACCACTGCGGCGGGATGATAGCGGCGGACCACCGACGGAAAAATTTCGTCGGTGTTTAACTTTAGCGACGGAATTTTGACTTTAGCGGCGGAAATTTCCGCCGCTAAAACCTGTTTTTCTGGTAGTGAAGAAATCAGTAGAGTTTTATATTTTTATTTTTTTTTTGTACAATTTTAAGCAAGATAATATAAAACAATGAAATTATCTTTTGGAGTAAGAAAATGTTATTACTAAGTGAAATAGTAGCATGTATAGTTTTCTCATGTGTTATTTTTTATGAATAGATCATGTATAAAAACCTTTCTATCCATTGTGCATCTAACCTAAATTGGTCAAAAAAATCAAAAATAACTCTAACCAAATTCTTGACATTTCATCATTTCCACTAAAATAAAATATAAACTATAAAGATGATTGAAGAAAATAAAATAAAAAATAAATTGAAGAATGGAAATTGAAAGGTAGTTTAGTGTAACTCCAATAATTATTGGTATTTATTTTGAGACGGAGGAGGTAGAAGTAAATAGAAATACCAAACAAATCTCATCCCATCCCATTTAAACCTCCAACCCTTCACCCAAAATTTACACTTCTGCATTTTCATGCTCTATGTCATTCGTTTAATTTTAACATTGCCACAACAACACCGATAAACCAATATCCCATCATCTCCATTTTAACTAATTAGAGAAAAATACTCCACCCAACTCTCCATACAACTGATGACTTCAAAAGTGATATATATGTATGTATAGATGTGCATTTGTATAGATGTGTGTTGACGAGCGTCGAAACGTCAAAAGAAAATTTCCGACTCAAACTACCTACAATTGATTTGTAGATAGGGTAAGTAGGGTCGAACCACCGAGACTCGTATTTAAAGTGCGTAAAATTATTGCTATGAAAAAGATTTTGTAAAGTGATAGAATTTGTTGGTTTCGAACAAAATAAAGCTTAAGCAAAATTAATTAGAATTGTTATAAAATGAAGATTCAATATTGAGGTAAAATTCCCGGAATTGGCTTCACAATTATGCTCAAGTTTCACAATTCATCAATCAAAGTATACTTGGGATTTTGTTCTTACAAAAGTATGATTGGGACACTTTGGCGGGTGATTTGCAATCAAGTGTTTCCAATTAATCTAATCCCTTGGCCCGTTCATAGATTAATTAGGAACCCAATTAGAACTTAAGAACAATACAAGAAAAACCACAATTCTTATGAATCTTTTGGCGGAGATTCAATGAATTGTTACTATCAAGTCAAGTCTAATTTCAATTATGAATTTGGCGATTCACAATTGAAATTCCAAATAATTCAAGAACAATTATGTGATCAAGATAAGTATTCTAAAATTAAATTAAAAGCAACTTGATAATTCCAAGTAATACAATGATATTAATAAAAAGTAAAACTTAAAACATAATAGTTACCTCCAATTCCAAGAACTAAGAAGGTTAGCTATCCATGGAAAATAAAGAACACCCAAGAAATTGTTGATGAAGAAGAACTATGGAAGATGATGAAAAAATTCAAAAAAAAACTGAAAAAAACTAATATATGTAAATGAGTATTAATGCCTTCCTTCAATACCCACGGCAGAAAAACAATTGCCCTCTTTAATACTCATTCCTAGGCTCTTGGTATTAAGAGAAATGAACAGTTAATCACAAATTGCTGCCAAGTCACCAAGATTTAATCCCAACTAAGCCCAACTTAGTTCCTTGGCCCAAACCTGAAACCTTCGGCCACTTGCCCATGGCCGGCCCATCCTTGATCCTCGCTCACCAGTTGGCCCGGCCAGATCAAGCCATGGCCTCAATTTTCCTGCAATGGCCGGCCACTTGCTATTTCAATTGCCTTGCTTGTTTTGGACCCCTTTTATTCGTTCCGTCCCATAATTGCAACGTCATTTTTTCTTCGCATTTTAGACATTATAAAAATTCATGTTGCCTCTGTACTTGAACTTCCCATATTTTCGCTTTGCCCGTTTTATCCTTGAACTTCTCAAGTGACACAAAATTACTTCTAATTTGCTCAGTCTTCACTTGGACCCCTGAAACTAAATAAACACTAAAAATACCCATTAAAATACACAAAACTCAAGGATTAAGCAAAGAATAAGTTCATAAAGTATTAAATGGATGAGTGTAAAACTCACTCATCATGTGTGCATGTCACAATATATAATCGCGAGATTAACGGTAATCATGCTTTAACATCCTCATTCACAAAGAATGTGACATACCGGTTGATAAGTGATCACAACTATAATTGATATTTGATACATCTTTTTCTGAATTTTTTTGTGTACTTTCCTTGCCTAGCTAATGGTTGCTTGCTGCATGATAACAAAAAATAAATAAAAATTAGATAAAATTTTCTTTTTGAATAAGGTATTTAAATTTACAAATAATAATAAAATATTACATTATGAAGGAGATACTAATTTATCTAAATGAATTCTTCATTTGGCATAATATTGGCATTATTGTTGGAACCATCCTCCTCATCAGTTAAATTGATATTTGGTGAGACATTTGAGCTTGATGCGAAAGACTGCAATCGATATAACTCAGGGTTTCTTGCATTTTGTATGGGCATATCTAAAGGAAAAAAATGATAAGATGTACAATCATTTTCTTAAAAAATAACTTAATAAATTGATGTGATAAAAATGGAGTTGTTAGTCTCAAGTAAGATAATAACTACCTACAACAAAAACACCCTTTAACAACGTTTTATAAATGTTGTAATAGACCTTTTACAACGTTTTTTAAAACATTGTGATATCCAACGTTGTAATAGATCTCAGTCTAAGACAACGTTTTATAAACATTGTAAATACCTTAAAACAACGTTTAAAAAACGTTGCCCTAACTGTTTTTGACAACTGTAAGGTTTTATACAACGTTAATAAAACGTTGTTGTAAGGTTTTAGACAACGTTTAAGAAAAGTTGTCGTAAGGATTTATACAACGTTTAAGAAAACGTTGTCGTAAAGATTTATACAACGTGTATAAAACGTTGTTTTAATGTTTTTTACAACGTTTAAAAAACGTTGTGAATGTAAATAATATATATAAAAAAAATTCCCCTCCCCTCAAATTCACATAATGACCACATACCATCTGCAGAAAATTATTTTTACATTATTACACAGTCATTTATAATCCGTATATCACAAGCAAAGTGGTGCAGGGTGATACTGATGGAGAGGCGCCAGCCTGGGAGGAAGCCGCCTCATTGCAAATTGCCGTGAAGCTTCAAAAGCGCCTGGGAGGAAGCCGCCTCATTGCATTGCCGTGAAGCTTCAAAAGGCTACAGAGGGATTGTTTATTGATTTTATATATTTAGTATCATATCTAATATTATCGTTATTATTTATTTTATTATTTTTAGACGAGTGGTATTTTAGTCTATAGGATTTTAAATAAGTCATTAGGGTTGTAGGGTTTGAAAGGGTTCTAGAATGTTCTTAGAATTAGTATTTAAACATTGTTAGGGTTTTGTTTTTAGGGAGACTTGATGATTATTGAATAAAGAAAATAAAGGAAAAAGCTGAGGCTTTCTTTATCTAGGGTTTGTAATCCATTGATTCTTGTTCTTTCCATTCGGTATCAATATTAAGGCTTCATTCGACATCATTTGGTATCAGAGTCCTGGATGAGGGTATCGATATTGATGGCTGAACGAGGGCGTAGTGTTCGTGGCGGAAAAGATGTTCGTGAAAGGAATCGTGGAGCGGATTCCAGTCAAGACGTTCATTATCAGAAACGTGGCATATTGGCGAAAGCAGATTCAACAACTCCAGAACTTTTCGGCGCGTGTGGAGCATCCACCGATGGGTTCAGATTCAGATTTATCATCCGAGGACATGGAGTTTCATGAAGGGGTCACTCCCTTCAACCAGGGTCAATAAATTGGGTCCAGAAATGTGGCAAATCCTTCAAGGGATATCGATTCAGAAATCGAGAGTCCGGGGATTGAAGGTATGACACATCCGGATGTATTTTGCGTCCCATTATCTATCGTTACTATTGAATGGGTTTTTGATGATCATCACCCTTTGTTTTTGTTGTGATTGGATCCTAAACTGCAAGGAAGAAAACGTCGGAGGAGCTTCTGTCGTGGAGGGCGACCGCGCTGAGGTGAGGGCGATCGCGATGCTAGGCAAAATTGGGTGTTGGATCTTCTGTCAATGAGGGCGACCGTGCTGCTAGGGTGCGCGACCGCGCTGGCGTCGGGCAGAGTATTCCTGGTCTGATTTTGTTTCCTAGTTTAATAGAATCTCTTCTTGTTTTGTATTAGGGCTTCCTTGTATTACTATATAAACACAGATACGACCTAGAACATATGTGAAGTTGTGTAGCAACATATTAGAAGGAGTCTAATAACATATTGGCTTGGCAATTGCCCCCGGACGTAGTTCATGTGTTGAATGAACCGGGTAAACAACTCTTGTGTTCTTGTGTGTGTGTTTCTTTCATTATTGTGCTTGTGGGTGTGTTGATTTCTTGTCTTGATTGCAACGGGGTACCACCAAATTCACAAAAGGGGAGAATCTTCCGTAGATGGGGCTGCACTTAGGGTGGAGAGAAATAGGGGAAGACCTAAAAAGGGGAAAAAGGTCAAGTGCTACTTTTGTGGCGAATTAGGTCATATCAGTTATGACTGTCCGGGTAAAGATGGTGGTGCACACGTGGTGGATGATGGTGGAGATGTATTAATCCTAGGAGAGGAGCAGTCGGGTGAAGATTGGGTGTTGGATTCGGGAGCTTCTTGTCATGCTAGTGGGGATGCAGAATAAATGAAGCGATGGCCTGGAGACTTTGGGGTTGTCTATCTTGGTGACAGTCAGCCATTGAAGGTCAAAGGTAAGGGGGATGTGATGATGAAGACACCTAACGGGGCTGTTTTACAACTACACGATGTGGTGCATGTTCCGGATTTGAGGAGAAGGGTAATTTCTGTGGGACAACTTGACAGTGAAGGGTATGGTATGTCTTTCATTGGTGGGTCTTGGGAAGTCACAAAAGGAGCTAAGGTGGTAGCTCGTGGGGTTAAGGGGAAGATGTTGTACTCTACCTACAATGTCGATGTTCGTTTCGATGGGAGAAAGAGGCTAAAGAACCGGTCTGTTGATGTAAAAGGGGGAGACATCAAGAAACGGTATGTTGGGGGGGACACAAAGTTGATCAACGTGGTGTGGAAGTCCAAGTGTCCTAACAGAGAGCGATTTCAGACCAAAAACAGACGATGCAAGAAACAAGGTGTGTCCAAGTTTCAAGGGGAAGTATTGCGAGGAAGGTGGGTCTGGAGGGAGAAGGCGAAGTTAGACTTGCGGGGAGAAATCCAGGTAGAAGCTGATTTGGGGAGGCAAGAACAATCTAACACGGAGAGGTTGAAATGTCGCTTGGTTTCAACTCGCCTTAGTACTTGAGGAGAGGTGCGGTAGTGTTAAGCCAATATGGGAGGGGGAAATGTGTTCGAGGTCTTTACTCCGTGGTGGAAGTTGATGGGTGTTTCTATGTTTGTTAGTTTAGTCTCCGGTGGGAGATTGTTGGGATTGGATCCTAAACTGCAAGGAAGAAAACGTCGGAGGAGCTTCTGTCGTGGAGGGCGACCGCGCTGAGGTGAGGGCGACCGCGCTGCTAGGCGAAATTGGGTGTTGGATCTTCTCTCAATGAGGGCGACCGCGCTGCTAGGGTGCGCGACCGCGCTGGCATCGGGCAGAGTATTCCTGGTCTGATTTTGTTTCCTAGTTTAATAGAATCTCTTCTTGTTTTGTATTAGGGCTTCCTTGTATTACTATATAAACACAGATACGACCTAGAACATATGTGAAGTTGTGTAGCAACATATTAGAAGGAGTCTAATAACATATTGGCTTGGCAATTGCCCCCGGACGTAGTTCATGTGTTGAATGAACCGGGTAAACAACTCTTGTGTTCTTGTGTGTGTGTTTCTTCCATTATTGTGCTTGTGGGTGTGTTGATTTCTTGTCTTGATTGCAACGGGATACCACCAAATTCACAACAGTTTTATCATACAATTTTAATCAATTTATTGATTGGTCAAAACCTCATGTTTATTATATTTGTGACTGTGATATTTGTCAATTGAGAAGGTCATACTCGGAAGATCTAAATACACCTTGTTCAAAACTTCCATCGGATGAATTGTCGTGAAATTTTGGGTTCGTTAAGTGTTTATTTTCGTATGAAGATCCTTTTGGTTGGTTGTTATCGGTCAGATTTGTCATCAAACTATCAAGAAATTTTTTGTTGATGATTTTATTAAATATCGATGGACTGATTGGATGGATATAATGAGAAATAATATCAAGTATACAGTTCGTCTACGGTTGAAGGGTGAATTTTGTAAGGTATTTTTCAGCACAACAATCAAAATTCGAGGTCGAACTTTTTCTAAGAAGGGAAGAATGGTGCAGGGTGATACTGATGGAGAGGCGCCAGCCTGGGAGGAAGCCGCCTCATTGCAAATTGCCGTGAAGCTTCAAAAGCGCCTGGGAGGAAGCCACCTCATTGCATTGCCGTGAAGCTTCAAAATGCTACAGAGGGATTGTTTATTGATTTTATATATTTAGTATCGTATATAAATATTATCGTTATTATTTATTTTATTATTTTTAGACGACTGGTATTTTAGTCTATAGGGTTTTAAATAAGTCATTAGGGTTGTAGGGTTTGGAAGGGTTCTAGAATGTTCTTAGAATTAGTATTTAAACATTGTTATGGTGGAGACTTGATAATTATTGAATAAAGAAAATAAAGGGAAAAGCTGAGGCTTTATTTATCTAGGGTTTGTAACCCATTGATTCTTGTTCTTTCCGTTCGGTATCAATCTTAAGGCTTCATTCGACATCACAAAGTGGGTGTAACAGGACCTTGGCTAATACAATGGAAGAACCGATAACATCAAAGAAGAACTAAGAGTTGATGTCCAAGCATTATGATTCTTAGTAGATAAAGGAATATTGTCATCATCAACAAGAAATCCAGCATGACGAACCTCAAACACTCTTTGTAACAGGCAATAGATGCACGATTATGTCTAGAACTTAGGTAGAGCTTTCCCATCAAAAGATTCATCTGCAAGTTCCTTGCTTTGCCCGAAATCGTCTCCATATATTAAATTTGCAGTAAAAGTTTTCAGCAGATGAAAAAAAGAAATCAAGATAAAAATTCACATCAATATTGTATCGTACAAGACAATGTAGCATGCAAAATTGAATACGAAAGGAAAGCATTAGATTTTGAACCTCCGAAAGAGCAGCTCTATTTTCATTTACATTACAATGGCAAGATGCAAGTTTAAACTTCACCTGAAAGTGAAAGGCAAAATGGTATTTTTGATCATGGTTATCCAATTATAATTGGGGTTTCAAAGGATAAAGTACCTCAAGGGAAAGAAATCGTAAAGGAACAATCATAATACCTCATTTTCATTTATTGCTGAAACATTAAAAGAATTTAGGGCAGAAGACCTGTTTGATGTGGTCAATGAACTTCTAGTAGATGCAATTTGTTTGGGTATGATCTTGTGAAGTTGCAGTGCTTGCTTGTACATATGCTTTGAACAAATAAAATATTATGGTGATGTTAGTTCTCTTCCCAGAAAGTAAAAAAACATAGTTTTCAACAAACCAAATTAGTACATAAATAAAAACCAACAAAAAATTTCAGTGTGCAATAGATATACATTATGAAATAATTTGAAGTTCATCAAAAGGAATAAGCAGAAATCTAAAGAGAAATGACCGTGAACAGCGTGTTGGAATTTTTGTATTTGTGGTATGAAGTTCATAGGCTATGACATGAAAGTGTTTGGCTTGAACTGAATTGGAAAAAGGGGAACAAAATCACGTCTGAAGCTTGGCGGGGGAGAGCGGCCGCGCTCGTGCCAAGAGCGGCCGAGCTTAAGGGCCGAGGCTTCGCCACTTTTTCCTGGAGCTTAGCGCGGTCGCGCTCCTTGCTAGAGCGGCCGCGCTTGTGACGAAATTTGACTTTTCCTGGGCCGATTTGGAGCAGGTTTTTAGGCTTAATTAAACCTAAAACCTAATTTTTACCACGCATATAAATACTCTAATGCCTCAGCCGTTTTTGACACATGAATATTAGAGAGAAACACAATTCTCTTGCTTTTATTCATTGATCGATCACTCCCGTTCATAGAGATTCGTTCGTGAGATTCAAGGCGACTGAGATAGGACCGCCGGTGACTACCTACCTGTGTGCTGCTTTGTGGTACGTAGTCCGTGATCGTTTTATCCTCGGAGAAATTTGCCTGTACCTGAGTTGCACCAATTGGGGGCAATATTTTCTCTTAGGACAGTCTTCCTAAGGCGACTCGTCAAATCACGATAAGTTTTCTAACCGTTTGTTTTATTGTTTCTGTCTGTTTTCCTGATCCTGTTCCTTGGCTTTCGGTTTTGCTATTGGCTTAATTGGTACGTTTGACTTGATCAATAAAATCCCCTACTGTTGATTAAATTGTTGTTTAATTTGTGGTGCTTATTAATTTAATTTCCAACAGTTTAAGAGAAAATAGTTTTATTTGATCATGTCTGGTGGTTCCTCTAGCTCTCCCTTTAAGTCCCTAGTTGACACCTCCGATCTTCCGGAGAAGTTTGGTGGTAAGAACTTCAAGCGTTGGTGCGAACGCATGAAGATCCGGGCCGTCAATTAAGGGCATGTCCGGTATGCCGACATCCAAATGTCCCGCCCGAATGGTGATGATCCAGCTAATGTGGCCGCCGTTAAACTGTGGAAGGAGCAGGATGATGTTGTTCGAGGATGCATTCCGTCGGCTTTGTCGAATGCACTCTTTGATGTTTATTGCTCTGCTCCTCTCTTTCTTTGCGTCACTGGGAAACGCTTTCCACGAAGTACAGGCACCGATGACTCCGGTGTGGAAAAGTACCAAGTGGGAAAGTTCTGAATTATCACATGAGTGAGGGAAAGTCGGTTACCGACCAAGTGCACGAACTCCAAATCATTTTGCGATCACTCAAGGATGCCGACATGGGACTTCTGATAAGTTCTTTGTCATGGCTATCATTGAGAAGTTTCCTCGATCTTGGGGGAATTCGGTATGACCCTCAAGCATCGTACTGGAAACTTGACACTCAATGAATTGATGAATGCAATTGCGATTCAGGAGGTGCATATTGGTAACCAACCTAGCGTACCTATGGAGGCTGCTGCCAATATGGTAACCGATAAAAGCAAGTTTAAAGGAAAAGGTGTGAAAACTTCTAAGGATAAAGAAAACCATGATAAGCTTAAAGTTAAGAAAAATAACTTTAGGAAGCCAAAAGCAAAACGAAGCTGGAATTGTGGAGAAGGTGGACACTTTTCTAGGGACTCGCCCGTCCAAGAAAGGAAAAGGACCACAAGCCTCTGCCGATGACCATCTGCTTTGTCAACATGGTGTTGGGTCCGAAGGATTATGATGATCCCGACTCTGACGCACCCTGGAGTTGACGCTCGACCTGCAATGTTACAAAGTATGTAACTTCTTATCCCGAAATCTTACTTGTCTATGAACCCAACGAGTGGCTAGTTGACACTGGGGCAAATGTGCACGTTTGTGCTGATAAATTGCTATTTGTGTCTTACCAGCCTGACCGTGGTAGATCAGTGACGATGGGGAACTCTAGTGCTGCAAAGGTGCTTGGGACTGGACGCGTGGACCTGAGGTTTCCCAATGGGCGCATTCTTACCTTGCATCGAGTGTATCACGTTCCTGATATTCGTCGCAACATTATTAGTGGTTCTAGTCTAGTTAGGGAAGGATCTGAGATTTCATTTAAGTGTAATAAGGTTATAATTTTGGATTCTGGTAGTTTTGTGGGGAAAGGTTATTCCTCGGATGGTTTATTTAAAATTAGAGTTGAAACTGATGTTTGTTCGCACAACAATAATTTTAGTTCTATTGATTATCCTGTTTCGTATTCCATTGAATCTTCAAATGTTTGGCATGGTCGTTTAGGACATATTAACTATGATTCTGTGAAAAGAATGATGAACTTAGATATTATTCCTAAACATGCTATTGATAAGAATTCTAAGTGTCACGTATGTGTTGAAGCTAAATCTACAAAAGGTCCGTTTAAAACGGTTGTGAGAAATTCTGAAATTCTAGATTTAGTTCATACTGATATTTGTGAATTTAATGGCGTGTTGACCAAAGACAAAAAGAAATACTTTCTCACCTTTATTGACGATGCTAGTAGATACTGTTATGTGTTCTTGCTTAATTCTAAGGATGAAGCATTAGATAAATTCATTATATTTAAGAACGAAGCAGAAATAGAAACTGGCAAGAAACTTAAGCGGTTAAGGTCTGATAGAGGAGGTGAATATGAGTCTAATCCCTTCATGTATTATTGCCAAGAAAATGGAATAGTACATGAAGAGACTCCTCACTATACTCCTCAATCTAATGGTATTGCTGAACGTAAGAATAGAACCCTTACTGATATGATCAATAGTTTACTCATAAGTTCTGGACTGCCCAAATATATGTGGGGAGAGGCTTTGTATACGGCTTGCCATATTCTGAATAGAGTCCCTCCTAAACATAGAAAGGAAAGTCCGTTTGAACTTTGGAGAGGTCGACAGGCTAGCTTGAAACACTTAAAAGTGTGGGGGTGCCTTGCAAAGGTACTTGTACCCGCACATAAAAGGAAAAAGCTTGGACCTAAAACTGTTGATGCTATCTTTATAGGTTATTCTGAAACAAGTTATGCATTGAGATTTCTGATTATAAAATCTGAAATTTCTGGCATAGATGTGAACTCTATAGTTGAGTTATGTGATGCAACATTCTTTGAGGATGTGTTTCCTATGAAGAACGGACTTCCTAAGGAATCTAACCCAACCACTAATTCCATTCCTGCTCAAGTAGAGGAGATGACAAATGTGGGGGTTGATTCCAGTGCAACTCATTCTGATGATGAGATTGAACCAAGAAGGAGCAAACGGGCAAGGACCACCAAGGACTTTGGAAGTGATTTCATCACTTACAATGTTGAGGGTGATCCTCTAACCTTCAAAGCTGCTATGGCTACTTCTGATGCCAAGCAGTGGAAGGATCTTTATTAAGAAGTGAGATGGATTCTATTGTCTCTAATGGGACATAGGAATTGGTCGATCTCCCTCCTGGTTGTAGCACGATAGGATGTAAGTGGGTCTTCAAAAGGAAACTAAAATCGGATGGAACCGTTGACAAGTTTAAGGCTAGGTTAGTGGCTAAGGGATTCAAGCAAATGGAGGGAATAGACTATTTCGATACCTATTCGCCAGTTGCTAGAATGACTACAATCCGAATGCTTATCGCATTGGCTTCTGTATATGATCTTCCTATCCATCAGATGGATGTTAAGACCGCTTTCTTGCATGGCGATCTAGAGGAAGAAATTTATATGGATCAACCTGAAGGTTTTGAGGCCTCTGGCAATGAGAGAAAGGTTTGTAAACTTGTTAAGTCCTTGTATGGACTTAAACAAGCCCCTACTTGATGGCATGAGAAATTTGATAAAATTGTCTCATCGTTTGGCTTTGTTACTAATGAGTTTGATAAGTGTGTCTATAGCAAGAGTATTGGTGATAGTAGTATTGTCTTATGTCTGTATGTCAATGATATTCTGTTGTTTGGAACGGATATGAGGATAATTAGTACTACTAAGGAATTCTTGAAAAGTAAGTTTGAGATGAAGGATATGGGAGTAGCTAGTGTGATTCTTGGCCTTAAGTTGACTCGTTCAACTAGTGGCATAACCATATCGCAGTCTCATTATACTGAAAGTATAATTGAGAAATTTGGTTATAAGAATTGCAAAGTAGCTAAGACTCCATATGATCCTTCAGCTGCACTTACTAAGAATGAAAGTGGAGTACCGATGGCTCAGTTGAGATAGTCTCAAATTATTGGTAGTTTGATGTATCTTGCCAATTGTACTAGACCGGATATATCATATTCGGTTACTAGGTTGGCTAGATATACTCAATGTCCAAATAAAGGACATTGGGAAGCTATTGATAGAGTTCTCAAGTATTTGAAGGGAACGATTTCCCTTGGGCTGCATTACGGTAGATATCCTTCTGTGCTTGAAGGGTATAGTGATGCAAGCTGGATTGCCTTTAACTCCGGGAGTTATGGCTGTTTTTACCTTAGGCGGAGCTGCAGTCGCTTGGAGGTCGACCAAACAAACTCTGTTGTCTAGGTCTACATTTGAGGCCGAATTAGTTGCCCTTGACACTACTGGATTGGAAGCTGAATGGATTCGAGGACTTATGTCTGAGTTGCCCAAGGTCAGTAAGCCCATGCCTGTTATCTCTGTACATTGTGACAACACTGCCACAATTGAGAAACTGAAAAGTGTCAAGTACAACTGTAAAACTAAGATACACATCCAAATTAGATTAAAATCTATAAAGGGATCTTGTGTCTCGGAAGGTGATAGCTGTTGATTATGTTGGTACCAAGGATAACACAGTTGATCCTTTAACCAAAGGGCTAGAATTTGCTCTTGTTCAAAAATCTAGGTTGGGGATGGGACTGAACCCCGTCTGACTCAAACGCAGTAGCAACCCAATCTACATGAGTGGAGATCCCATAAAGGAGATTCAATGTGGTAATAACAAGCTGTGGGGTGAGTCGGAGCACCAAATAATAGATTGACATTTTACATGTACGAGTCTATCCCCTGAATAGCCTAGAGGTGCTCATTCTTTGCTAATTTAGTAAAAGTTTGGAACTTTGAATGGGATCAAGTCTTTTAGACAAGATGTTAGCAAGTACATCTTACGAGATGCCCGACTAAGTGAGTGTTGTTGTTGGCCGCAACTAGAGGAATTTGGGTTATTCCTTGAAAGCATTCATGATAGAGGATCGGGACGTATGGCTTATAAGCGTCAAGTGTTCGATAGAGGGCCTATCATAGCTTTTGTCGTGTTTGTTACCAGCAAAGGCCTCTACATCCAAAGGCATCAGATTCAAGACACCCGTTCATCTGGTCCTGTGGAGGTTTGCGTTGGATAACATAGGTAGTGGTTCAAGCCGGAAGGTACCATTATTGAAAGCATGGAAATGGACAATCTGTACACGTCATATTTCTATGAACTTGTGGGGGATTGTTGGAATTTTTGTATTTGTGGTATGAAGTTCATAGGCTATGACATGAAAGTGTTTGGCTTGAACTGAATTGTAAAAAGGGGAACAAAATCACGTCTGAAGCTTGGCGGGGGAGAGCGGCCGCGCTCGTGCCAAGAGCGGCCGCGCTTAAGGGCCGAGGCTTCGCCACTTTTTCCTGGAGCTTAGTGCGGTCGCGCTCCTTGCTAGAGCGGCCGCGCTTGTGACGAGATTTGACTTTTCCTGGGCCGATTTGGAGCAGGTTTTTAGGCTTAGTTAAACCTAAAACCTAATTTTTACCACACATATAAATACTCTAATGCCTCAGCCGTTTTTGACACATGAATATTAGAGAGAAACACAATTCTCTTGCTTTTATTCATTGATCGATCACTCCCGTTCATAGAGATTCGTTCGTGAGATTCAAGGCGACTGAGATAGGACCGCCGGTGACTACCTACTGTGTCTTTGCTTTGTGGTATGTAGTCCGTGATCGTTTTATCCTCGGAGAAATTTGCACATGCACGAGTTGCACCAATTGGGGGCAATATTTTCTCTTAGGACAGTCTTCCTAAGGCGACTCGATCAAATCACGATAAGTTTTCTAACCGTTTGTTTTATTGTTTCTGTCTGTTTTCCTGATCCTGTTCCTTGGCTTTCGGTTTTGCTATTGGCTTAATTGGTACGTTTGACTTGATCAATAAAATCCCCTACTGTTGATTAAATTGTTGTTTAATCTGTGGTGCTTATTAATTTAATTTCCAACACAGCGAACGATGGCATGAGGGTAAGTGAATT
The DNA here is from genome assembly GCA_022495995.1 of Adenophora triphylla var. japonica. NCBI lineage: Eukaryota > Viridiplantae > Streptophyta > Magnoliopsida > Asterales > Campanulaceae > Adenophora > Adenophora triphylla. The sequence goes on along the minus strand of JAFEMH010002301.1, from coordinate 93,959 downwards.
TACACTAATTGGTATCCTTTGTGGCTATGTAAATCTCATAGTAGGTTAACTACCCGGTGTTGCAGAAATAAAGAAGTATCACATGTAAGATAGTGATAAAGTTAAGATAATACTCCCTCCATCCCGAAAATATGTCGCATTTGACTTGTCAACGTTCTTAAAGAGTGTGCTTTACTTATTTGCATAATTGTTGTACCATGGTAAAAATGCACTAAGATTACTTCCTTATTTAAAAATGTGACATTTATTTTGGGACGGGCTAAAAAGGAAAGTGCGACATTTATTATGGGATAGAGGAAGTACTATAATGCAAAAATGGAATTAACATGTAACGGCCAACATCTGGAGCTTCAAGGGGATGTGGGTATACAGATTAGTTGATGCAGGAGACGATTCGGAGGCTGAGGACCAGGCGGCCGCCCCACCTCCTCCCAGGCGTGCGCCTCAAGCTAGTTCAATAGTGAGGCTTCCTTCTGTTGCTCAAGCGTACGCCCCATTCCCTAGCAAGCGCCCGCCTCAAGATGGTCCAATGGAGGAGATCCTTTCGGCAACCCATGCGGCCGCCCCAGTTAAGCCCATGCGGACGCCTCAAGCTTTGTCGACCAAGGGAGATCTTTCTGCCTTTCAGGCATCTGCCTGAAGTGATGCCAGGCGCCCACCTCGCGTCGACGGAGGATTTTCCTAATTACGTTCTTATTACGTTTTATTGTTTATTTTGACTATTAAGTGTGGGGTATTTTGGTCATTGGTTCATGTTTTTGCCTTAGGGTTTAGGGAAGTATTTAAACAACTTTTAGACATGTTTTAACGCAGTTTTTTGATTGATTAATTCAAGGGTTTTATCTCTTTTCTGGTGGATTCCAGTTCTTTGTGTTTTAGTGTTCTTCGCTTGAAGAATTCTTGTGTTTAGTGCGCTAAACACGAATCTATCGTGCTTTCGTGCTGCGTCAGTTGGTATCAGAGCAGGCTTTAACCTGTCTTTCATCACTGATTCGTTATGGGGGATCAAGTAACAAGGGCAGATCTCGCTGAAATAACCATCGCTATTACTGCGTTGACAACACAGATGGCGGCGTTCATGGCTGCTCAACAGGGTCCAAACGCTCGTGCTAATTGTAACCGTGGTGGCGAGAGAGACAGGGGTATTGAACAGGGCCGATGCCCTAGGAGGGTCAAAAATAACGATGAAGAGGATTCTAGTTCCAATTCTGATGTAGAGGTTGATAGCGATGATGAACCGGAGCAGGGTGGTAATCGACATCGACAGGATTATAGGATTAAGGCTGATATCCCGTTATTCTATGGAACCATGGGAATTGAAGATTTCCTTGATTGGCAGAATGACGTTGATCGCTTCTTCGAGGTTATGGAGGTGCCTACGAATAAGCAGGTGAAGATGGTGGCTATCCGATTGAAGAGTACTACTGCGGTTTGATTTGAAAAAACTGGTTGCTTAGAGGTGACGACAAGGGAAGGGGCCAATTAAAACGTGGATGCGTATGAAACAATTGATTTCAGAACGATTTTTACCGGCAGATTATGAGCAGACTTTATATAAATTGTATCTCAACTGTGTGCAGGGTAAAAGAACAGTTGATGAATACACTACTGAATTTCAGAGGTATACTGCGCGGGTTAGAGTTGAGGAGACCGAGGATCAGAGGATTGCCCGTTACATTAATGGGTTGAAGGTTTTGATACATGAAAAGATGGGTTTGCATCAGGTGTGGACTTTGATGGATGCTACCACTCTGGCGTTAAAGGCTGAGCTTATGGAGAAGTCGAGCGTGAAAAACTTTACCCCTTTTCGCAGATTTCCACAGCAAGGTACTTCTGAAGCAGTAGTTGATAAAGACACAGTTCCGCAAGCCAAGAGTACAACCAATGCTAGTAGTAGCGCAGTGAACAAGGCTCCGGCACAGAAAGCAGCAAAATTGAAATTATATATTCAACTCATGACACTTTCCTTTAAACTCCTTAATTCTATCAGCTAAAGCATAAGTTGGCGCACAGTTGTTTTGACATATTTGTTATGTTCAAAGTTGTTTTTACTTAAGTTCACAGTTGTTTTTAGTCTTTTATGACTATATTTTTGCTTTTTTTATGAAAACCTCGAATGATGAATCAAAATTGAAATTATATATTCAACTCATGACACTTTCCTAATTTAAACTCCTTAATTCTATCACCTAAAGCATAAGTTGGCGCAACAGAGAAAGAACAAAACTTTAAGTTATATAAACACAAAGCTCGATTAATCAATGAACATTATGAGATCAACTATAAAATCATCACACAATTTACAACCAAAGTACAGATTGTTCAGCAGTTTCCCAAATATAAACCCATTAATCTATATTGTATGTATCAAAACTAGTTCATTTACTAAATAAACAGCCAAACTACATCCTTCCCAGCATTAGGAACACTAGAAGCACCCTCTCTACCTTGATATTTAGGAACACTAGGAGCACTCTCTCTACCTTAATGTCTATTTTTTTAAAACTTTGTCCCTAAATGATTTTTTACCAATTTGTTTTTCATTATTCATTATATATTTCTATAACTAAAAGTTTAGTAAGTGGATATCAAGAATATTTATACATTTGAGACAGAGGAAGTACCAAATTGAGACTAATGTTGGGTTGTTTGTATAAAATCAATATATGCTCAATGTAATGTGAGGTTTGTTTTGTAATTGGTGTACTGTGCTTAAATATGCCACTTCTATGCATTGTTTTTAATGATTTTAATTGATTTTGGTCTGTGTGTTACAAAAGAAGCGGTAAAGGAAAGTACACCACCAAGAGAAGTTCATGGTGGAAGTGATTAAGGATGGTCACCTACAGTTATGTTGTTCAATGGAGCTTCGCTTTTCGAGTCCGTGATGTTCTTTATAGAATTGGTTGAATATTTGTGTATGATGGAATTTTGTTACTGCTTCCATGTGTTGTATAGGTTTAGTTAAATTTTACAGAGTAATTGTTGAATACGATTTCACTAGGTAATGTAGTAGTAGATTAGAATGGTTTGAACTTAATTAAGATGATATGCAGTGGCTATTGTCTATTGCAAAGTCTTAAAATATGGGAAGTGTCTGATGCATTGAAATTGGATTGCAGTAAATTTAAAATTTTTATTAGGGTATTGTTTCGTCTGATTGTGGATGCAATATTAGGGTTTAGTTCATAGTCTCTTAACCTTCTTTGTCGCTAAAATCTACCCCTTAATTTTTTTTTGCCTCTGCCACTGCTAACATTTGTTTTTGTGTCAAAGGCTCTATGATATGATATGGTTGCTAGAAAGATTTTTGTTCCAAATGTCAGACCTATTTGATGTGTGCCGTATTAGAGGGATGTCAATATAGATGCATGAGATGATTGGGTAGCTTTTGCAATTCAGCTAGCTCATATGTTAAATAGCCAGTTGAGAAAGGGCATCCCATTAAACTCTGTTTGCATCTTGAAGGCTCACTTTTTTATTTATTTATTTTTTTTTTTTTTACTTTTATGTTGATGTGTAAAGTCCTACAAAATTGTTTCAGAGATGAAAATCGCATATCATATGGTTTATATATGCGCACTCATACATACAATAGTTTGATATATATAATAGTTTGTCATCTTTTTAACCAAAGATATGGAGATAAGGTGTCTTTTATGTAACTATCATTTACACTCCTCTTTGAACTCGAGTTACAATCATGATTAAAAGCTTAAAAGCGTTAGTTTCATTTTCCCTACGTCTTCCCCTTTATACACATTGCACTAACACTTTTTTACAAGTCTTGGATAAACAAATTTGTTGACTTTCCCTTGGTAGAATGAAAATCGACTTGACTTTCAATGACCTTGGCAGCAACCGGCAAATAAAGGAACGAGTTAACATCTTCTAATAAGATTCATTCCAATTCCTCTTTAAACTCGGGTTACGACCATGATTAAAAGCTTAAAAACGTTAGTTTCATTTTCCCCATGTCTTCCTGGCCTTTATACACATTGCACTAACACTTTTTTACAAGTCTTGGATAAACAAATTTGTTGTCATTCCCTTGGAAATTATAAGAATCTAACACTTTTTTACCAGTCTTGGATAAACAATTTTTTTGACCATAATGCATACTGTCCCGTGCCATTGGCACGGGCTAGGGAGTACTAGTATAAACACAAAGCTCGATTAATCAATGAACATTATGAGGTCAACTATAAAATCATCACACAATTTACAACCAAAGTACAGATTGTTCAGCAGTTTCCCAAATATAAACCCATTAATCTATATTGTATGTATCAAAACTAGTTCATTTACTAAATAAACAGCCAAACTACATCCTTCCCAGCATTAGGAACACTAGAAGCACCCTCTCTACCTTGATATTTAGGAACACTAGGAGCACTCTCTCTACCTTGATCACAAACTTCATCAATTCCCCAATCAAGTGCATCTCTCACTGTATTATCACTCGTCACAGTCTCAGCTAAGACTTCAAGAAAAGAAGGACCCATTCTTTCTCTAGCTTCATAAATGTACCGTTGGACTGACTCCAAAGCATTCATTCCTCTGCTCCTCCCTAAAACATCTTCACAAGCACTTAAGGGTCCGCTCCTGAGTTTTTTAGGGAGGTGAAGGGAGGTGAAGGGAAGGGAGGGGAAGGGAAGGGAGGGGGAGGAAATGGCGGTAGCATTTCTTTCCTCCCCAATCCGCGCACAAACGGGAAGATTGAAATGGACGGAAATGAGCGCCTCATTTCCTTCCCTTTCCCTCCTCAAGAAAACTCAGGAGCACCATCAGAGAGGAAATCCTCCCACATTTCCTCCCTTTTCCTTCGCTCCCCCTCCATTTTTAGACTCGGGAGCGGACCCTAAATCCCAAACCCCAGCTTCAATTTTATCTCTCCACTCCTTCAATCCCTCTGAAATCAACCCCACTCCCATCTCAAATTTCTCCATTTCCAAAACCCTACCCCTCCATATCCTTTTTACAGCATCGAAATACTTCTCTTCCTTATCAACCTCATCCCCTTTCAGAAACCTAACCGTACACTCAACAGCAACCGTGCAATAAGCTTTCTTCATGGACTCCAAAGTCCCAATTCCATATCTATGCTCCAATTCCTCGATCTTTCTCAACAGAAAAGATGATTTCAGAGATGAATTGGCGCCTTCTAAAGAAAGAACGTGTATAAGAGAGTTAATTATTCGATCTTCCGGGCATAGTTGTCGGAGAAGGAATTCGAGAAGCCAGCGAGCTATGTCAGCGTCCATCAATCCTAGCGCAATAAACTTTGAAAAGCCAAAACCCTAACCGAGCTACTGCAAAATGGTTTTAAAAAATAGATCATTATTTCTGCCAACAAATTGAAAGTTGTTGGTAGTCACCATAGCTGGGAAATCACAGACCCACGTCAACAAAATGGGAAAATTGCCGGAAAATGGAAATCAGTGAAGAAGGTGGAGGGAGAGACGGCGGGGAGCACGCCGGAGGGGAGGGAAGGGTCGCCGGGAAGGGGAAGGGGAGGGGAAGGGTTGGTAGAGAGAGAAAGTTAGAGAAGAGAGAGAGAGAGGGGGGGTTAGTTTTATATTTTTTGGTAGGAAAAACTAGGTGGAATTTTGATTATGAAGTCGGATCAGTTGGTTAAATTTCAAAATTCATTTCTTAATTGGTCGTTTGACTTAGAACGGAGGACCACGGGTAATTTTCCCAAAATTTTAACGGCCTATAATTGTCTCCGTTCCAGAATGAATAATGTTTTCATATTTAAGATATTTGAAATTTAATAATAAAAATTTTTCATTTTTCTTGTTATCAATTATGAAAAAAAAAAATCGTAAAAAACTATTTAGAAATTTATTTTATTCCGACACAAAAAAGATAATTTATTTTGAAACTAAAAAATATCAGTATTTATTTTGGTAGGGAGATGGTGCTTATTAAAGCACCCCTACTATTGAATGGGGTCATTGAATTAATCATCTATTTTGAGAGTTTAATTTGGATGCATCATTAGAAGTTAGAACTCACGCATGATTTGTTTTTTTATATACTCTCTCCTTCCCGCTACAAATGAGAGACACTTACTATTTATGCGTGGATTAAGGAAAAAAATAATGATATAAATGTTGTGAGTATGAAAAGTGAGGTTGAAGAGAGAAAGTGGGGTAGGAAATAGTGATTTGATTGGTGTTGTGAGTATAAAAGTAAAGTAGGAGAGAGAATTAGTGGGTGGAATAGTAAAATTTTTTTGCCATTTTAAGAAGTGTGATTTGTAGTGAGACGCCAAATGAGGAAAGTGTTTGATTTGTAGCGGGACGGGGGAGTATATATCATAATAATATTGTAAGAACATGGATTAATGTAACATATAAATACTTAATAAAATAATGATCAATATTATAATATATGGTATAAAGTATAGAACTCTAAATAATATGTAGAATTCCATAATATAAGTATACCATTAAATGATGGGCATAATGGTAATATCTTATATATCAATAGGTGTAGTCCCTAAATGAAGTGCCCCTTGGATTCCTATATAAAGGCCTATCCATCAAGCCTATGAATCACTTGTTATTACATTCTCATTCAGTCAATATTCTTCCTAAGTACTTGAAGAACAAAGAGATTAAAAGGCACTCATCATTTAGAAGATCTACTCTTCCTAAATCAAAGGCTATCTTTATATCTTCATCAAGAACAAGATTAAGAACGAACATGGAATCACAAGGTAATTACACGCTTCCGTCTTCTTCTTCTTCTCTTCTTAATCTAGTGATGAGTCGGTTCATGTTTAATGGATCGTAATTGTTCCAACAATTGGTATCAGAGCCTGCTCATATACTAGATTGAGTTTGAATTTCTTATAAAGTCTTGTGCTTTAAATTTGTTTAAGTTTGTAATCCATGTATAATTACACTTAGTTTTGTTCTTGTACATAATACTCATTTGTCTAAGAGTATTATGTTCATAACTTCATTCTATTTCTGAAATTTTGGTTTTACTCAAAAGGCTTTCAATCCTTAATGTAAGATTATCCCATTTTTGAACATAGCCACCATCCTTGGATGCGTTGTGAGTTTGTTCATATGCATAGCCACGCATTTTTTAAATGTGTTGTGAGTATGCGGATCTACTTACTTTGATTGAAAATTGAGTCACCATTAAATTAAGAATGGTAAAATCAAACTTAAGAGACATGATGGTTCAAGCAAGATTATCCCATTTGCATAGCCAACATTGTATGATGTATGGAGTGTGCAAATCTAGATCTACTTGTTTGACCATTTTAATTAAAGTACAAGATTATCCCATTGACACAACAGAGCGTTTTATGTCGCACAATCGTGTTGGATCTACTTGTATATTCATGTCTTAGTTAAGCATTAATTTTGCTTGACATTTATGTTTGTGTTAAAATTAAAAAAAAAAAAAAAAAAAAAGAAGCAATTGGCATTTAGTAGTAAAGCAATTGGTAAAAGGCTTCATCACAATTGGTATCATGTCCATACCGTACCGTGGTTTTTTTTTAAAAAACCTGTTCATCAATTTGGAACATGTCCGTACCGTACCGTGGCTTTTTTAATTTGATGACCTTTAATTTTAATTGCTTACTCCTTAGACCGTACCGTGGCTTATTTTTATTTTTTTTTATTTTTTTTTTAAAATGAGTATAATTGGTGACTTTTCGTTGCCCAAAATTTTGATAATTTATTAATAAATTATAATGTCTGGACACCAGTCGCGCTTCGGTGGTTCTTGAAGTTATTAAACTTTAAGAATGGACGGGTAGAACAAAAGGATATTATCTTTTATTAATAAATTTCGCTTATTTCTTTACTTTTTAAATTTTCAGAAATTACCTTAAAGTCTTAAAGTGCCCTAAAGTATGATTAATTATATGCTTAAACAAATCTATTCATTGTTTAAATAATATTGTTGCCAAAGCAATTTACGTTATTTAAATACAAATTTGTTAAAGTGATGAATGTAAATATTGATATGTGATAACATGTTTGTTTCCCAAAGGAGACCTTGTTATTGACTAAGTATTTGCATTCATAGGGTAATAATTGAACTAAACTTTTGGTCATTTTAAATGCTGTGAACCATCCCAAAGGAAGGCGGGTGTTTAAAGTGAATTGTTTATATTCTTTATTACCGGGGAACAAATACCTTAAACTTTAGGACACTTTTTGTACTTGATCCGGCCCAAAGGAAGGCAAGTATTTAAAGTGTGTTGTTTAAGCTATTTGTTTACCCTAAGATAAATCAAATTGTGAGTCAATTCGCAATCCAAAGATTAGTCTTGATGTCATATTGATTATCTTTTATTTTGATGGTATTCATTTTGATATAATTAATCATTGTGTAGTTTCTTATACATGTTTTGTTTCATTCTTTTGTTCTCTTCATTCAGATTTGATCAGTGCTTCATCTGTTACTACTGCCTTAAATTCAATTCCTTTGCTAACTGGGACAAACTTTAAAACTTGGAAAAATAAGATTATTATGGTCTTAGGCTGTTTGGACCTTGACCTCGCATTAAGAGAACAAGCTCCTGCCCCTCTAACTGATAAAAGCACTGCGGAAGACCGCTTGAGTTCAGAGAGGTGGAAGCGTTCTAATCGCGTCAGCCTAAGCATAATTAAGAATGCAGTCCCGGAGACATTTCTGAACAGTGTCTCCGAGGATGTTGGTGCAAAAGGTTTCCTAGATGCCCTAGAACAACGCTTTGCAAAAAGCGATAAATCGGAAACAAGTGCTACCTTGAGGAAGCTTGTTTCCATGAGGTATAAGGGCACCGGAAACCTAAGGGAATACATAATGGAAATGTTTCATCTATCAACAAAATTAAAAGCACTCAAGTTGGACTTGTCGGAAGACTTGCTTGTGCATTTGGCTTTAATTTCTCTTCCTTCGCAATTTGGTCATTTTGAAACGACCTATAATTGTCAAAAGGACAAGTGGAATATTAATGAATTAATTTCACATGTCACGGAGGAAGAAGATAGGTTGAAACACACCAAACCCGAAAGTGCACATTATGCATCTACCTCTTCTCGTGGGATTAAGAGAAAAGGTAAGGAGATTGCGGTTGCATCAAAGAAGCCTAAGGGATCATCAAATGATCAAAAGGTGAAAAAGTGCTTCTTTTGCAAGGACCCCACTCACATGAAGCCCGATCGCCTAAGTATCGCCAATGGCGAATTAAGAAAGGTATGTCATTTAGCTTTGTTTGTCTTGAAGCTAACTTAGTTTCAATTCCTTCGTATACATGGTGGTTAGACTCCGGTGCAACTACTCACATAAGTTCATGTATGCGGTGGTTGCTCGAACTACCGAACGCCCAATGAAGGTGAAAGATTCATCTACATGGGAGCTGGAAAGCCGGTAGAAGTGGAGGGCATAGGGACTTTTAGATTATCTCTTAGTACCGGATATTATTTAGTTTTGAATAATGTTTTTATTATTCCATCTTTTAGACGGAATTTGATTTCCGTCACTACATTAGATCGGGAAGGTTATTCCTGTATCTTTGGCAATAATAAATGCAATTTATATTTTGATTCAAAACTTTTTGGTACTAGCTCTTTGTCTTACATTGATAATCTATATTTACTTGACACAGTCAATTCATTAAATGAGTCTCATAATAATGAAACTAACTCTCGAGGCATAAAACGAAAGTTTTCAAGTAAAAACTCTTATACCTTGTGGCATAGGCGTTTGGGTCATATCTCCAAAAGGAGAATTGACAAGCTTGTTTCCGAGGGAATATTACATAAGCTTGATACTCCGGAAAATAACTTTTGTATTGAATGCCTTAAGGGAAAATTTACAAATAGTACAAACAAAAATGAATCCTTGAGAGCTACAAAAGTCTTAGAACTAATTCATACGGACATATGTGGACCGTTCCCTACCCCTTCATGGAACGGACAAACATATTTTATTACGTTCATAGATGACTTCTCTCGTTATGGATACATTTATTTACTTCATGAAAAGTCTCAATCATTGGACGTTTTCAAGTCTTTTAAAGCCGAAGTTGAAAATCAACTTGAAAAGACTATTAAGAACGTTAGATCCGATCGTGGTGGTGAATACTACGGTCGGAATGACGGTTCGGGAGAACAACGTCCGGGTCCTTTTGCTCGCTATTTAGAAGAGTGTGGGATTGTCCCTCACTACACCATGCCGGGGACACCTAGCATGAATGGTGTAGCCGAGAGACGTAATAGAACCCTTAAGGATATGGTAAGAAGTATGGTTTCTTGTACTTCTTTACCTCACTCATTATGGGGCGATGCTTTGAAAACCGCAACCTACCTACTTAATAGAGCTCCTTCAAAAGCTACTGACAAAACCCCTTATGAATTATGGACCGGTAAGAAACCATCCCTTAATCATCTTCATGTTTGGGGTTGTCCAACCGAAGCTAGGCCTTATAGACCTAACGAAGGAAAGTTGGACGCTAAGACAGTTAGTAGTTATTTTGTGGGGTATTCTCAAAGATCTAGGGGATATAAATTCTATGACCCAAAGACTAGAACTTTTTTCGAGACGGGAAATGCTAAGTTCTTTGAGGATGTTGAATTTAGAGGGGAAAATTTGAATAGTAATTTTGAATTTGAAGAAATGGAAGAGGAATTCGTTTCTATACCTCTTCCTATAGTTCCTATCGAAAATCAAGCAGTTGTGCCTGAAATTCGACAAGAACATAATATTCAAAATGACGTTAATTCTCCTATTAATGAACAACATGAAAATGTTGATGAGGAAATTCAACACCCTCAAAATCAAGAAGAACCGTTGCCATTAAGAAGATCTAATAGAGCAAGAAGGAGTGCTATACCAGATTATTATGATGTGTATCTTGCCGAGAATGAGGAACCGTTAGGTTTAGTGGGAGATGAGCCAATCACCTTCCATGAAGCCATTAGTGGTCCAAATTCTCGTAAGTGGATTGATGCCATAAATGAAGAGTTAAAATCCATGAATGACAATAACGTTTGGGATCTTGTCCCATTACCTAAAAATGTGAAACCCATTGGGTGTAAATGGGTCTTTAAGACCAAAAGGGATTCACAAGGTAATGTGGAAAGACATAAGGCTCGTCTTGTCGCTAAAGGGTTTACTCAAAAAGAAGGCATTGATTACAAAGAAACATTTTCACCGGTATCCTCTAAAAATGCTTTTAGAATCATTATGGCTTTAGTGGCACATTTTGACCTTGAGCTTCATCAAATGGATGTAAAGACAGCTTTTCTCAATGGCGACATTGAGGAAACTATCTATATGAAGAAACCAGAAATGGTGACTGATTCGGATCAAACTAGTCAACTAGTTTGTAAACTTAAGAAATCCATTTATGGGCTCAAGCAAGCATCTCGTCAATGGTACTTAAAATTCAACCAAGTTATTCTTTCATTTGGCTTTGAAATGAATCTTGGTGAAGATTGTGTATACCATAAGTTCAGTGGGAGTAGGTTTATATTTTTGGTCTTATATGTGGATGACATTTTGCTTGCTAGTAATGATAAGGACCTTCTTAAGGAAACCAAGAAATTTCTCTCAAACAAATTTGAGATGAAAGATCTTGGAGAAGCTTCTTTTGTATTAGGAATCCAAATACATCGTGATCGCTCACGAGGTATGTTAGGATTATCACAAAAGAACTATATAGAGAAGGTATTACAAAGGTTTAGCATGGAAAATTGTAAACCACATGATACCCCGGTCTCTAAGGGAGATAAGTTCAGTTTAAATCAATGTCCTAAAAATAATCTTGAATCCAAGTATATGGAAAATATCCCTTACGCATCGGCAGTAGGAAGCCTAATGTATGCTCAAGTCTGTACTCGCCCAGATCTTGCCTTTATTGTTGGCATGCTTGGGCGATATCAAAGCAATCCGGGAAGAGAACATTGGGTCGCAGCCAAAAGAGTGATGAGATACTTGCAAAACACAAAGAACTACATGCTTACATATACAAAGTCGGATCATCTTGAGATCATTGGTTTTTCCGATTCCGACTTTGCTGGATGCCAAGATAGTCGCAAATCGACATTGGGTTATGTCTTCACTTTGGCCGGTGGAGCAATATCTTGGAGAAGTGCCAAGCAAACATTAGTTACTACTTCCACCATGGAAGCCGAATTTGTTGCTTGCTACGAGGCATCCAATCAAGCTATATGGCTGCGAAAATTCATAGAAGGGCTGCGAATTGTCAAAGGTGTTGAAAGACCGCTTAAGTTATATTGTGACAATCGGGCCGCGGTATTGTACTCCAACAACAACAAGAGTTCATCTAAATCTAAGCATATAGATATTAAGTTTCTTGTTGTGAGAGAAAGAGTACAAAATGAACAAATAGAAATAGAACTTATTGGTACAAACTCCATGTTAGCAGATCCATTTACTAAGGCGTTATCTCCTTTAGTATTTCACGAGCATGTTGCTCATATGGGTGTAATGACTTTTGATAATGCCTAAATCAGTGGGAGTTTTAAATGTTTCTATTTCCTTGTGTTGTTTTTATTTAAATTGATCTCATTTGGTTAAAGTAGGACTAGTTGGAGAATATATATATACGTTCTTCATATATATTCATTAATATTCCATGCTACATATCTATACTTAATCTATGTCATTTAGTTGGATATATATATGTGATTAATGTGGGTTTAGTTGCGAATCAATTACAACGACTGCCCCTTTAGTCCTTATACTTATATGACTAATGGACGGGATTGGTTTCGAATGATAACAAAGTGCACATAAGGGTTGTCATTTGTATTATAAATATGATTGAAGAAATTTATTAAGTGAAGGTATATGTTATAATAATCCAAGTGGGAGATTGTAAGAACATGGATTAATGTAACATATAAATACTTAATAAAATAATGATCAATATTATAATATATGGTATAAAGTATAGAACTCTAAATAATATGTAGAATTCCATAATATAAGTATACCATTAAATGATGGGCATAATGGTAATATCTTATATATCAATAGGTGTAGTCCCTAAATGAAGTGCCCCTTGGATTCCTATATAAAGGCCTATCCATCAAGCCTATGAATCACTTGTTATTACATTCTCATTCAGTCAATATTCTTCCTAAGTACTTGAAGAACAAAGAGATTAAAAGGCACTCATCATTTAGAAGATCTACTCTTCCTAAATCAAAGGCTATCTTTATATCTTCATCAAGAACAAGATTAAGAACGAACATGGAATCACAAGGTAATTACACGCTTCCGTCTTCTTCTTCTTCTCTTCTTAATCTAGTGATGAGTCGGTTCATGTTTAATGGATCGTAATTGTTCCAACAAATATAACTTGTATTTCTTACACGTCAACTATATATTTTTCGTAACATATTTAGTTGGCATTATGGGTTGGGGATAAGCCCATTTGATATGAAAGCCCATCTTGACTTAAAAAAAAAAACAAATTGATTAATTTCTACATTAAAGCCGATTTCATTGCATAACATAAACCTAGTTGCAACGCAACACACTACTTAAACATAATGTACCGTTGCAGTATCCATTTCTCACATACATAGTTTGTGAAAACAAAAAAGCTCTCAAAAATATCATGGTTGAAAGGGTAAAGTGTAGACGCCTTTCATCTCTTGAAAGGGTAAAGTGTTCTTATATCAAATCTGGTGTAAAGAATTGAGTTAGAAACGTTAATCATCTATTTAAGACTGAGATGATTCGTTTCTAGTCATTCCAAAAACCAAATCACTGATAATGAAAGTCAAAATAATTTGCTTCAATTTTGATTGGATCATGGATCTCACGGATTTGTAAGTATTCTTTAGATCCGTGGAATAATATTTTCAGTTTGATATTTTTTTTTTAGTTTCGAATTAGATCTCCTCTTTTTGCCAATATCAGATCTGTTAGTATGATAATGTTAGTATTTTAGTATGTAAAAGAAAAAAGTGAATGAGATAACCAAGTGGAAAGGAATAAGTATATTTTTTAGAAGATAAATATTCATTTTAAGCATAAAGTAAATTCTATTACTGATAGCGATTATTATTATCGATGTACTTATTTAAACAAAGAGGGAGTATATTACATAAGAATATATAAAAATTACAATATCCATTATAGAAAACTCATTATTTTTTATAATATTAAATTTATTAAATCACGTTTCATAGCAAATATTACAAATTTTCTTTTTGTCCATCCCATAATAAAAATGTTTTATGTATCCAAACTGTCAAAAGGACCTAATTAACATACTCTTACTACAAGAAAACTGACAGATACCGACGGAAATTAGCGACGAAAATAAATTCATCGCTATTAGCAACGAAATAGCAACGACCTAGAGTGGAAAACAAAACACGAAATTAGGACGAGAATATCGATGGATTTAGTGATGGAAATGCAGGCGGATTCCATTCCGTCTCTAATCCGTCGCCATTTTGGCGCCAAAACTTTGCGCACTTTTTTACCGACGAATTTATGACGGAATAGCGACAGATATTTTTACCGACGGATTTGAATAGTTGCTAAATGATTTAAAGTAATTATTAAATTCATATTTTAGGGTAGCGACGAAATAGTGACGGATTTAATTACTGACGGATTAAAATCTATCGGTAAATAAATTACTTATTATTACCGACAGATTAAATCCGTCAGTAAATAAATTACATATTATTACCGACGGATTTGAATCGTTGCTAAATGATTTAAAATAATTAATAAATTTATATTTTAGGGTAGCGACGGAATAGTGACGAATTTAATTACTGACGGATTAAAATATGTCGGTAAATAAATTACATATTATTACCGACGGATTAAATCCGTCAGTAAATAAATTACATATTATTACCGATTACATATTTTTACCAAACAAATGATAGTATTATTAAGAAATGTTGGACGGACAATATCCTTTACTATGAGTTTTTTTTTTTTTGAATAGAGATAAATATTTTTGCCTTTTTTTAGTAAGAATTTTTTTTTCTCAAAAAGTTATATATAAAAGTTTTGTTTAGAAATTAACTAAACAAATGATAGTATAGTATATAATAGAAGAGGGACGGGCAAAAGCATATATACTTTTTTTAATTTTCTTTATATTTTTTTTTGATAAATAAAACTATTTGAGATGTTTGTTAGTAGTGAAATTTTTAAAAAAAAATTATATAAAAAAAGTTAAGAATTTTTAATGAAATAAAAGTATATAATAGCAAAGGGACGGACAATAGCATATACACTTTTTTAATTTTTTTTATATTGTTTTTGATAAATAAAACTATTTGAGATGTTGGTTAGCAGTGAATTTTTTTACAAAAATTTATATAAAAAAATTAAGAATTTTTAATGAAATAAAATTATACTCCCTCCGTCCCATAGCAATGTATACCAAAAAAAAGGACACACATATTAAGGAAAGGTAAGAGAGAGAAAAAGTGGAGAGAGAATGTTGTGAGTGTAAAAGTAAAAAAGGAGAGAGAATGAGTGGGAGGAATAGTTAGGAGAGAGAATGTTGTGAGTGAAAAAGTAAAATAGGAGAGAGAATGAGTGGGGTAAATAGTGAAGATTCCTTTCCATTTTGGGTAAGTATCAATTGGTGTGGGACGGACCAAAAAGGAAATAAGTATCAATTGAACTGGGACGGAGGGAGTATAATAGAAGAGGGACGGACAATAACATATATATTTTTTTAATTTTTAATATTTTTTTTGGATAAATAAAACTATTTGAGATAGTGGTTAGAAGTGATTTTTTTTTATAAAAAGTTAAATAAAAAAAGTTAAGAATTTTTAAAGAAATAAAATTATATAATAGAAGAGGGACGGACAATAGCATATATAATTTTTTAATTTTTTTATATTTTTTTTTATAAATAAAACTATTTCAGATGTTAGTTAGTTGTGAAATTGTTTAAAAAAATTATATAAAAAAAGTTAAGAATTTTTTATGAAATGAAAGTATATAATAGAAAAAAGGGAGACGGACAATAGCATTTACTTTTTAAATTTTTTTTGGATTAATAAAAATATTTGAGATGTTAGTTAGTATTAATTTTTTTTAAAACAAAGTTATATAAAAAAAGTTAAGAATTTTTAAAAATATGAAAGTATACAATAGAAAAAAGAGAGACGGACAATAGCATTAACTTTTTTAATTTTTTTGGATAAATAAAACTATTTGATATGTTAGTTGGTAGTGATTTTTTTAAAAAAACAAATTTATAAAAAAAGTTAAGAATTTTTAATGAAATGAAAGTATATAATATAAAAAAGAGAGACGGAAAATAGCATTTAATTTTTTTAATTTTTTTCTTGGATAAAGAAAACTATTTGAAATGTTGGTTAGTATTGATTTTTTTTTAAAAAAAGTTATATAAATAAAGTTAAGAATTTATAAATAAATGAAAGTATATAATAGAAAAAAGAGAGACGGACAATAGCATTAACTTTTTTAATTTAAAATTTTTTTTTTGGATAAATAAAACTATTTGAGATGTTAGTTAGTAGGGAATTTTTTTAAAAAAAGTTATATTAAAAAAGTTAAGAATTTTTAAAGAAATGAAAGTTTATAATAGAAAAAAAGAGACGGACAATAGCATTTAATTTTTTAATTTTTTTTTGGATAAATAAAACTATTTGAGATGTTAGTTATTAGTGAAATTTATTAAAAAAAGTTTTATAAAAAAAGTGAAGAATTTTTAAAGAAATGAAAGTATATAATAGAAATAAAAAAGACGGACAATAGCATTTAATTTTTTTTTGTATAAATAAAATTATTTGAGATGTTAGTTAGTAGTGAAATTTAAAAAAAAAGTTATATAAAAAAGTTAAGAATTTTTAAAGAAATGAAAGTATATAATAGAAAAAAAAAGAGACGGACAATAGCATTTACTTTTTAAATATTTTTTAATTTTTTTTGGATAAATAAAACTATTTTAGAAGTTAGTTAGTAGTGAATTTTTTTAAAAAAAAAAGTTATATAAAAAAAGTTAAGAATTTTTAAAGAAATGAAATTATATGAAAGAAAAAAGAGAGACGGACAATAGCATTTAATTTTTTAATTTTTTTAATTTTTTTTTGGATAAATAAAACTATTTGATGAGATGTTAGTTAGTAGTGAAAGTTTTTTAAAAAAATTATATAAAAAAGTTAAGAATTTTTAGGGTTTGAGGTATATGTATATGATTTAGGGTTTAGGGTTTGGGGTTATGTTCTAGGGTATATGTATATGGGTTATGATTTAGAGTATATGATATGTGTATATGATACGAATTATATGATTTAGGGTATAAAGTATGGGTGTCTATTGTATGGGGTATATGATATATGATATGAGTTATGATTTAGGGTATAGGGTATGGGTGTTTGATGTATGAGTATATGATATATGTTTAAGGGATTGGGTACATTAAAAATTCTTTTATTTAAAAATTCTTAACTTTTTTATGTGTATGATATAATATTATTTTATATTATTATTATTATAAATTATTTTTACTAATTATTATAGAGGCATTTACAAAAAAACTCATTTTAAAAGATGGAAATTACAAAAAAATACACACAAGGTGAAAATTACAAAAAAACTTCTATAAAAATTACAAAAAAATACTTTAGTAAATTGAAAGCACTATTTTCTAAAAGAACAAAAAGAAAGAAAAAGAACATAAATAAACATAAAATGTAAAACAAGCATTCTTCAGTTCGAGAAATATTCTGCATGATCACAAACTACTTTAACAAAGCTTTAATTCGAAATGCTTAATCTTCAGCACTAACAACTTAAATTTTACTGATTCAAGGTGCATGCATTATGAATTGACTCTCCAATTCCATCCAATTCTCACATTCCAATGACCAAACTGAATCAAATTAAAACCCCTAACGAGAGATATTCAGATCTACTAACCTTCATTCTGATAAACAACTGATAAACAAATGATAAACAACTGATAAATATGATAAACAACTGATAAACAACCGATAAACAACTGATAAACAACCGATAAACAACCGATAAACAAATGATAAACAACTGATAAACATGATAAACAACTGATAAACAACTGATAAACAATTGATAAACATGATAAACAAATGATAAACAACTGATAAACAAATGATAAACATGATAAACAACTGATAAACACCTGATAAACACCTGATAATCAACTGATAAACACCTAATAAACAACCGATAAATAACTGATAAACATGATAAACAATTGATAAACAACTGATAAACATGATAAACAACTGATAAACAACTGATAAACAAATGATAAACAAATGATAAACATGATAAACAACTGATAAACAAATGATAAACATGATAAACAACTGATAAACAACTGATAAACATGATAAACAACTGATAAACAACTAAAAACCTTAAATCGGGACAGAGGAAGTATATACTACCAATTATAATTACATACACTAATAAGCCCAAATATTATACTACGACCTTGTCCACATTCATAATATGGGCTTCCCACGCATTCAATAATTCATCCAACACTTTATAAATTGTTCACAGAATCTTTTTTAAAAAAAAACAAAATGCGTGGTCAAACCTGGTCAAACCAACGACAATGCGGTCATCGACGCCCAACGCCACCCTGAATAGCAATGCCACCACCTACATCACCATCCCAATATCGTACATCGTCTTCGCATCGGTTATTAAAATCTGGGAATCTGTTTTGTGCAGCTTGCAAAAGTATCAAATTAAAATGACGATACATGGAAAATTCTTATTATTCCATACAACAGATTTTAATCTCCTAGAATTGCAAGACTGATTCTTGCTTACAGCGTTATTATTATAAAAAATCGTTTTTCTTTTTCTCGGACTGCAACTAAAAGTTATTTGAGATCAAAGTTCTAACTGTTTATATATATTTGAACAATACACTTATTATGCCCATTATTAATGCGTCACCTTTAACCTTTTCTTTTCTTGTATTGTCATTTAAATCGCTTTAAAGCTTCAGTAACTTATAGCTTGGCCAGAATCAATGGACTCGCCGGAGGTGGTCGCCGGAGGTGTGAAAGGTGGTCACCGGAGATGGGTTGACCGGTTGAATAGAGAGAGAGAGTGAACAGAGGAAGTGTGGGTGTGTGTTTTGTGTGAAAATTGGTTTTTAGTAATATTCATATTTAATTAAGTAGTTTTTTGTAAAATTCTATCCTACATGTTTTTTTTTGTAAATGCCATCTTTTTTAATGAGTTTTTTGTAATAGACCCTATATTATAATATAGAAATGAGGGTTTAGGGGTAGAAATATGATTTAAGGAAAGATGAAAAATGCCAATTATTACTTATTATCAATAAATCATATTTCTAGGGTTTGGGGTATTGAATGTGTGCTCGCCCGCGGAATTTTGCTTTTCCAATGATGAAAAAAGAAAAAAGGAGTCGCCACACCATGCTTTAGAGGTGCACTTTGAAAAACCTTTTGAAAGAGAAATGGGTCTGGGGGTCAGGTTACGTGTTGGGAAGAATCGAGAGTTCACCCAACACGCCTCGTCCGTAGACGAGTCTTTCTAATCAAACATCCAAGCAATCCATAAGTGTGTGCAATCATTGATAATGAACAAGTGTAGTAAACATGAATTTTATTGATTTGGAAAGAGACTTACAAATTGTGAACCAATTATTCAGGGAGGCCACATCCCATTACATCAAATCAGAACAGATTACAAAAGGAAAAGGGTCCCTGCAAAGAGGCATAATGTGTCGCGTGACACAGGATATGAGTGACCAGATGTGTCGCATGACACAGGATCACCCATGCACAATGTGTCGCGTGACACATAGTGTCCATCTACAGGGACTTACAAACTTGAACACAATAGCAACAATAACCAACACAGATCCAATTGATCAATCAGATTAGCTTCGAAATATAGAATTAACAACAATTCAACCCCGAGAGTGTGGATATGGAGAGATCTACACTCCCTTGGGACCTAAACAACAATTTCAACAAATATTCAACAATGAAAACCCACTTATTCAGATCAACCAAGTTAAACAGAGAGATTGCGATTGGGATTCAGTAATCTAGACGGATAGAGTCTGATTACTGAATCCAAGAGAGGTAAAACAATGGAATTATCCAATTATCAAGTTAGGAGAGAGAGGGAAAAGGGGTTTGAGAGTGTTACCCTTGTTGATTCCACGAATACTGTATCAAGTTAGATACAAAACCCTTCAACAGCAGCTTCTGGTCCTGGAAAGCTTGAGAGAATCAGTTGAGAGTAGATCTAAGAGAAGGTGAGGGAAGTGGGTTGAATTGGAAGGGATTAGAGGTGAATTGGGAAGAGAGAGAGAGAGGGGTGTATGTTTTAGTGTGTGTGTTACGTTGCAATTTCTGCAGAGTAACAGTATGTCAAATTCTGGATCCATTTCTAAGAGGGAAAGGGTCTTATTTATAGGCTGCAGTTAGTGGTCACCTTGTGTCGCACGACCTTCTGCAACCACTTTCCAGGCCTCGACTTGTCGCGTGACACAAGGTGTCACAACCGCTTTTGGCGCCAAAACCAGTTTCTAGAACATTCAGAAAAAAATACCCAAAAGGTCCAAAAAGGTTTATTCCCGGCAGGTCCTTAAGCATGAGCAAAGTACCAAAAGGTACTTCCTTCGCGGGAAACTTATGAAATGTTTCCGGAAGTCTCGGGATAGGCCGGGAATTTACCAAAATGCCCCTTAATGGAATTTTATCACATTAAAATGCACCTCAAAGGGTCGTGAATTGGATTGGCGTACTTACAGAGCCCCTCGGCAACGTCACTTTTGGAGAAAGTGGGATTGTCGATAAAATAAGACCCAATCCCAATTAGCGGCAAGGGATAAGGCGGAGGGCTAGATGGTGATTTGGGGAGATCGGATGGCTGGAACTTTGGAGAAAGGATTCCTACGTATCCCTAAAAGGGAATCAAGCCAAATCGTAGTTCGGACACGAAACTGACAAGAAGCAAGAAAAGGTAGAGATGTGCCTTCATACCTTTCTTTGTGTGCTTACTCGTAGCTACATGAGGGGCTGGTTCTTCTGCGGGTGGCGAGTAGCTGCCGGAGGGTCTCATGCTACTGCCGTTGTTGCAAGGTTGTAGCTGCCGGAGGGACTCATGCTGCGAGTGATGGCGAGTAGGCTGCTTAGGAGGGTCTCATGCTACTGCTGGGGTCGGTTGTAGCTGTCAGAGGGACTCATGCTGCAACTGGTCTTCGTGGATGCCGGAGGGACTCATACAGGCCCAGGTGTTGGTGCGGGGTAGCTGCCCGGGGGGACTCCACTGCTGCTGCATTGGTGGGGATAAGTGTAGCTGTCGGGGGACTCACGCTACTGCTTTTGTTTTTACTGGTTCTGCCAAGTGCGGGATGGTCTCTGTTGACGGTTGGGTTTGGGGTCAGGGACTTTGCCTGGTAGGACGGGAACTTTGCTTGCTAGGGAGCGGGCTCTTGTTGTTGCTTTGGCGGGGAGGCTGGTGATACTGATGAACGTTGATTGGAGAGACTGACAGATGTGGAATCTTTGTCTCGACTTTCGCTTTGAGGGGCAGTCCTTTTGACGGTGCTCAGTTAATCATTGTACCTGAGAGGGAAATCTACAAAGCATGCCTCAGGGGTTAAAATTGTAAATCTGTAAAACACAGGGGTGTTTTTGGAAAATTTGGCTAATGTGTCACGTAGTGTCGCACGACCACATAAAGCCAGAGAGCAGTCCTTTATAACGTTGAACAGTCGCCATTTTGAAAATACCATTTAGAGGGAGGCGAGCGGTTTTGAGAGGAGAAACACGATATTCGTACGAGTTCAAGGGAAATCAAGTGAATCCAAGGTGTTGATTTTGCTTTTGGCTTGCAATCATGCCTCCTAGACCTCGTCCCACGAAGAAGGGACCTCAACAAGCTCAATTGGCCGCTCGAAGGAAGAATGCTCAGCGGAATCAGAGGCGCTTCATCCCTTAAGCAGTGAGAGGAGATTTCTATCCATAACTCAAGGAACACACTTCTGCACCTGGGAAGAAGAATACCGTATTTTCGTAACCCTTGCCCTTCGTTGTATTGAAAATTGGTTTTTTGTACCAAACTGTTCGAACTTTTACCTGCGAAATTATGAGTTTGCTGCATGGTTCTGAGCTATGAAAAATCATGAATGCATGTTAAATGTTTAACCCTAGTTTTACTTGGAAAAAGGGAAAGTACAAAATTACAACAATTTATTGACATGCTTCTTTTGAACACTTGAGATATTCATACATGTGTTGTGTTTACTTGCAGGAGTTGCGTACCCGAGGCTCACCAGAGGTTATTGGTCGACTGTGGGATCTATTGCCCGCCAGCCAGGAGCTGGAGCATTCGCCGAATGGCTTGGTGTATGCTGCCGGGCTTGGCCGGTTCTTTAAGATGACGAAGGCCATCGGGGATACCCAGAGGAGCGTAGGGCTTGTGAAGGCGTTCCGAGAGTTTTGGTGGGAGACCACCCATTCTTTTCATTTTTCCTGGGGGGAGGCGACGGTCACGCCGTATGACTTCGCAGCTATCACCGGTCTTCCCTTTACTGTCGAGCCTTTATATAACTCGCTGATGACCCTCAGCCTCCCACTGAGGTGTACTTTATGGAGTTGGTTGGTTTTGTTCCCAAGGAAAAGAAGGGGAACGGGTACGAGCTAGGGGAGCTTCATGGTCAGATTGTTGTGCAGAGTAGGGATTATCCAGCTGATGTGGCTGATACTGAGAAGGATAGGCTGAGGGCTTTGAGATTGGCTAGGGCTTTTGTATGGGTTGGCTTCTCGGACATGCTTTTCATCAACGACACGTCTTCCGCTTTGCTTTCTTTGCTGGAGCTTTTGAGAGTTTGGGATACTTTTGGGACTTTGTCCTGGGGAGAGGCAGAATTAGCTGAGCTGTACTTGGCTTTGGATGATGTAAGCAGGGGGGAGGCTAAGTCCTTCAACTGCTGCCATTTAGCTTTTGAGGTATTTCACAATCTGACCCCATCTTTTGAATATTCTTTCTTTCTGTCATTTCTTGTTGTCATTCTGACTTGATTTGATCTTTCTTTTCCAGGCTTGGGCCTACGAGATCATCGGTTGTTATGCTTGGCGGGTTCAGGAGGCGTACCCAGTCACTATGTTTCCTACCATGAGGCGCTGGGTGAAAGACGCGCGGCAGAAGGTCCGGACGGCGGATACCAGGGGAGGGGTGACGGCTTCTTACCCCGATACTATGATCTGCTTGTGAGGGACTCCCGGGAGTCTAAATCTGTTTCCCTGGGTTGACCGGTATGCGGAGCTTGAGTTGGGACATGCTTTACATCTTACCGAGTGCCACAAGCTTTTGGTAGGTCTGTCTGGTAATACACTGTATCTGGGAGCGCGGGTCTGCAGACAGCACGGCCCTGGTAGCATTGCTAGAGTCCCGGTTGATCCTCTAGCGGATATATGGTTTCCTCGGAAACTAGAGGATGTGGTTGCTTTGATTCAGGGGGAGGCTGCGTTCAATTATACTGGGGATGGAGATTACGGAGCTTTCGTGACTACGAGGTTGAGGTCACCGCAGGTGGAGCCGAGACGTGATTCTCAGGGCGCAGGCCCCTCTACTGGATACGTGGCGGATGCGCCCTTACCTCCTCCCTTTGTTGACTTTCAGGATAGGGATCACTTGAGGCGGGCTCCTCTCGATACCGGCAGGATTTATCCATATTTTCAGCTTCCGGAAGGCACCCGATCTATAAGCACCATCTTTTCTTTCTTTATTGCTTTGAACTGTTTATATCTCTTGTCTTTTTTGTCATGACTAATCTCTGATTCTTCCTTTATTTTATTGTACCAGATCTCGGCTGATATTTACTGGAGCTTTGCTCGGTACTATACTGGGTCTATGGATATGATTGATCAGCTGGAGAGGAGCACCCGTTATTGGAGGGAGCGGTGCTTGGCTCGGAGCTCTGATGATGATTCTACGCCCAGCTTGCCTGACAGGAAGAGGTCTCGTACTGATGCGGCTGTGGGTGATACTCATAGGCCCAGAACCAAGACTGCTTCTCGTCGTCCTCCTAGTCCTCCTAGCTCTAAGTATGAGAGTGATGCTTCCGGAGATCCTCACGAGCTTGAGACTGTAACTATCCCTGTTGTTCATGAGCTTTTCCGAGATGATCCCGTCATTTACCACGGTCCTGCTGTCGATTCGGGTCTTGTGCAGGCTGAGGAGGAGGATGCAGACGGAGAGGAGAGCGAGGGAGATGACAATGATGATTCTGATGATGACGGAGGTGTCTACGTTTCTGAAGGTGATGGCTCAGAGTAGCCACTTGGACCAAATCACAGCTACTTTGATTATTGTATCCCCTTTTTTGGAATGAAACGGACAAACACTCTTTTCTTTTTCTTTTTTTTAATTTGTAAAAAAATTATTTACTTTTGCACTTTCTAATCTTAGTAAATTATTATTAGTTTTTTTACTGTTTGCACGAGTCCACTTCTTGGAAGAATAGGAAGGAATGGTTTTGGCATTGATATGAATGTGGTTCGAATGATTTGATTGTGTATGGCATGTATATGATGGCTTGATGGTTTGTATGTATAGGATGAATGTGTATACGAACTGAATGACCCCCTCTCCCAGGTTTATATGTAGGATGATGGCTTTGTTTGCAGCTTTGAACAAGTCGGGGCGTGCCACAGTGCGGAAACGGTGCGGTCTTCGATGTGCGGTGTTGGACTTATTGTGTCGCACGACTCAAGACAGCAGCACATCCTGTCGCGTGACACAATGAGTCATGATGACTGGTCTTTCAAACCAAGCTACCACATGGCCTCCAAACCTCCCCTTTTGCTTAGAGTAAGAAATTCATCCGTCCCAACATAAAGTAGGCCTTTAGTAACAAGTTCACTCCTAAGGATTGACATTTTAAAGCAAGCCCCGGTATTTATGCACATATCAATTTTCCTTTCCTTTCTCAAGCCCCAGTTTGGCAAGTAGTTTCACTGCAATCAACACGTCATGTAACCAGGAGGAGATCGTTCTTCAAACTTCAGTCAATCAGTCGGCGGATAAGACTTGGGAACACTTATGTGCAGGGACACATTTTTCGAAAGGTGGGAACGGTTTCCGAACTTGTGTATGACACTCTCGTTTTTGGGTTTAACTCTTTTGGGAGAGTATAAGCGTCACAAGGTGTGGAAAAGTGTATGGAAGCCCCTGCTTGACAGAAAAAACAGTGTTTGGCTCTATCTTCCTATGATGTAGAAAGAGAAGACTTGCTGAGACACTTGAAAACTTATCTTATTCGTGATGATCACAAAGTTGCTTAAAACCCTTTATTGATGTTCGGGTTATTCAACCACCAAAGCCGATATGAACAAACATTTTTATCAATCCTGAGGAGAAAGCCCACTGATATCGAGAATCAAACTCGGAAGGATGGAAAGTGTATGGGAATGGTCCTTGAGGAGACCGGATCTTCTGAGATCTGTTTGTGATTTCGACCGAACCAATGATGGTTGCCTATGTTCCCCTCCTTGGGAGGAGCTCAGGTCGCCGTAGTTCGGGCTTATCCCGAATGAAGAGAGTGAAAGTTGGAATTCGAGGATCTGAGGACCTTTGAGGATTTTGAGAATTGCAAAACATGTCCTCTTGGAGTGTCGATGGGAGACACGGATGTGAAGCCCCAGTGGGACATCCACGGCAAGTATTTGCGGAGAGGGAATGAAATATGCTCACACGAAACATCGAATGAAGGGATGGAATTTGAACAATCTTCGCTTGATGGTTTGAAACTGCTGTCCGGTAGGAACTGCAGCTGGGTTCCGGGCTTCGATCGGCTATCGGGTGATTCGGAATATCATGACCTCCTAAGATGAGAGGTCGGCTAGGTCTTTTGCTGGCTGAACCTCTAAAGATGAGAAGTTGGCTTTCAGGGATGTGTTTGGGATTTCTAAGGTGAGGAAATTGATTTGCCTTTAAGAATGATAAGTCAGATTTGGCTTTGCCAAGGTCAAAGGTAATAGGAATGGGGATATCCTCTAAAAATGAGAGGATGGCTTGGGATCGGTTAGAGGTAATGGTGAGGGACATCCGTGCTTCCTCTTCATTTGCTTTGAGACTCCTCTTGAGTAACGACCGGATCCTTTGACTTTTTGCTTTTGAGAAGATCGCTGGGGACTAAGCTCTCTTTCTTTTCTCCTTTTTTTTATTCTCTTTTTTTATTTTTTTTTTCAATTTTATCTTTGAGAGGAGCATTTCAGCTAGTCCCCAGGATGAATCATTGCTTTCCGTCCTTCTTTGAGCTTTGGAGATGGTCAATCTTTTCTTGAATCATGGGAACCCCAAGGATAGTCCCTTTTCTTCTGACGATGGCTAAATGGGTTTCAAAACATGCCGATCTTGAAATGAAGGGATATTGTTTAGTGAGGGTGAGGTAAAGGTTTCCTTAGGGTGAAAGGTTTCAACCGCAGTCCCTACCGGATGATCCGAACGAGATTGAGTCTTCATTTGCTTGCTTAAGCTTACTTCAAGGAAGATCCATGCAAATTCATCGAGCAACGAGATGGTAAGCATAAGAGAAACGAGGTGGGGAATTGATAAGCCCCAGTTTGGGAATGATATCAGTCAATTTTCTCACTCCGATCCACTCAAGCATTAGCCATTTCAAAGCATTAGTAATTGAGCAGCACAAGTGATCATTTGGAATAAGACCATTTCAATTAAATGTAACGTGGGTGTGCAAGTAATGTCTCGAGTCTAGCAGGAATAGAAACAAATATTTTATTATTGGAATAAAAAAGACTCATAACATGGATACATCAGACCCAAATCATAGAAGAAAAGACATTTGCTATCGAAATGAAACAATCTAGACCCTACAAAGTCTGACTGACTGACTTCCTTACTGTGGAAAAGGATCAATAACCGCCTTGGGAGGATCTTTTTCAATCCTACCTTCATCAACCAACCTTTTAATCAACAACTTCAGAGGAACACAGTCGTTGGTGGCGTGACCAGGGTGCTGATGATAGTAACAGTACTTGCTGCGATCCAGACTCGGATTGGGTTTGATGGGATGATAATTATCAAGCGGCTTTATCATTCCCCTTCGCATCAACCCATTGAAAGCTTCCTCGGTTGTTATTCCCAGGTCATCAAATTCTCGTTGTTTGCGCGGTGGATACCGACTACGATTCTGGACACCATTTTCCTCATGAGAACCAACCTCGATCTTCCCTTCGTCAATGAGTTCCTGGATGATCACCCTTAACTGTCTGCATTCATAAGTGGTATGGCCATGATACTGGTGATAGTAACAATATCTGTTCGGATCCAGCTTCATGTTGTTATGCGGGGGACTATAATTAGTTAATGGTTGAACCAGTCCTCCGCTCACCAAAACCTTGAGGAATTGATTCATAGGCATTCCCACCTTTCCCCAGTACGCTCTCTTCCTTTCCATCTGAACTGCTTTTGAAGGGGTCCCGGGTATTGGCGTTCCTTGCTGGATAGGATTCACAGCAGGAATGAAAGAAATCTGATTCACAGTTACGTATAAGGTTGGCCCTGGACGCTGATCCTGAGGAGGTGATAAGTTGAAGCCATATGAACTCATCGGTGGCTGAGAAGCACTTCCTTTAAGGGGGGCTTAGTCCGAGTGGAATGGCAGTGATCTTTTCTGGTTGGAATGGTCGTTCACAAAATGACACGATCCTTGGGGATCTGGCTGGTACTGACTTTTCAAATCAAGTTGATTAGGAAAACTGAAAGTCTCAGGGATCGGTTGTTCATCCTTAATCTGAGTTTGGACCACTGTCAGGGGAAGAATCTTATCTTGTTTATCCTCATTAACCCCTTTCATTACATTTCCCATTCCATGCTCAACATTACTAGCATTGATGATTTCTTCGTACGACCCATCTTCGTGACGAATTATCGTGACCCCTCGGATGCGCATCGCTTCTACAAACCTAGCGTGCGTTTCTTATCCTCGGGCTTTAGGATCTTGGGCGAGCAGTTGGGCCTTACATTCACGAACCATGGCAGCTTCAAGAGCACCTCGCAACTCTGCCACCGAAAAATCTTTCATGTCCAACTGACTTGGAGTGAGAAGAATTCCAGACTGAGCGGAAGGTATAACTTTTGCACCAGACATCTCGAATAGTAGAACAGATGGGAGCTTCGGAGGAACTGCGAATATTTCGGAGATGCGGACTAAATGATCACTTCTTGAAACAGAGCACACACCCAACTTGTCACCGCTACAAGGGGTAGATACGGGTTTATAAGGTAGGGGAGGAAGAAGACTTTTGAGTAAATACCGGAGAGGGAAAGGAAAAGAGGGACAGACTCGCGCAAACAATTTATTTATCTTCAAGTATAAATCAATGTTCTAAATCATAAGTACGGTTGGGAAAGGAGAAGCCTTTATTCATACTAACTACACCTTGGGGAAACCTAGGGACGCAACATTCGAATCACGCTAAATGCTTTGCATTGAATCTTATGACAGGTAATAATACCTAAGCAAAACCTAACATCGTATGGGACGGAGAGGTTATCCAAATTTCTGGGGAAATTTGGGCAGCATAACGGGTATTCTCGAAGAATTTCAAGAAAAAATCCGGCATGACCTCTCGTCGGTGCATGTTGACAATGCGGCATGATCTCTCGTTAGAACATGCCACGGGCGTGACATGTCCCCACGTGAAATCATGTTGCGTTGGCAACATGCCCACAAGATATGAGGTTTTGGGCAAGGTATAAGGACCTATGGTAAGTTTCAAAACAATTCATTTTGGTGAGATTCAAACGTTGTATCAAAAACCAACCGTGGGTAAGGTTTAAGTGTGGCGCCACCTATAACGCGCTAGGGGGATGGGTTTGACATTAGGCGCTCAAACCAAAATTTTATTACTTTGTTTTTATTTACTTTTGAAAAGAAAAGGAGAAAACACACACACTCTCACAGGGAACAAGGGGAACAATAACCAACTGAGCCAAATTCGATTCAAGGGACTGCCCTCAAACCAGCTTCTGAAGACCTGTTCAGTGACCATTCCTGTCGCGTGACACAGGACATCATGAGACAGAGATGTCGCACGACCAGGGTGGTCACTGAACTAGAACCCTGCAAAAATCAAATCAACCCCTGCCTCTCCATGGCAAAGGACAAAGCAAAATATCCAAAGCACAATAAAATGGCCTCAAAATACATAAGGCTCACAAGTCTCATAACCAACAAAATGCATGTACTACAAAAGATTATCAAAGATGCACACAAACATGGACATGTTGGATGTTTAATCGAACGAAAGCTTGACCCTCTAAACTTTGAAAAACAGGTTTTCAAAAGTGTTCCCCAGCGGAGTTGCCACTGATTGTGCGCTCGCCCGCGGAATTTTGCTTTTCCAATGATGAAAAATGAAAAAAGGAGTCGCCACGACATGCTTTAGAGGTGCACTTTGAAAAACCTATTGAAAGAGAAATGGGTCCGGGGGTCAGGTTACGTGTTGGGAAGAACCGAGGGTTCACCCAACACGCCTCGTCCATAGACGAGTCTTTCTAATCAAACATCCAAGCAATCCATAAGTGTGTGCAATCATTGATAATGAACAAGTGTAGTAAACATGAATTTTATTGATTTGGAAAGAGACTTACAACTTGTGAACCAATTATTCAGGGAGGCCACATCCCATTACATCAAATCAGAACAGATTACAAAAGGAAAAGGGTTCCTGCAAACAGGCATAATGTGTCGCGTGACACAGGACATGAGTGACCAGATGTGTCGCGTGACACAGGATCACCCATGCACAATGTGTCGCGTGACACATAGTGTCCATCTGCAGGGACTTACAAATTTGAACACAATAGCAACAATAACCAACACAGATCCAATTGATCAATCAGATTAGCTTCGAAATATAGAATTAACAACAATTCAACCCCGTGAGTGTGGATATGGAGAGATCCACACTCCCTTGGGACCTAAACAACAATTTCAACAAATATTCAACAATGAACACCCACTTATTCATATCAACCAAGTTAAACAGAGAGATTGCGATTGGGATTCAGTAATCTAGACGGATAGAGTCTGATTACTGAATCCAAGAGAGGTAAAACAATGGAATTATCCAATTATCAAGGTAGGAGAGAGAGGTAAAAGAGGTTTGAGAGTGTTACCCTTGTTGATTCCACGAATTCTGTATCAAGTTAGATACAGAACCCTTCAACAGCAGCTTCTGGTCCTGGAAAGCTTGAGAGAATCAGTTGAGAGTAGATCTAAGAGAAGGTGAGGGAAGTGGGTTGAATTGGAAGGGATTAGAGGTGAATTGGGAAGAGAGAGAGAGAGAGGGGTGTGTGTTTTAGTGTGTGTGTTACGTTGCAATTTCTGCAGAGTAACAGTATGTCAAATTCTGGATCCATTTCTAAGAGGGGAAGGGTCTTATTTATAGGCTGCAGTTAGTGGTCACCTTGTGTCGCACGACCTTCTGCAACCACTTTTCAGGCCTCGACTTGTCGCGTGACACAAGGTGTCACAACCGCTTTTGGAGCCAAAACCAGTTTCTGGAACATTCAGGGAAAAATACCCAAAAGGTACAAAAAGGTTTATTCTCGGCAGGTCCTTTAGCATGAGCAAAGTACCAAAAGGTACTTTCTTCGCGGGAAACTTATGAAATGTTTCCGGAAGTCTCGGGATAGGCCGGGAATTTACCAAAACGCCCCTTAATGCAATTTTATCACATTAAAATGCACCTCAAAGGGTCGCGAATTGGATTGGCGTACTTACAGGTATATGTATATGATTTAGGGTTTAGGGTTTGAGGTATAAGTATATGGGATTTGGAATGTAGTAATAAGCATTATTATTATTTCTTTTAAAGAATAAATTATTATTATTGTTAATAAGTACTCCCTCCGTCCCAAAATGTTTGTCCCATTTGACTTTTTATTAAACTTTGACCACAAATATATGACAATTTAATTATGTTCATGAAATTTTAAAAATTTCTATTGATTCACCATTAACAATATTATCAACAACAACTTTTAGAATTTCATGAACATGATTAATCTCTCATAAATTTGTGGTCAAAGTTCAACAAAAAAGTCAAATGGGACAAACATTTTGGGACGGAGGGAGTATTTTTTTATAATTTATTACTATCAATTATTACTTAGGTATATTAATATTTCTTAAAGTTTAAATTAATAAATTATTATTATCAATAAATTATATTTTTAGGCATTATTGTTTTAGGATTTAGAGTGGAATTCAAGGCTTAGGTATATTAATATTTCTTAGAAGTTTAATTTATTTTGTTGTTTTAAGTATTTTTTCTATATAATTATCATAATTTTTATTTATTATATATTTTTCAATTATAATTTATTATCTCTCAACAATATTAGTAAATATTCTTCTTATTGATATTTGCTTGTTTTATTAATAATGATTACTACTATTATTATTATTATTAAATATTATTATTTATTTAATTATTATTATGATAAAATATTATTTTATATTTATAATTTTTTTTGAAATGCAAATTATTATTATTGTTGTTTATTATTTTAACTAATTATTATAATCATCAAGAAAACATGTATATTATTATTATTATAATATATTATTATTTATTATTTAATTATTATTATTAGATACTATTATTTTATATTTTAAATTATTTTTTATATTAATAATTATTTTTACTAATTATTATGGCCATTAAGAGATTTTTGTGATAAACAAATAAACATAAGAGGTGACAATAAATCATTAGAACACATATATTCACTTGGATCACTACCCCAAGCAACATCTTCATCATTAAATACATCAAATATAAATGAATCCAATGGTCCAAATTCATCCAGCAAAAACACAAATACACTTCCTTTGATTGGCTCCCCTAATTTCACATGGATTGATTTTTAAATCAATCTGGACCATTAATCACACACATCCAATGGTCCAAATTCAACATAACAAAACTCTACCACATTCTTTTCTCTCATTCTATCCACCTCCCTCATTTCTCTCTCTATTCTTTTCTCTCTTTCTGTCGTCGTACGCCGTCCCAACCCTAATCGAACCAACGTCGACGATGCCAATAGTCTATACTCATATTCCCATTTCTGCCGAGCCAATTTGCCGAATCTAGCTACCTGCGTCTCCATTTCTCAAACCCATGTTACCAGTCTCCTGCCTCTTCTCCGCCTACAGTCCTCCCTCATCCCTTTTCTCATCTGCCGCCCCCTCCCTCCCTAACCCTAATTCTCATCACCGCCACCACACCTCCCCAATACGCCTCCCTCTCCCTTCCTTCCCCAACCACACAGCAACCTACACCATGGATCCATCACTCCGCCAATGCCTCCTTTGCCCTTCGTCACTCTCTCTCTCTCTTTCTCCATTTTCTTCGTCTCTGTTTTCCTCATTTGCTTGTATGTGATAATAATCTGATTTTTTCTTTGAATTCAGATCTGATTTGTAGCATATTATTGATTTTGGCGGTGGTTGCTGGTGGTTATTGGTGGTGGAAGTTTGTGAGGACCTGATCTGAATTTTTTGAAGTTAAGGGATCAAAGTTGAAATGAAAGGATATGTAAGGACTGATTTGAGTATAAAAGAAGTTTAGGGAAGCAAAGTGTAACTATGAAATATCAAGGACTAATTTAAGATTAATAAAAGTTAAGGTACTGATTTGAGAATAAAAAAATTAAGGGACTGATTTAAATTGATTGACAATATAATTTGTTTTTGATAAAAATATTTAGGATATATATATATATATATATATATATATATATATATACTCCCTCCGTTCCATGTCAATGGACACCAACTTTATGGGTGTGGGAATTAAGGAAAAGTAAGAGAGAGAAAAAGTGAAAGAAAATGTTGTGAGTATGAAGAATTAAATAGGAGAGAGAATGAGTGGGAGGAATAGTTAGGAGAGAGAATGTTGTGAGTGTAAAAGTGAAGTAGGAGAGAGAATGAGTGGAGGGAATAGTGAATATTCTTTTCCATTTTGGGCAGTGTCCATTCACGTGGGACGTCCCAAAAAGGAAATAAGTGTCCATTCACGTGGGACGGAGGGAGTATATATTAAATATATTAAATATATTAATATATATTTTTAAATATATATATAAGTTTTTTAATATAAAATGCCAATTTAGCGACAAAAATATCCGTCGGGAAAGCCATCAATAATTTGGCATAAAAAAACAAATAAACATTGATTTTTTAAATAAATATAGTGACGGAATAGTCCGTCATTACTAGTCCGTCGTTAAAATGGTTCAAAAATAAACGATCATTTAAATAGAGACGAAAAATCCATCGCTAATCCGTCGCAATATGCTTTGAATTGGTCGATTATTTTACGAAATTACCGACAGATTTTAAAACAGCGGCTGACGAAATTATCCGTCGCTAAAACTAATTGAAAAGTTAAGCTAATCCGTCGAAAAATTTACAAACGCACGTTTTTAACATGGATTTTAAACGTAGAAAATCCATCGCTAAATAAATTTAGTGACGGGTTTCTAATAATTACCGAAACTGCCTTTTTTCTTGTAGTGTCTCAACAAAAACCTATATATCTCATTTTCGTTTAGTTATATTTTTCTTAATTTCGACCATTCAATTTTAGTAACCATTGCTATGCGATGAAAAGAGTATTTATTTAAAAAAAATGAAAAAAGGGATGTACAAAAGATATGTACTCTTTTCGTCCTAAAAATACATTTTATTTGGGACAAAAATCATTTTGGGAGGGGCTTATTTTTATCACATTTTATCTTTTATTAATATTTCAAAAGATATAAGATAATTAATATTGTAGTAAATACTTCTTCTATCCCAAAATAAATATACATTCTTGTTTTTATCACAAATAATAGTCACTCAGGGCCGGTCCTGTGATAAATGGGGTCCTAGGCTAAGTAGTCGGTTGGGGCCCCCATTTTTTAAATCCCCAATGGTAGATGGGCGATGACGTTCTAAAATCTCTATTCTTCTCGCCCCTTATTTTTGCCACGTTGTTCTTTTTGTTCGAAGCTTTTCTTTATGTTTTTCTTAAATTTTAGCATTCTTTTCTTCAAGGTCTCTTTTTTCGTCATTCCCTAGCTTTTAGATTTTGTTAATAAAATGATTGAGATTCTTGACTATTGAAGATTGATAATTAGGTTGGGTTAACATTTTTTATTTGAGATAATTCGGAGGAATTTAAAGAAATGTTGTAATAAAATTATAATGATAATCACAAAGTATTCAAATAACTATTAGTATAATATTAAAATGATAATTGAAGATAGAGAAAATTGTAAATAATTTAATATTCTAGAAAAGTACTAAAAAAATTTACCAAAAATTGTTGATACCAGGAATCAAAACATGACCAATTGACTTGATGGCAAATTGACCTTTTGGGCTATCTCCTCAACCACTTGGACACTTTGGTACATGTGTAAGATTTTAGGGCCCTAATATAAGTACTAATTTTGATGGCTAAAGGCAATGGCCTTACTTGCCTTGCACTAGGGTCGGGCCTGCAGTCATTCATCTTTAAACAAAAGATATCAAAGATGCAACACATAAAAATAAATAAAAAAACAATTAAATAACGAAATATAAATAAAAGAAAATATCTTAACTAACAATTTTTTTTTCAATCTTATACAGTAACATCAAAGAAAGAAAGAATATAAAACAAAAGAAAAATAATACATTGACATCATGACGTTAGATTCACCCTTGGCCCATACCCCTTCAATTCTATACTTCCACCGTTTTATACTTACCTTCCACCGTTTTATAATAACAAAATAATAAAATAATAATTATAATAAAATAATAATAATAATAATTAAAAAATTAAAAAACATAATAATAATAAAAATAATAAAATAATATTAATAATAATAAAATAATAATAATAATAAAAAAAATAATAAAAAAATAATAATAAAAAAAATAAATAATACTACCTCCGTCCCACATCAAGTGAGCCACTTTCCTTTTTTATTCGTCCCACTTCAAGTGAACCATTCCATAAATGGAAATATGTGAACAGTGTTTCGGACATTTACACCCTTATAATGTTCATATATTTACAAAGGTATTACTAGTGGCACATTATAATTAAATCTACATTTGAGGGTAAAAATTACATTTTTAACTTTACATTCTCTCTCCTCTAATCTTCTACCCACTTTCAATTATTTATTCATTTTTTCTTTAGAAGCGTAAATTTATACCATGACTCACTTGAAGTGGGACGGAGGGAGTAATAATAAATAAACTAATTATAATAATAATTATTATTATTAGAGGAGAGAGAGAATGTAAAAGTTAGAGGAGAGAGAATGTAAAAGTTAAATGTGGAGTAGAGAATAGTAGTTAATGATTGATTTTTTTGAAAGTGGGTAGAAGATTAGAGGAGAGAGAATGTAAAAGTTAAAAATATTTAATAGGAGAGAGAATGAGTGGGAGGAATAGTAAGTTAATGATTGTTTTTTTTTTGTAAATATGTTAACTTTATAAGGGTATAATGAATGATTTTTTTGTAAATATATTAAATCATAAGGTTATAAATATATTCAAAACTTGCCATTTAAGGAAGGGAACCTTGAAGTGGGACGGACCAAAAAGGAAAGTATGAACCTTGAAGTGGGACGGAGGGAGTATTTTTTTTAATTATTATTATTATTTAATTATTATTATTATTTAATTATTATTATTATTATTATTATTATTATTATTATTATTATTATTATTATTATTATTATTATTATTATTATTATTTTACCCATTTAAAAACATTTGTGTCGCACGTGGCAAACATTTTTAACGAGAGTTAGTTTTTTAACAAAATTTACATTGGATTGAGACAAAATGTCAATGTGGGAAATGAAAATGCTAAAAATTCAAGATTGGGAATCAAATTATAATAGTTGGTAAACGTTGGATAACCAAATTGCAATTTGCCCTTAATTTATTCATGTTTTCCCAGTTTCATCACCCATCTGATTTGTAAGCATGTGAAACATTCATTAAATTATTAATTAGAGAGTTATAGGAATTTAATATTTTTTAAATTTCAAATTAGATCTCTTTTTTTTTCAATATCATATATGTTGTTATAATAACTAGTTCATAGCCCGTCGAAATTCGACGGGAATAAAAAAGCTAATCAATTAAGAAAAACTGATGCAAAGCATTTTTAGAGATAGAGAATCTTAAAACTATGGTTGAGTTCGAGTCGAGTCTACAATGAAAAAATATCGAGTCGAGTTTCAACGGGTCGAGTCGAGTTGCTATGAGACCTGCCAAGTTTGACTCAGGTATTTGGAATTGAGCTCGGCGGGTTTTTGGGTTCGAATCGAATATGCCATGTAGAGTTGGGTGAGACCGAGTCGAGTAGGGTAAACCCGATTCGAGTCAGTTTACCGAGTTAATCACAATGAAAATAAATCAGATGTAAGAAGAAGTAGAAAGGGCATAAATAGAGGAAGAACAACAATGTATGTCAGTACATTAGCAAGCCGTACGATCACTGTATGAGTGCAACACTACAACATGAAAACATCTTGGCAGCTGAGCATAAGGAATAAGGAAATACAATATATACAATGACCCATTCCTATGAATCACGAATTCATTATGCAGAATGTATAAAGCTCAAAGCTTTATAATGTAAACAGAGTTACAAAACAAAAAACTTTCACCTACTGCTCCACATCAAATTCAATTCATACAATTCAAAGGCAATTGATTTAATACTGATTATATAATAACATAGTTACAGAGTAACCAAACCAAAATCTGTAACAAAACCAAATTCTTTCTCCTGCTGCTCCTTCTTTGATTGTTTAAACTTCAATTGCATCATGTCTGCACCTACACATAAAACAAACATAAGTAAGATAACGTGTCATGATTATATAGTGTGGCCAGGATGGCAGGATCACATCTGAACAATACGGTAGCAATTGAGGTAGATATATTGATAGTTTGCTACAGAGATAATCTATTAATCTAAGCTTGGTAATACATAAGTAAGATAACGGCCATCACTGTTGTCTCTGACATGATGATGGCAAAAAGCAAAGAAAACAAATCGCTTTTTATGCACAGGTATAAGTTCAATGACACAGTAGTATTCTGTTTATCAGTATCACATCTCAAGTAGTATAGGTAAGAATATACGGATACAAAATGGATATGTAATCCGTATGTAATTCATAAATTTATTTACTCACCTCTAGATCCCCAATAGCTTGATCATTGGGATTTTCCCGGTTGGGAATTTTTCAAAAGGAACTCAATCAACATTCCAAACTGCAATCCCACATATACCAGCTGTTGTTATCTTTACACATAAAAGGAATGAACCAAAAGATTATCAACCAAACCCATTTTACACATAAAAGGAAAGAACCAAAAGATTATCAACCAAACCCATTTCAAAGTGATAGAAATCACTATGATTGTGGAGACTTGGCGAAAATATGATCCGAAGTTTAGATAAGACCACCGCTACTCAGAAGCGTATCGTACTTTCTGGCTCCGTTTCATATCCCGAGTTGGTTGAATCATGGATACACATTTACGGATTATCAATAGTTACTTGTATCTTTGACACATATTACTACAAATCCGTCATATTGGGAAATAATCGGCCGGGTTATTTTCTTGTCTGTAGGACGTTGTTGCAGCATCAAGTAATCATGAGGATAACATTGCTGCTGGATTAGTGCAAAAGAATGGACGGTAACTTTTCAGCGTGAACCTTGGTATTCTACAATGCCCTTTACTAAGATAATTGTTCTTTGTTTAAAATGCTGCTTTTTTTATGCCTTCAGCGTTTTCTAGTTTGTGACCCTCTCTTATATGTTAATCTATGCTTCACTGTGAATGA
Organism: Adenophora triphylla var. japonica; assembly: GCA_022495995.1. Classification (NCBI taxonomy): domain Eukaryota; kingdom Viridiplantae; phylum Streptophyta; class Magnoliopsida; order Asterales; family Campanulaceae; genus Adenophora; species Adenophora triphylla. The sequence goes on along the minus strand of JAFEMH010002301.1, from coordinate 56,004 downwards.
ACAATGTTTATATGCTGCATTTTAGAGTACTATTTGACTGTTAAAGGGTTGTGCCTAACTCGGGTTGAATACTGGTTTTCAAATGTTGAATCATGTTTGATTCAAAGGTTTACTAACTGAAGTAATAATAGTAGACTGCTAAAGTACTAATACCCCCTCCGTCCTAAAAAGATTGTTGAGTTTTCCTGTTTTTTTCTCGTGTATTTGGAGATGAAGTATTTTGGTGCAATTTTTATAGCGTTATACGCAAAGTACAAACAAACAGAACACCATTCTTAAAAAGTTTTGACAAATCAGATGCAACTATCTTTAATGGCTCATGTTCTTTTTTTCTTCTTCGTGATTTTCAGTTCTCTCTTTGAGCCCATTTGTTTTGTTCACGAATTTCTTACTCTTTCATTCGATCATATTACGAAATCATAAACTATGAAAACAAACTGCAAATCTAGGTAAGAACTTATCAACGAAACCCATTTTACACTCAAAAGGAAGGAACCAAAAGATTATCAACCAAACCATTTCAAAGTGATAGAAATCTATTGCAATCATTGGTATGCTTAGTATGAAAGCACGCATCATTCATGATACGGTTAAAAACATCTAAAATATACGTTAAATTACGGTATCCAAGATCAGTATTTCGGGACTGGCAACGAACCGTGAAATAATCAATAAGGAAATATTGAACTTTGGGAAGAAGGAAACAACTCCATATAACAGCAACAACCACCACAACAATTACAATAATACTGAACAAAGCACGCACACAAACAATTCAAATAGAGGGTTCAATATCTCCAAGTACATATCAAGAGTTTTAGAAAAAAGGTCTACAGGGGATAGGCAAGTGTAGGCTGAATAGCCGATAACTGAAATAGACACGCAATGGAGCATTTATTAGAGAATCTAGGGAGCATTAACACTTTTTTGTTTGTTCTGTAATTGACATTGAAGCTTCAGGTTTCAACACTTCTACGGAGAAAACAGATTTTAGACCTATAGACTCCAAGACGGATTCACAAAGGTCACATGGATGTCAACTATTAGAGTGTATTATTTCACTCAGTGTGAATCATTTATATGTTTGGCATCCCTATTCACACAAAACTAACCAACTAAGTAATATCTATTTTTTTTTTAAGTAAATAAGAAGGCAACTATATATACATACAACATACAGGTACCCCACCCCCTCACTAAACCATGAATAGTTCCCTTATGCATTACTACAAACCAAATGAAATAAGGAAGGGGAAGGGAATACCTCAACAAAGTCACTGATTGGGCGGAGGGGGTAGTCTCTCCATCATCAAATGCATCATCCGCATTTGCTCCTCCCTGAATGCCTGAGCTTGCCCAATCTCGTTGTCCATCTTCCCTTCCAATCTTTCTCTCCACATCTGGTTATTCTCAATCTCTGCCTCCACTCTGTTCTGCAACTGCCCAAAATCCATCCTCAATCCTCTCACGTTCTCTTCAATCAATTCTACTTGCCCCGCCAAGTAATATACTGCCTCTGTAGGATCCATGTCGTGCATCTCTCTCTCACCTTCATCATCAACTCCATGGCCTATTTGTGGTCCTATCCTCGCTCGATTGAAGCTGGTAAGCGTGAACTTATCAATCTTCGACCCAGAAACTGATTACGGATATCCCCTCGCATATTAAGCCCTGCCATCTCTGCCAACTCCGTGATAAGAATAGGAAAGTTGTAGTTCGACCTTCCCATGTTGTTGGCCAATCTGATAATCTCATGTCTCATAATCAATCCGGTGTTTATTCTGTTTCTCGAAACCACAACATGCATCAGTGCCGCCCTTCTCCAGCTAACATCCCCATAGTGTGATGATGGCATAATCCGCTCACAAATAAATCGGTGTAAAATGGCTAACTCCTCACTCAGATCCCTAGTCTTCATTATGTTTCCCTTTTTGTACCATGTAGGGTCAATGTTCACCCCAAGTGTGATCGAGAATGCTGGGAGGTGAGCCAATATATCCTCCTTTGTCTTCATCTCCCTTATCAATTTCTGATACGCACAATTCTCCTCTGACACATTAGCGGGCAAACTGTAATACCTATTGATCACCGTGCTGGTATACGGGACCTCCAACCCACACACATAAGAATTGGGTGTATCACCTCTAGCACACACATTCGCATAAAACTCCTGAACAATTCTATTAAATCCCCAAGTGCCCGGGTTCGACGCAAGCATCTTCCATTTATAAAAAGAAAAAATCTCCTTTAAATTACAACTTTCCCTATCGAATTCCCGTTCTACGTTGAATGCATTACCCAGATGATCATTAAAAAATTTATCCGCTTTGTCGGAAACAAACCTATGTTGATCATATTGGGGTTCTTCCACAACCGGGGGATTGGGAACATTTTTCTCTCTACCCCATTTACCCATTACAATATCGAAAAATAGCTTAGAAAAAGAAAAAAATACCGGAACAGAATCGTCGGATTGTCACCGGAATTTCGCTAGAAAGTCGCCGGAATTGGAGGGGATGACCTCGAAAATCAACCCTCGGACGTCACTACTTTCACCAATACTTCTTCCTGCGAAAATAACACCCGTGTGTTAAACACACGATCAAAAAACTTTGATAAATATGAGAAATTAAATTAAAAAAGTTACTATAACTATAAAGGTTAGTTTAGGAAAAAAATTAAAACAAAATTATACAACAAAAATATATCCTGGCATTAGTAATAAAAATTACAAACTTTATAAAAAAATCTTGTATACAACATTTGTGGTGTCATCCGCGATCTTTTTCTTTCGTCACATATTAAAATCTTCAACCCATCACAATTATTTATCTTACACAAAATAACATACAATTAACCATTACTAAAAACAGATTATTTTAAAAACAGACCAAAATGAGTGAGTGAACAGATAAAATCGACGAACAACATGTTCATTTGCCTGTGAAAATGGAAAATTTATAGTTTTTTCGTATTTATAGGCATTTTTAATAGTAAAATAGCATGTTCATTTGCCCGTGTTCCAAAATTGTTGTCTCAATGTTATAGTGCGCTCTTTAAAAAAAAAAACCAGGGAGAGAGTGAATTCTTAAAATTTGTGTCTGTAAATAGTGAAGACCAAATCATTGGCTATTGACCACTATTTAAATGCAAAAATACTGGGTTTGAAAAAAAAATTCTCTCCCCATCTCAATTTTTTTTTATATTATTTTAAAACGAAAGTAGTAGGACATTGTAGTAAAATGTCTTCAACTTTTTGTAATCTTATATTTATCCCGTTTCAAAAAAATATACTCACTTTATTTTTAATGTTAACTTAATTGAACATTGATCTAGAAAATAATGAAACTTAATAACTCAAATGAACTTTTAAAAATGCTATTGATATTAATGTTGTGTTAATATCAAATTTTTGATCAAAAATAAATCAAACTTACTATCAAAATTAAATTAGAACTATCCTATCTTTTTGAGACCGAGAAAAATATTTTTTAAAAGTTAGTTCTAAGTATTTTACTAAATGTTCTATTTTGAGCATGTGTATTTTTTGGCAGAAAAATAATACTTTAACTTTGATTTCATTGGTTATATTTTTGTTTTTTATTGCCTTATTTCTTCATTTAAGAATTCAATATAAAATTTTGATTCTCTTATTTCAACATTGATATTCTAGCTAATAGTAGTACAAGAAAAAAGCTTGTGAAAAAAAAAGGCAGTGATAGGGAGTATTGGTTTCATACTTTTCGAATTAAATAAGTGAGCAAAAGGAAAAAAAAATATGAAAAGAGAAAATTTAAAAGTGCTATTATTTGTATCATATTTGAATAATGGCAGTTATCAAAGGTTGTGCCAAATTGATTGCTTCTTAAACCATAATGTAGCATTTCCCATTTAGCATTAAATGTAATAATGAGGCATGAAAAAATTTATGATTTCAAAAAGGCTCATTATTTGTATCAGATTTGAATAGGGATAAATAGTTCATTTGCTATCACTAATTTAAGGGTATATTAGTCATGTGATGTCTCAAAGTTTTGAAGGGAAAAATTGAGAGCTAAAATCACTTCAACCTTTATATATATATAGATTAGATATATTATAATCCAGAGCATAATTTAATTCTATATTGGTGTCTATTTTTAAGTTTTAAAACTATTCTATCATTATATCACTAAATTATTTTTAACGTCAAATTTATGGGTTAACTTAAATTTCGGAGATATGATTTAAATTAGGTTTATTAAAATTCATAGCATAATCTGCTTTTATTTTGGAGTTTAATTTTAAATTTTTAGTATTTTAAAACTCTTGTACCATAATCTCACTAAATTATCTTTGACATTCAAATAGAGTTGGGAAGAAAAATAAGTTCAAATTTTTTTGCCACAAGACGTTGAAGGATTAGATATTTAGCTAATGAGTAGTGAAACCTATAATAAAAATATCCAATTGTGTCCATTTTTTAATTGAGTATTATCCAAAAAATAATATTTCAATGAGTTACAAATAGAATTTCATGTAAAATTTCATATGGCACATATAAAAATATAATTTGTTTATGATTTTCTTTATTATAATATACATATGTTGCACAATACATCTTCAAACTTATTTCTTTTGTTCCAGTTTAATGTGCACAGTTATTGTTGAGCATAAGTATTAAAGTGTAAATAATAATACTCAAAAATATTGTGAGTGGGAAAAAGTTTATGAATATGATAGTGAGACATGGTTGATAAGTGAAAGTCATGCAAAAAGTCTAATACATCATCGAAAGTTCTGCCCACGTATAACTTTGAAAAATAAGGGAAAACAAATAAAAAAATTAGCCATTAAGTGCAAACACAAAGAACACTCAAGTTGGAATTTTCTATCTCTATTTTCAAGGCATGAAATGCCAAATGGTATATTTTGTATGCCACAACAAAAATATTTAATATATTTTCTTCCTCCCAAAATAAATATCCTAAAATATATCAAATTTGCAATTGAACAAAATAAAATTTCAATTTTTTTAACATTCATTTTGATACGAATTGAAGATAGTAATATAATCAACACATATTTCAATGAATAATGCAAGGCGAATAAGAGAATACATGTAGTGGGTGAGATTTGCCTACTACAACAGAATATTTAGTGCCCATTGAAACCAGGAAAAGGGATTCTTGTAAAGTGACTTCAAAGCAAACTGTTCATAGGAAGCCCTCAAAAAGAAATATTCTTCATTGGCACCACCATCTTTCTTGTCAGTATCAACATCGTCTTCTGCTTCATCTTCAGCTTAACTGTTGTCTTTGGCATCAGTATCTTTTGGATTTTCCTTTGATTCCTGACAAAGGGAACACAATTAGGGTTAAGATATAGGATTAGAAAAATCTAGATACATATATATTAAAAATTAAAACAGTTAAGCAACAAATATAAAGAGCAATACCTCTACCTATTGTTTCTTTTTGAACCTTCGTAAAAGCAGTCTTCTCAGCCTGTGAAAGCGCATGATCAGAACTTATGTTTTAAAAAAAGCAAGTAATTATTGTTGCAAAAATTATCTGCCACAATTCTATGCCAAATATTTTGAAAAAAACATAAATTTTGAGTCATTCTTAAACTCTGCAAATGAATACCAGAAGTTGACAAATATGAAAATAATAAGTAGAAAGGATATGAAAACAATGATATGCAAATGAGTAGACATTAACAGACATAGGTAGGTCGAAAAGAATAAGAAGAATAAAACGGCTGTGGGAAAAAATCACAATGAATTAGGTTAAAGATTTGTACTATTGTTTATAGATTTAGATCTAATACATTAAGGCCGATCAAATTTAAATCCTATATGAGATCAAATTGGAATTTGAAATAAATTTAAATTGGTGGTTAAATTAGGATGACAATAAATTTACAATCATTTTCCTTAACTGAATATTGATTTGATTCAATTTTTGTTTAGTTTAAATCATTCCTAAAATAAATTCAATTTTTGTTAGGTTAATTCAAGTAAATCATTCCTAAATAAAAGTTTTGTTAGAAGTTTATTTGGAAAATCGTTTGAATTTTAAATTAACTGATTCTATAATTTTTGTTTAGTTTAAATCATTGCTAAAATAAACTCATTTTATAACTAAAAATTAAATTTTTTGAAATTCAAATATACTTTTTCAAAAATTATGGAATTATCCGAAATAGTAGGAATTAGGATTTTTTTTTTTAATTTTCGGTGAAAGGAGGAAATAATGGATGACCAATTGAGAAATGCCACGTGGCTTTTCACGTCATAATGCCACGTGACTTTTCACGTCATAATGCCACGTGGCGCAGTGTAAATCATTCCTAGAGTATACAATGCCTCCATATGACCTTTATCTGCAGCTTGTTTTAAATAGGTAATACCAGAATGAAAACTCCCTTTATCACATGAACCAATCTGAAAAAGAGAGAAATTAATTAATATTACTTTAAATAACGAAAAAAAATACTTATAAGAGTGTTAGGTCCGAAAATATTAAGAAAAATATGTAATTATTTACATAACAACCCGTGACGGAATAGAGCATCAGGATTTCCACATTGAAAGCACCTATCCATAAATCTGGTTGCTACATTACTCCGACGCCACCATGGGCTAATTGGAAAATCACGAAGGGAACCTTGCTGATATATAAATTCATCCTTCCCTCCCTCCCAAAATATTCTAGAAGTTGATTTAAGATTAAGGAAATCGAAAAAAGAATTTGCAAGCACGCGAAGCAAAATTTCAATGATAAGTTCCATAGGTAGATTATCAATGGAAACCATTGTAATTGAATACAAAAAAGAAATTTGAAGAGTTGAAAGTGAATAATAAAAAAACAGTGATATGCGAAATATAGATGAATGACTTAGTATTTATAGGATACAGTTGATTTAATTGGATTGTTATGAAATTATTTTTAACTAATAATCTACCTAAAACATATAACTGTTTTAAAATACTTCAAATTTTGGGAATAAATATAAATCTTTTGTAAATTATATCAGGTGTATCTTGTAAATTATATCACTTTATGAATCTTTTGTAAATAATATCACTTTACAAAAAAATTCTCCATATAAATAATAGAAAATATATAACTACCGAAAACACAATTCCTAAATTTGGAATTTTTTTATTTTTTTGAATCTATGATTGCTCAAAAATTTAGGAATTGATTAGTTGAAAATCTATGATTACCGAAAATTTAGGAAATGATTACTTTAAATTGATCAGAAAATTTATGAATAAATCAAACTTTGAAATTTTAAATAAAATATACTCCTTAAAACTGTTATATATTTTCATATATAAATAATAGAAAATATATACATTTCGAAAATACTTAAATTTCCGAAATTATATGACTTAATCAAATATTTCGAATATTTTTTAAGGAGTATATTTTCGGAATTTTAATGATATCCGAAAATATACTTAAAATTTCAAAAATTATATTTTGAATTATATGATATCCGAAAATCTTCTGTTACATTCAAGTAAATATAATTTTTTCACTATTGACTTCAAAACATCAATCAAATTATTGTCAGTTGTCCAACTTGATTATGAGAACTGAAAGAAAACTGGGACAAAGTTGAAAGTTAGAAATTAGCTTTACTTATTATCAAACACTTTGACATTTTAAGTACATTTGGCCATGGTTATTTTCTGTAATTGAATGTTTATCTCGCTATTTGCCAAATAATTTGAATTTTTTTTTGTTTTTGAATCTCAACCGAAATGTTATGAAGAAGAAATCAAATAAGTAGAAATTCATTCACTTTGCCAAACTCATTACAATTTAAAAAAATAAATAATCCAATAATGAATAATTATTGCAGTCACATTGCCTAAATGACAACAAATGCAAATGGTATAACAAATTAATCGTTGCACAAATCAAAAAAAGAAAAGAAAAATAAACTCAAAACTTAAAGATAACATGACATTTATTCGAATGATTAAAAAAAAATTTAAAATAAACTAAATTGGTGAGTAACATTATTCCAACTGATGAACTTGATTGTTGTCGACATGATTAAGTCGCAGTTGATCTTTATAGTTAACATCAATTCGAATGTGACCATGAGGTAGTCCGCGTTTGAAAAACTCCACGGATATGATAGATACGACAACTGCATAGATGAACAGATATATAATTAAAATAGAGATTGTTAAAAAAAAAACTGTATTCATAAAATCGAACTTAAACTAATAAATTAAAAGAATTACTTACATGAATTGAGGTTGTTAAAACAACATTCTTCTTTAAAATATCTCACAATTTTATTGAATTTAGTTTTAAAATTGCAGTACAATACATCATTGATTTTTTCCTGTCCAATGCCCGAACTATTTAAAAATTTTGTGACTTCTGGCAAAAAAAGAGTAGATCCAAAGCTGATGAAATGTGAGAGAATCAACCGTCTGTTTGTTTCATTGATCTGTGAAATTAACAAACAATAGATTCAGCCCAAATTTTAATCATAAAACATTATAGAGTGAATAAAAAAATAGGATTACCTTCACGACGGATTGTCTCACAGCGAAAATTGAAGATTCCATTATTAGTTGAAACAAAAAACTGAGTATTAAAAAAAATGGCAGATGATGAAAATATGTATTTCCTTCGTAAATCACTCTAGGTTTGAATTTATAATTTCCATGGCAACTGAAAACATGTATTTATAATGTTAGGATTATAACTGAAAACGTTTTTTAAGGAGTATATTTGGAAAATGGTGTGAATTTTAAATTGATTGAGTAAGTTATCCGAAATCAAAGGAATTGAGCTTTGAATTTTTTTTAATTTTTTAATTTTAGTTTTGAATTTTCGGACTATTATTCTTTAAAAATTGGAAAATGTATTTATAATTTCGGATTATAATGATCATTAATTTTGAATTTAAATTTAAAACTTTAAAAATACTTTGAATTATCTATACCCTATTAAAATAAAGATAATCAATTAAGATAAAAAATGGAATTATCCTAAATGTTATGAATTTGGCTTTTATTTTTATTTTATTTTTTATTTCCGTTAATTATCACAAATAATGGCTTACCATTTAAAAATCAATTTTTGGAAAATCAATTCTATATTTCTTAAATTCGGTTATTAGTATTTGAAAAAATTTAAAATTTTAAAAATCCGATCAAATCTTTAGATTAGGTAATTCAAAATGGTTTAAAATTTAAATTGATTGATTCAGTTATAAAAGGTAATTGTAAAGTGAATAAGATTTTTGGGAAGTTGTATCAAATAATTAATTCCGAAATCAAAGGAATTAAGTTTGTATTTTTTTTTTTTAATTTTTTAGGCGTTGGAAGACTTAAAGGATGGCCAATTGAGAATTGCCACGTGGCTTTCCACGTCATAATGCCACGTGGCGCTGTGTGAAGCCTGGAAACAATAGATTCAGCCCAAATTTTAATCATAAAACATTGTAGAGTGAATAAAAAAATAGGATTACCTTCACGACGGATTGTCTCATAGCGAAAATTGAAGATTCCATTATTAGTTGAAACAAAAAACTGAGTATTAAAAAAAAATGGCGGATGATGAAAATATTTATTTCCTTCGTAAATCAATCTAGGTTTGCATTTATAATTTCCATGGCAACTGAAAACATGTATTTATAATGTTAGGATTATAACTGAAAACGTTTTTTAAGGAGTATATTTGGAAAATGGTTTGAATTTTAAATTGATTGAGTAAGTTATCCGAAATCAAAGGAATTGAGCTTTGAATTTTTTTTTTATTTATTAATTTTAGTTTTGAATTTTCGGACTATTATTCTTTAAAAATTGGAAAATGTATTTATAATTTCGGATTATATTGATCCTTAATTTTGAATTTAAGATTAAAACTTTAAAAATACTTTGAATTATCTATTACCTATTAAAATAAAGATAATCAATTAAGATAAAAAATGGAATTATCCTAAATGGTATGAATTTGACTTTTATTTTTAATTTATTTTTTATTTTCGTTGATTATCACAAATAATGGCTTACCATTTAAAAATCAATTTTTGGAAAATAAATTCTATATTTCTTAATTTCGGTTATTAGTATTTGAAAAAATTTAAAATTTTAAAAATCCAATCAAATCTTTAGATTAGGTAATTCAAAATGGTTTAAATTTTAAATTGATTGATTTAGTTATAAAAGGTAATTTTAAACTGAATAAGATTTTTGGGAAGTTTTTTCAAATAATTAATTCCGAAAACAAAGGAATTAGGTTGGTATTTTTTTTTTTTTTTTTTAGGCGTTGGAAGACTTAAAGGATGGCCAATTGAGAATTGCCACGTGACTTTCCATGTCATAATGCCACGTGGCGCTGTGTGAAGCCTGGAAATTCTTCTGCTTTCATATAGTATATAAATGTTAGTATTTTAGTTTTGTTATATGTTTAATCTATTTATACATATGTAAATGTATAAATATTTTTATTTTTTATTTAACTTGGATATAACTTTGTATGTTTAGTGATATGTATTATATGCTTTGATATGAAAATACTAAGACTATTATACAATGTGTCTACGTGGTTATAGAACCAAAGTAGTATTAGACAACAATGAGTGAGTTTTTTCGGAAAAAAATTATGGGATAAAGAATTCTCTCTCTGTCTGAATTCAATATTTTTTCTAAATTGTCATTTATCATGTACTTGGGTTTCTAAATATATCAATTATGCCTAATATAAAACTCATGCGTTAACTTCACAATAAGAATTCTCTCTCTGTCTGAATTCAATATTTTTCTAAATTGTCATTTATCATGTACTTGGGTTTCTAAAATACCGTTGTTTGTTCTGTAACTTCGAGCGACTTTACGCTTATTTGAGATAGTAGAAGACTTTGTAATTTTCTTCATTCTTGTCAATATCTTCAACTGCAATGAAACTACTACTTCATTTTATTAATGATTTTCTCCCACAATTTTTGGTTTAAAAGTATTATTTTCTCCTATGTAGAATGAAAGAAACGTTGAAAATGAGAGTATGAGTTCATAATATTGTATTTTAATCTATATCTTGTAAACCATCTTAACTCATTTAATAATAACTACTTGATAATTGCACATGACCTATTGAATTCCATAACATGTAATAATGTAATGTATAATGTGATTCAATTAATTTTAGCATTATTGTTTATTGTTTGTATGATTTATTTTATTTGCGTCACTTTGAATTCCCTCATAATGATTATTTATATAATTTGATTCAATACAATGTTAGAGGTATTAGTAGTTAAATGACTCAATTAATGGTTTATCAGTTACTTTCTATAAATAATACTCCATTCATCCCACTAAAGCCTACTTTTTTTTTTTTATCATGTATGTGTCTTATTCAATAAATATATATTTTAAAATTTCCATTTTAAGATAGTATAAAATATAAATTAAGTGGAACAACATTTTTTTTTTAAAAAAGGTGTAATTTTTAGTTGTTCAAGGAAGGAAATCTATATATATATATATATATATATATATATATATATATATATATATATATATATATATATATATATATATATATATATATATATATATATTAAAGTTGGTGAGGGGGGTTATGACTTCGCCATGTTGACAAGTTTAGGCAAACTCTTGATTTTGGAGAAGCCACGTCATCACTATCCCAAAATCTATATGACTTTTGATATTCTCCTTATTAGCTAATACTATTAGTTAATAATAATAGTTATTATATAGGTTAACTATTACTATTAATAGTATTAGTTAACTATAATAGTTACTATATATGTTAACTATTACTATTAATTGTATTAGTTAACTATAATAGTTACTATATAAGTTAACTATTACTATTAATAGTATTAGTTAACTATAATAGTTACTATATAAGTTAACTATTACTATTAATAGTATTAGTTAACTATAATAGTTACTATATATGTTAACTATTACTATTAATTGTATTAGTTAACAATAATAGTTACTATCAGGCCCGATAATAAGCAAGTTCAAAAGGTTCTATGGAACAGGGCCCATAATTTACTAGGGCCCATATTTCCCCCACCCCCAACCTAGGCCCATATTTTCCCCCACCCCAACCTTGTACTAGAAACGGGCTTCAATTTTTATTTCAAAACAAAGCTACAGCCACACACTCTCACTCTCCGGGAAAACGAAGAGGCGGCAAAAATTGAGGCTTGATTGAAGATCGAAACAACGGTACGACTACATCGATCATTCCTCTACAACGAGATTTCCGGCAGTCCGGCGGTGACATTGCTGAACAAGACGGACGGATTATCTGGTGAGATTTTCGGCAGTCCGTCGGCGTCTTGATCTGGGGAAGTTGATCTGGTGAGATTTCCGGCAAACCGAAAGAAGGAGCTATCGTAATACGCGACAAAATTCAGGTTGTTTTTCTCCTTTCTTTTGTACTTGATTTTGTTGTTTTTTTCTTCGTATTCTGTGATTTAATTTTAGCTATGGTTATTTAAAAAGTTCGTTTCTTGAAAAAATCAAATCAAGGGCCTATTTTTTTTTTTTTTTGCACCGGAGCCTCAAAATCTTAGGCACGGGCCTGGTTACTATATAAGTTAACTATTACTATTAATTGTATTAGTTAACTATAATAGTTACTATATATGTTAACTATTACTATTAATAGTATCAGTTAACTATAATAGTTACTATATATGCTAACTATTATTATAAATAGTATTAATTTACTATATAGGTTAAGTAATAGTATTATAGTTACAATATATGTTAACTATTACTATTAATAATATTAGTTAATCATAATAGTTACTATATATATATATATATATATATCAAAGTAGGTCGTTACTAATGCCAATGAGCATTTAGCTTAAAGACATACTTTTCTCGGGAAGGTTAAGGGTTGGAACCCCCTACATTGTATTTAAAATATTGTAATTTGAAATAGGTCGTTAGTTTTTTCATTCACTTTGTTAACGTCCATAAAAAATGTTGCATACTGACATAAATTATGACATCAAAAATAAATAACATAATGTATGAACATCAAAAATAAAATAGCAAAAATTGCTACATTGTTAGTCACAATGCAATTCCTATTAAACTTATGTGCAACAAAGTTATTAAAATTGAACACAATTTTTCTAACTTTATAAATGTTAATGTTTTGATTCATTTATAATATACTTATATTATAAAAAATAAATCATGATATTAGCAAATTAACTTTCCGTGCGGAGCACGAATTACCTACTAGTACTTATCAGTTCATGATTTTATGAAAAAACATGCTAAATCTTTTGGGATCATCTAAAATCTAGTAGGGCACATGGTCCACTCTTATTCAAGTCATATCATTGTTTTGATATTAAAGTATAGTTGAAAAAAGGAATTGTTTTTTTTTTTTTTATATTTCACGTCAAAACCAAGCCTATGTGAAATTAGTCCGTCCCAAAATAAATGACATTTTTTTTTGGAAAAAAATTTAAAAATGCAAAAATTCATTTTTTTAGATTTTTTTTTTTTTAAATTGATCATTTTTTGAGATAGTGAGAAATTACGTATTGCCTCTCTTCTGTTGACCAGATTGAATGATTTGTTTCCATTTTCTATGTGTATATATATATACACATATACATATATATATATATAGACACACATATATATATATACATATATATATATATACACACACATATATATATATATACATATATATATATATATATACACACACACACACACACACACACACACACACATATATATATATATACTTCCTCCGTCCCGCTAATATTAGCACAAACACTGTTTGCGTGGGAATTAAGGAATATGATATTTTAATAAAATGTTGTGAGTGTAAAAGAATGAGTGGAGAGAGAATGAGTGGAGGGTGTAATAAATTATAATGGTGTTGTGAGTATTAAAATAATGTAGGAGAGAGAATGAGTGGGATTGGGTGAATATTTTATTAATATAAAGTTTCCTTTTTGGGAGTGTGCGAATATTAGCGGGACGCCCAAAAAGGAAAGTGTGCTAATATTAGCGGGACGGAGGGAGTATATATATATATATATATATATAGGTATATATATATTAATTTTTTGTAGTAAAAAAATTGTCCTAATCTGTTGACATTAGTTGTTTTCTTGCTAATATTTGTTTATTATTTTATGATTGTTAGATTTTAAATTGTACTAATAATTCAAACCTTTTTCTCATTCGCATGCTTATTAATATACTTCTTTCGTCCCGGTCGAAGCGTCACTTTTTACCCAAAATGGCGTCCCGTTTATAGCGTCACCCTTTCCTAAAAAGGAAACTTTTATTAATATTTTATTATCCCATCCACTATTCCCTCCACTAATTCTCTGTCCTCTACACTCACAACACTTTTAAAATTCACTATTTCCTCCACTAATTCTCTCTCCTATTTTTAAATTACACTCACAATATTTTTTCTTCCCACACTTTTCCTTAATTTGCGCGCCACCCCTAAAAGGGTGACGCTTCTACGGGGACGGAGGGAGTATTTATTTTTAATGATAATTTTAATATTGGTAGGTGTGAAAGTATTTATATCAGTTATAAACTATAGGAATCGTGTTAACTTTTCTAAACAAATATCGAAATACATAATATGTTTGTAAATGAAAATTATTTTATTAAATTTTCAATTGATTGCACTTCATTGGATCAACCAAAAGTACAAATCAATATTGAAATAAGAAATCCTAAGACTTATCATCAAGAAAGAAGAAACTAATTCTTATTTTATTTCCACTTGAATTTAGTAGTCCATCACTTTTTTCTCTTGCTTGATAATATCCCCTAGTTTGATATCCTTCTTGGACCTTGGGTATTCATCTCTCATTTTTCTCTTCAAGCCGTTTTCTGAATATTAACGATTGATTCAATACTCTTCATTCCAACGGTGTTCATATCTTTCTTTAATGGAGTTATAGCCTCATCTCCCGAAAATTTTATCCACAAATAAAAAATTATTAGAAAATAGCTTTATAATATATAAAATGAAATGAAATATAAATTTATGTTACCATAACACTTGTTGTAATTGTTTCAACATCTTTAGAATCCTTCATCTTTTGAAAAATGTCAGATTCTTCTCCACCGTCATTAACATTGCAATACTTGTTTATGATAAACTTTTCAGTTGTCAAACTTGGAACAGAGAACACCTCTTTGCGTCTTCCATATTGTGTTTCACGAAATTAGATTTTAAATAACACTTGCATCCTAATGATATTTTTTATTTCCTCGGGTAGATTCTAAATATAATACAATAAATCAATATTTTATGATATATTAAATAAATAATACTGATAAATATTATTTATATAGTTACCTTTCCCTCCCATTCTTTATTTAACTCAATAGCTGATTTTCCTAATAATTGTGCACATGGTTTATCCCACAACAGGAATACTTGCCACAATTTTCGCATAAGAATCTTTCGCATGAAGGAGTCATCTTTTTGTTGCAATTTTTGCATGCCAAATACCACCAATTCATAACGGATTGCACGTCAACAATTTTTCCATACGTCACATATTCTCCAACCTAGAAAACACATAAATTAACTTCTCAAAACAGTGGGAAAATTTAATTATGTATAACTTACTTGCCTCTTTAATCTCCAAAATTTCATCAATTGTGCGGAACAAATCTTTGCATGATTCAAAATATTCACATGTTGTCTCGATGGAGTTAGAGAGATTGAATCGACAGGAGTTGATGATGAGCCTTCTGATATCAAACTATTTAAAATAAAACTATGTTAATTGGTTTATCTTTGTTTTTTATATCTTAAAAATAATCAAAATTTGTTGTTTCACCTGTTTTTAAAATCAATAATTTCCCTTATATCCTCAATGATGATGACTTTAGTTACATGATAAGTAGATGAAATTCGTAATTTTCCCATAAACTCTTTAACTTTTTCCATTTGAATCAAAATTATCACGGGAGAACCATTTGATGTTTCAAGATAAACAAAATCTCCCCACAATGTACATGATAAAGTAGTGCCTCTGCCCAAAAGGAAATTCACTAGATTCCAATTACAAACAAATTATCTTTTAAATAAACAAATACTTTCAATTGTTAAAGTTTTTACCGAATACTCTTAATAACTATATCCATCATCTTTGATAGATCTCTCGAAGATTCTCGATATTGCGGCGAGCTTCGTGAAACTAACTCCCCAATCACATCTTCAATGAATTTAAAAGTTAAATAGTTATGTTTATACCATCTTATAAAACATTCTTACCCGTTAGAATTTTTTCATTAAATGATTCAACATCTTCAAATGCTTCAAAAGGCTTGAAGTTGTAAACATTCCATGGGAAATTCTCATCAAATACTTCTGTTATTCTGGTCTTAAAATAAACTTTAGTTTGTACTTTTCATCTACTGTCTTATATTGAGATGTATTCTCAGTAACAATAACATTTTGTATATGATACAAATTGTTTTCCTCGAACATTGGAGAAAATTTCTCAATATGGGGATGCCTTATCGTAGCATGCATTCTCGTTCCCTAAAAAAACAATGAAAGAAATGTAAATATTGATAGTTAATTATGATAGAATTATTATATTTGTTCAATAATTTAAGAACATGAAGTAAAAAAATATTGCATACCTCTACATCATGGAAAACATATTCCTTGATAATCATTTTTTTTAATCATCCACTACTAGAAACTGGCCCATTACCAACGGAAAGGTCCGTCGGAAAAGCTCAATTTTCGTCGGTAATGTGGCTTGACCGACGGTCGACATCCGTCAGTAATATCTGGTTGGTAATGCTGACGGACTTTTCCGTCGGTAATCCCAAAGGATCGTCCATCGGTAAACCCAAATTAATGGTCGGAATTGGTCCCTCGGTAAGGAAGTCCACCGGCCGTTCCCCAGCAAGATTTCTAACGGAGACGTCCGTCGGTAAAATAAGATATAAGTACCGGCGGACATGTCTGTCGGTAACGATTGAATAAATTCCGACGGAATAGTCCGTTGGTGATGCTATTATCATTTTTCAATGGATTTACCGACGGACACCTCCGTCGGTAATTACAAGTTTTTAACTAATATGCCGACGGAAATTTCTGTCGGTAATCTGCCCAAAATTTAAAAAAAATGATGTTTTTTTGTAAACCACCTGTAAGGCTGTAACCTGTTCAAACAACCTGTTTTAAACAAATCCCAACCCGTTTAAACAATCAATACCAACCTGTTTAAACAAATACAAACCTTTTCAAATAAACACCAATTTGTTAAAAACTACTTAAGTGTACATGCCAAATAAAATACAAGTTTAACGACCACGACCACGACCGCTACTGCTACCACCACTTCGCCTCCTAGTGCCACGACCACCAACCAAATCAAGGTATTGACCGACTGATGAGGCAGAGGCATTACAGCTAGTAGGTTGCTGTTGTTGCAAATTCATGGTGGCCAATACTTGTTCCATGCGCTCCTCAAACTGTCTTTGCGCACGCTTCTTAAACTGTCTTTACGCAACTTCTCGCTCTTTCCGAATTAGTCTTTGGGCAATTTCTCTCTCTTCCCGAAGACATTCCTCCAACTTTCTCTCCATCTGGCTCTGCAATTGGCGATATGAATCTTCTCGCTCATGACGCTCTAGCTCCACTTGCCTTTGTACCTCTCTCTGAACCCGAGCATCGAATGTCTCTAGATCCACATTCTGATTGCCGGAGGAAGAAGAAGAAAAGTATTGCGTAGCACGGTTGCGGTATGTTATGTCGAAATACCCAGCACCATGTGATCCGAATCCAGGCAAGTGATCTCCCTTTGGTTGCTTGTCTTGGAGGACAATGGCTGTCCAAAGTTTTTCACCTAAGGCGGGCCGCTCGGTGCTCTCAGGATCCATACTTTCTTCTTTAATAGCCTCGTCATGAGCACGCCTTTCATACTCTTCCTGACAAAAAAAACATTATCCAATATGGTAGAAAACAATATTTCTTTAACTAAATAATTTATAATTTACTAATAGAAAATACTATTAACACTTACATAAAGGCCTTGGTAATAAGGGTTAACCCATTTTGGCCCTGAGCCATTAAAAGCCTCCGCAGTATGCGTAGCAATAAACACAACAGCTGCATCAGCCTCATCTCTGTGTTTCTTTTTCTTAACATATAAAAAAATTATAAATTCAAAATTTCATCAAATAATAACAATATATGAATCAAATAGAGTATTACTTAATTTACAAACGGATAGTAAATTAAGTAAATTTACCATTCGGTGCCAAGTCTTGCTGAAGTTAATAGATCCTCCCGTGTGCATACTCCCCTGCCCCTGTTTTGAGTTCCTGTTATTCTTTGCTGTTTCTGAATTTCTTTGAAATTTCTCACTTGTCCAATATGCTTCCCACTGCTCCCATACACTTGCCGTGAAATTAGCTGCAGGCAAACCATCATTTTGCCACTTTTTTTACATGTCCCAGACTTTACCAACGTATCGCTTAGCAACTAATTTCTTGAGAGCCTTCTCTATTTGAATCTCTGAGAACCCGGGGCATGAATATGTGTGCTACAAAAATAGTAAAGGTAGTTAAATAAACAGGGACTAAAATAGTTGTTGCTAATTAATTATTAAGCATAAATTTGAACATAAAGATGAACAAGGGACTGGTCTACAAACTTTACAAAAAATGGACATGATTTAGGGAGATAAATATACAACACATTAAAGACCACATTAAAGACCAAATCTAAGTGGCAAAAGCATTGATTATTTGGGCAGTAAAAGCCTTTACAAAACTCCAAAGGGAGGTGACTAGCCAAGTCTCATATCTACTAATCACTAGCATTGGTTATTTAGACTTTTTTTTAACAATCATTTATCATATATATAAAAAGAGAGCAGCAATTGACTTTGTCCTTTAAGTGTTCAGACTGGATAGACTATTCTTAAGAGTGAGAAATCAATAGAAAAGGAAAGAGAATTGAGTATTTTTTACTCGAAACTGGCTATACCAGATACCGTACACATATTTTGATATTGATTTTGGTGTAGGATAAAATTCCTCAAAAGTATAGCCATTGAAAATATCCCCAAACCATCGAGCAGGGTCTCGACAAGCACCATGTACAAACCTATTAAGATATTAATTAAAAAACAATATATCAATATATATACAAATAAAAAGATAATAGAATCAATGTATAACTTTTAAATGTAACATAGAAATAATATAAATAATGAGTTGACATTTAAATATATGACATTTACAATGAAATAATACTTACTGGCCACTGGGAGAGATAGAAATTTCGCATTTTCCTTCCTCATCAATATTTGCGTCCAAGAGAACCATCCGTGATGGTTCATTAGTCTCCCTAACGGGAACACTAGAGCTCCCATTACCTGGACTTGTCACATCCTCATCCGTAAAGCCTGGATGCTCTGCACTATGTCCAGAACTAGTGCCCCTCCCTGATGAAATAATACCATGCACAAAAGTCGCAAATTTCCCTCTCTTTGAACGATTGCTACCTCGACCAGACATATCTAAACTAGAGTATAAAATATGTAGACAGAAAATGAATCAAGTAGAACAAAATTTAAATAGTAGCAAGCATTCATTTAGACTACGATAATAAAATGTAAACATAATATACAAAACATTATCTGAATTAAGACTAAACTGATTCATTCACTATCAATCTTGATCAATATCACTACAAAATTCAATTTCTTCTTCACAAGTTTCCTCGTCGTTGTCTTCTTCCCCATCTTCATCATCGGACCCAGATACATACCCTTCTCCTTCCTCATCCTCATCCTCCACATCGTCATACTCGATTTCATTGAAAGTTACTTCCTCCCCTAGTGTACGGGTGTTTTCGGCCATTAATGCTTCATCCTCGACATCAATATTCAAGGAAATAATCGGAGGTATAGGCATTTCTTCTTCCTGATAACAATCATTTAATGATGAATCAATATTGGAACTATAAGTTTTTGCACGTAATGGTATATCAAAAGTGCTTCTTGCTTTGGTTTTTCATACGGCCCACCATCCGCTAGACTCTCTTCGTCGACGGGGGTAGGGGGTCATATACACCTGTTGTGCTTGAGATGCAAGAATGAACACATCGCATCACCATTATGTATGCTTTAAGTCAACGAGATCAAAAGTGTCATGTTTAACAATGCCTCGCTCAGTGTCCCGCCACTCACAATTGAAAAGAACTACATAATTTCCAAGAAAGTACTCAAATTCAATAACTTCTTTCAATACACCATAATAATCGAGATTTCCTTTTAGATTGACCCCGCTATTCCTAGTTAATTTCGTTTGGCCATATTCTTCGGTGTGGAATACGTAACCATTGATAAAATATCATTTATATACATTCACTTTTAAGAGCGGACCGTGTGCTAATACTTCTAATCTTGTAGCTTTTTCATCTCAACGGTTGTTCAAAATCTAAATAAAAACACATAGATAGTAAAAATCTCATACTTCAAATTCTATTAAAAACATTGAATTAATGAATTGGCATTTACATATATTTTAAACCAGGAGGGAAATTCGTTGTCTGTCCTTATTGAAATCAATTCAGGCGCAATGTCTCCAGCCTATTCTTCGAACATACTGAAATCAAGGAGAACCTAAAGTTTCTTAGTTCATATTAAAGTTATTAGGATTTACATTACTTAATACAAAATGAAGAATGCTTACTTCAAGTAGTCCTCGACCTCAGCACAGTTAAAAAGAATATAGAGTTTAGTCGCTTCTAATTCTTTTGGACTTAGCATGTGCGTGCACTTTCTATTGCCAAAGAATCGACAAGGTGAAGAAAAAACATAAAATTTTCCATCGGGATCAGTGACTCCCCCATCATAATTGCATCCCACTTTAGTGAACCTTGTCTCAATGTCGGGGTGAATGTATGTTGAAACAAGCGACACAATTTCATCGATAATCACTGATTCAGACATAGATGCCTTAACTTTTGATCTATTACTCATCTTCTCTTTCAAACTCCCCAAAAATCGTTCAAATGGATACATCCATCTGTACTGAACAGGTCCTCCAACTCTAGCTTCATAAGCTAGGTGAATTGGTAAATGCTCCATTAAATCAAAGAAAGATGGCAGAAATATCTTTTCAAGCTTGCATATTGTCACCACAATGCTCTCTTCGAGTCTTTTCATATCCTCAACACGAAGAGTGCTGAAAGTCAATGCTCTGAAGAATTCACTCAATTCTGTTAGGGCAACCCATATTTCATTAGGGATAATGTCCCTAAATGCAATGGGAAGCAACCTATCCAATAATACGTGACAATCATGATTCAACCCATATATCGTCCCTTCTTCCACATTCACACAGTTGCCAATATTAGATGCATAACCATCAGGAAGTTTCAAATCTTTCAAACACTGTAGAACACGTGGCTTATCCTTTCTTGACAGAACAAAGGAAGCAACTGGTTTGAAATCTTTTCCATTAACTTTAACAATGTTGAGATCTTTACGATTGCAAATCGCTTCAAGGTCTAGCCGACCCTTTCTTGTGTCCTTCGTTGAGGCCTTAAAATCCATCACCGTATAAAAAATATTGTCAAACATATTTTTTTCAATATGCATGACATCAAGGTTATGTCTTTTCAAGTTCGTCTTCCAATAATTAAGGTAACTCCCAAAATATACTCTTTTTGATCCAGTTATGGTCTTTACCAAATCCGTCTGGTCTATCCTTCGAAAACAACTTTCCCCACCCGACAACAGTGAGACATCTGCTAAAAAATATCCAATCAATTTTGTCTATCTTGATTGGATTGATTTCTTTAAGTAGGTTGTACATTGGAGTCATGAGAAAGATAAATAGTAGATGGTGAAAGAAGTGTAACATGAGAAAGAAGTGTGAAATGATGATGTGAACCTTTGGATACCCTATGTATTTATAATTGTATTCATATTTGCCACACACAAATTTAATTGTAGAATAAATTGGAAAGTATTGAAATTCCTTCTAAATTCATGTATTTAAATGAATTTAATTATTTATTAATTTTTATTAATGAATAAGCATAACTGAAAGTGAAAATGTAAATAGTTGTAATGGGTTTCAATAACCTTTGTATTTAATGATTAACTGAAAATTTAATAGAAAGACAAATGAAACATCAAATCAGTTGTTTACTAAAAAGACAGAATTAATGTTCCTTTCATAAAAAAGACAGAAATGTAAAGAGTTATAAAGAGTTTCAATAACCTTTTAATGATTAATTAAAAATTTAATTGGAAGACAAATGAAACATCAAGGCATATTTTTATAAAAAAAAAAAGCAAAATTTATGCTCCTCCTTAAAAAGGTATCATAGCAACTTTTCAGAAAGATTACATAATCAAAATTCAGTAACAAGTGAGCCTATTATTAACAGAGATTTCAACAGTTTCAAAGCTCGTATCCTTGACATCCCATGGAGACAAACACTACAGCCAGTCTTAGATCAATTCAAGGAGCTCGATGACATTGTTTCCAAGAAAATTTGTGTAGGATTCCCTTTAATCCTATATAAATTATAGCAAATGATAGTACAGATTGTTTTTCGTGAGTTAAAATACACAGGAGTAAAGGTAATAGAAAGAATAAACAGTGAGGGAAGAGATACATGAGTCTTACTCTTACAGATAGACCTATTCAAAACAGACATGCCACAGGAACTGATCACTCAATTCTACCATTACGGTATGATTGATTATGTTCAATTTAGGTTAACCCCTAAAACAGAAAAAATCATCAACAGTTTCGGAGAAAAATTCACAATAGTGGCAGGCAACATTGCCACCCAGTCATATCCAAAGGAGGTGGGATGTAAAATTTTCGCATCCTTTTCTGAAGCAGACAGTCACACCTACAGACCATCTAGAAAAAGAATATTTGTGAGCAGTGAAATCAAAGATCAAGAGGTGTTAGAAATGGCAGTAAAGATTGAAGAAAGCATTGATTTTTCGAGCCTTTTTTGGCTTCATGATCAAGAAAGTGAGGCATATCGAGAAGAAAATATATTGAACAATTATCACAAAGAATTTGTTAAAGACTATCAAAAAACACCTGATCTCCCTAGGTTTTTTCCTTGTCCAAAGTACAAGCTCATGGCATAAGGACATTATACCCAAATCTGGGAAACGGATAATTGGAACATGCTTCTCCCGTTCATTGGAGAAGGAGACAAGCTAGTACAGGACCACATAGTCAACAAAGATGAACCATGGCCAGAACCGGAGGATGATTACATGCAAGATGCACAGTCAGATGGTGGTGACACTATCCAAACAATCGACAACACATACAGAGACTTCTAGAAATAGACGAAAGCAATGACGAAGGGCGGCTAAGCAAACAGACAGTGGGAATCAACTTTTCCATAGTGGAGCCGAAAGTAGCCAAAATCATGACAGAGGAATCCACTTTTTCAAACAGCTTTAGGTAGTGGGAATCTATTATATGTTAGTGGCCGAATTGTTTTTATAAGTTGTCATTTTCAATTCTGAGTAAAGTTTGTTTTTAGTAAAAGTTTAGGTAACCGGTGGTAATACTGGTTCTTTAGGTTGTTGTTTGAGGGCTATAAATACCCTCCTCCTCTTCAGTTGTAATTACGAGCGAAAAAACCAAGTAATAAGAATCCTTTGTGTTCATACAACTCATGGCAGCTTAAACACCCTTCCGACCCCTTAGTCCTACTACTTAAATTTCTTTAAACACCTTCTGTACTTCATATTAAAGCCCTTTCACAAAAAAAGAGTGTTTTTCATATACCTTCCGCTTGCAAACTCAAAACACGGAACGACTCGTCCCTAGCCACTACACGACTCGTCCACGGTATGTATAAAATAAAAATTTTTGTTAAATTTTCAATTCATGTAAATTTATTATAGTTAAAAATATGTTTTAAATTAAGTGTTATTGTGGTATGTATAAATTAAAAAATGTTTAAAAAAAAAAACTTTGTTTTTAATCTATGTAATTACGTTATGTGGTTTAATGAAAACCCAAAAAATCCGCTAATCTATGTAATTACGTTATGTGGTTTAACGGAAACCAAAAAATTCTGCCATACCCCCCTTTTTTGGTATCAGAGCATAAGAGATCCTAAGTCTAAAAGACTACAACAGGCTTGATCGGTGGCATGTTGATGTAAGTCCACAATATATCAAGAACCCATGTAGGTGAAGACAAGGGATTGATCATTCTTTTATATCCATAATAGGATGATATGATGGAAATTTTTGGTTTTAAGTTAATAATTTGTGGATTTTAAGTAAATATTTTGATCTTATACTTTAATGGTTTGAAGGGCTTTATGACTATTTTATGAAGGTTTAAAGGTTTTAAGAAAAAAGACTAAGGGTTAGGATTCCTCCTCAAACATTATTGATTCCTCTATTTCATCATCGCTCAACTTAATCGAACTCTTTAACGTAACAATCAAAAATCAAAAAACGCTGGTCAAAGTAGTTGAAAATTTAGACTATATTAAACATCTAATTCGAAGAAACCTACCTAGTAAACAGGAATTTCAACAGTTGAATTACTTATTAGAAAATCAAAACCCAAAGCAAATATTAGAAACTAAAGAACTCCTACAAAAAGTAGAAAAACAGGTAGAAAGTCTTGAACAAGTAATTTCTACAGTTAAAAGAATTGTCGAAAGTTAGAACTGGAAACATCTAGAGAATACTTACAGGTTTTAAAGGACGCTAAGAAATATAAGGTAGCAGAAAATACAGAAGAAGTTACAGGATTTACAACTTATACAGGAACTAGTAAAGCTGATAAAAATTACCCTCTTCTCTTTAATTTTATTATAAGTTTACTTTTACAGATAATCGAAAAACTAAATATATTATTGAAAAACATTGATAAACCCCAACCTAGTAATAATTCACTAGATAACGACTTAGATAAAATAATTAGTGGAATTAATAAATTAAGCTTAGGGGAAGAAGTTAAAATTAAACGAAAACCTACACCTTATACACATTGGGTACCAAGAAAATGAGTGACCAACAAAAAGAAGCTTTTTAGGAAGAAGCCGGACAGTACAGGAATCTAGAAATTCAACAAGTAATTTACAAGATATTATTATGACAGATAGTTTTATCAATAGAATAATTAGAAGAGGATCAGGATCCTATAGTAATCAACAAACAGTACAGTTAGAAGAAGAAATAGACTTAAATAGAAACCTAGATTTATATAATCAACATCAATTAGATATCTTAAATCCTCGAACATTATACGAAACAGGAATGTTAAACATAAACACAGTCTTAATAAGAAGTAGTAGAGAAGAAAGCCTTAGAGTAGTTGACAGATCAGTTACTATAGATCTATTTTCACCATACACTATACAAAAAATTAAACAATCTGGAAAACATTTTGCACATATAGGATTAGTAGTAATAGGTATTAAAGCATTAGGAAGAAAAAATTTAGGTACAAAATTATTAGCATTATTATTAGACAAATCATGGAAAATAGAATTGAAAAAAGCCATTATTTCAGGAATGGAAATAGACCTAAGTCAAAATACAGCGTTATTTTGCTGTACAGCAGGAATATTAAAAGATATAAAGGATTTACAGAATATAAAAATTTCTCTACAAACTAAAGGTTATGATAATTATGAAGGAAATAACATAGTTATAAGTGTTGGAACACTAGGAAAGGCTAGTAACAGATCCGATGTGAAATACAAAGAAAATATAGATGGGATTGTCAACACGATTCCATCTAAATCAATACAGATGATAGATCCTATTAAAATAAATCCAGAATAATTAGCAGGACTAGAATGGTTGCTTAACGACCTACAGGAACCAGATAATAAAGTATTAATACCAAAACAGAGTCATATATATGAAGATGCAAATGGAATGCAAAGCCTGAGGTTTGTAAACTTCAAAAAAAAAGACCCTACACATAGTGACAACGAAACAGAAACAAAATATAATTTTATGAATATATAATATGATACAGAACCCATTTATGACACAGAAAATGAAGATAATGAAATTATCCTTGGATTCGATAAATTCGAACAAGAAGACAATGATTTTAGTATAATAGATTATTTAGAAGAAGAACCATCTGCAGTTTTTAAAATAGAATAAACCAATAAAACATTTGAAGAAATTATAAATAAAAAGTTTACTGAATAAAATATTCAAGAAGAAGTAGACGATATGATACTAGATTGTATCACAGAGTTAGGATTAACATATGAAGAAAGTTACAATAAATTACAAGAAATTTATAATTTGCCTTTGGTGAATGATATACAACAAGGAAAAACAATGATTTCTGATTTTTATAAACAAGAGAAAGCGTTCATGGATCAAGATATGGATAATGCACGAAAAAGAGCTAAAACGGAATGGACAGAACCAGGAACGGGTATAAGAGAAACAATAGGAAGAGAAAACTGGACCCTCCCGACAAAACAATATACAGGAGAATCACAGTACATCAGTCAGGGAGATAGATTACCAATAGGAAATCTATATAGTAATAGTATGTTATTATTAGAAAAACAGAAACCACAGCTTTGGGGAGATGAAATATTAGTATGGGAACAAACAGTAGTAAGACTATGGGAAACAAATAAGCGAGATAGCATGGACATGTTTTCATATTTAGAAACTACATTAGGCCCAATAGCATTAGGCATATGGCAGAGGAAAAAAACTCAAGATCCCGATGAAATAAACAGACTAAAAGCCATAGGTGATAACCCATACAATTTTACTAGTCAAATTAGAACATTAATACTAGGAGTAGATCCAGCAAAAAACACTACTCTTATACAAGATACAGCTATTAGAAATTTAGAACAGTTAAGTATAGCAGACATGAAATATATAAATGAATTTACATTAGATTTTACAAGATTACTATCACAAACAGGACAGCTATGAATGATGAATTATGTGATAAATATTTTGTTAAGCTACCCGGAGACTTAGGAAGAAATATCCATGAATCATGGAAACAACAATTTAGTGATAGAAGAAATCTGGGTATCGGACCTAGGATTACTTATACATTCAATATATTAGAAGACAAATGTAAGGAAGTAACTTTACAAGAACAACTGAAAAAGAGTGCTTATGCTTTTTGTAAAATAGCTATATACACGCCACAAGCTTACGGACAGTATAGCAAATTTAAAAAGAAACTAAGAAAAAGTACGACCTATAGAAAAGAATACAAACCATATACAGGTAATAAATATGTCAAAAGACCTCAAACAAGGAAATGCAAATGTTTTAATTGTGGAGATGAGAGACATCTAGCTAATAAATGCCCATATAAAAACAAAAACACAGAAAGAAGCAACATAATAAAACAATTAGGAGAATACGAAATAGAACCTCTAGGTACAAATGACTCGGAAAATGAATCAATCTACAGTGTTTACAGTAGTGATGACAATAAACAACTCACCAAGATTACAAATACTTATATGAATAAAGAAGAAGAATGTAAACATAATTGGATTAGCAGAAGAGAAAATAATTACATTAAATGTTTTAATTGTCGATATTTTCCTAGTATAGAAAAAGATCACAGTGTAACATATGCTTTAAAGAAATTTGTTACTTATGTTTAGATACATTATTTAAACAAAATATGACTATAGAAGCAGAATCATCATTAAAAGAAATAAATATGGAAGTATTTACAGGAAAAATGGATAAGTTAGAAATAACAAGTGAATTACATAGCTTAAAAATTAGAAATATGAAAGAAAGAATGTCACAGATAGAGAATAGAATAAATAAAAAAAAAATAATAGAAGAACCTTTAGAAAACATAGACCTTACAAATATGTCTACAGAACTGATGGAGAAAAATTCCTCTAGTAATAAAAACCGAGCAAGTGTACTCACTATCGGTGTAGCAGTATGCACGAGCAGGGGTCGAACCACAGAGACTTGTTGGTAAACAAATGCAGTAGAAGTAATGAATATGGTAACCACAGATTTTTGATTTGAGAATAATAATCTAATCCTAAAACAGAAATAAATAATGATTAAAACTAAAGAACGCGATTTAAACAGAACGAATTAACTCAGATAAACACGGAGATTCACGGATTGGATTCACAATTACTTTCACCCTATGCTATTTTTATTGCTAAAAACATTAATCTCAAACTAGGATTCATTCACAAAAGTAAGGATTGGGACGGTGTGGTGCCCGAATTGCAACCCTTTTAATTATTATCAAGCTGCGTTTTCTGTTACGACCACACAACAATCAAATAATTAATCAACACAATAGAATGTTAAATCTAAACCCTTTTGATTTCTATTATGGCCTCAATTAGGTTTAATCTTCAAAACAAAGGTTCAATTGTATCAATCCCCAAATTAATGGCGTAATCAATACCCAAATAATTAAAAGATTAATGTTTTGAAGAACTAGAAAGAGATCAATTGGGAAGAATTAAATCAATAGCATAAAGATCTAGTAATCGCTACAACCAATCCGCAAATCTAAAGAACTTAGCTACGCAAAGACATAACGAAAACAATAATGATCATAAAATAAAAGAACATCAAAACCTGAGAGATCCGGAATTGATGAGCAATAATTGTCTACGAAAACTCAAAACCTAGAACAAAAATAATATCCAAGGTTGTTTCTAAAAACTGCTGTTGAAGTATAAATACTCTAGGGCAAAATACAAGGGAAAAATGTGCGAAAAGTCGAGACTGCCCATCATAAGTTGCCGAAATCTGGTACTGAAAACGGGACAAGCGCGGCCGCTCTGGGTTGAGCGCGCCCGCGCACTTTGGGCAAGAACCCCGGCCTTCAAAACGACGCCACTGAGCGCGGCCGCCCGGGGTTGAGCGCGCCCGCGCTTGTTGGCCGAGAGTTGGGGCTTCTTTTCTTCAATGGAGCGCGGCCGCTCTTAGGTAGAGCGCGCCGCCCGGTGCCCGGAACCGCATCTCGAATTATTTTCCAATTTCCTTGCTCTGCTCCGCTCCAACTTGGTTTCCTTGCCATTTTATTGACCAAAATCAACACTTAATCATCCTTTTCCCCTGTACTCATAAACACTCAACAACCGTATTAAAACAACATAAAACTCGGGATTTTTAGCCTAGAATAGGTTCGTAAACATGTAAAATGGGTGTGTAAAAACACATCCATCAAACACCCACAAACTATCCTTTGCTCGTCCCGAGTAAAACAGAACAAAACTAAGCTATCGAACAACAATAAAACTACACTACGAAAACGAAACACAATATTTTTGGGATGTTCTCTTCAAAACGGGAATCATGTCGGCCAGACAGTCTCAGATCCTTACACAATATAATCACAAACATGCTATCATGAATTATCAACTAACATTACATTAAAGCAAAAACCCACAATTTTCCACCGCGGCATGAATAATGGAGTGAAGTCTGGTAGATCATTGTCACACTCTAAGATTATTTATGGATTCACTAAATGATGCTCTAACATAATATGTATCAAATACAATCACAAAGGGACACTCATATGCATGTTTACACAATTGTCAACCCGGCTACTTGATAGCGAAATGAAGATATGGCTCTAAGCGTTATGGTGCGAAGGATCGCATGGCTCGGTTCACGGTTACAAAAGACGGTAAGGACATACGAACTCGGAAAATAAACTAAGAAGTCTTCTTTTATGTATACATCCTCACTTTGATGATTCACTCCGCTCACCCTTTTTCTTCCCAATGTGCCACCCACAAACTAAATCTTTTGCATAATACACAACATTGGGTTGAGCACATTACATTCCCTTATTTTTGGGGCCTCTTCTAATTTCCAATTTTTGACACAATGGAGGGGCAAGAAATATATATATATATATATATATATATATATATATATATATATATATATATATATATATTTTTTTTTTTTTTTATAAATTGCAAGAACGTATATACAATCGCATACTTTTTTTTCTTTTTTTTTTTTTTTCTATGCCCCTCTTCATTGTATTTCACACCCCTTTTACATTTTGACCCCAATTTGCGCTTTTAATTCCATTCACCCAAATTCAACCCCAAATTCCCATTCATTCCCTAGTTCACTTTCCAAAAGGTAAGACATCCTAAAACTAAGTGAAACGGGTAGGAACATAGGCATCAAACGAAGGCGAATGGTGGTCTAAATTTCCATTCTTTTCTATTAAAGCTCAACAAGGGTTCTAGCGGAAATTATTATTTACTGGGATAGAAAGCTGAAGGCACACAAAAGGGTTGAAAGAATAAGCCATAAGTATCAAAATAGCCTAATAACGTGTTATTGACAATCATGCAAACCATGTTCTAGGGACCCCGAGAATGCACAAGTGATCCCATAAAGGGCACCTAGAGTGACAACAATGATCAATGATAAGCATGGAAGTGAGAGGTGGTGCAATCGTGGTTTATTGTTTCAATGTAACCCTAGTTCTCAAATCCAAGATGGCATAATGATCAACAAATAACACTCAATCATCACTGACGCAGACCAACATATCCCATAATAAAGAGAACAAAAAATTTTTAAATTTCTACTAAAACAGAAAAAAAATCTTAACTAACATGGTGATCAACAGGATAAAACATAGATACCCCCCACCCACAAACTAAAATGTTGCATTGTCCCCAATGCAAGTAAATATAAACATAGGGTAGGGATACCTCAACCGATCACTGTGGCTGATAACCCCATTGGCTAGAAGAGCCTCCAGGGAATTGCTGCTGCTGCGGCCACTGATCTCCTTGGCCGGATGTGCCACTGGGAAAATGCTGCGGAGGTGGGTACTGTGGCGGGTACTGTGGCCATGAATAATCAGCAGGAGGCAACCGACCAAGAATTTGGTCCAACCTACTATCGTGCTGGGCCCGCCATACTTGGTTCGCCTCGATCTCACCCCGTACTCTGTCGTCAATAGCTCTCACCCTATCATCATTCGCAGCCTGTCTCTGCTCTAGGGTGGTAAATCTCTGATCAAATCGCAGCTCCATCGCCTCTAACTGATGTGACAGATAGTACAACCCCGCAGTTGGGTCCGCTCTCCAGTCGCCAACCATATCATCCTCTTGTTCTTCCTCTTCTTCCTCCTCCTGTTCTTCCTCTTGCTCCGGCTCAACTACATTTCCCCCCTTGGGGTGGCTCTTATCCCTAATCTTTTTCTCTGTAATGATAGGCTCCAAGCCTATGTCCCTAGGGATATTAGTGAAATTGACTCCACTGAGCCCCATCAAACCCGTAATCATTAAGGGGTAATTGTAGCTATTCTTCGCCATCTGCTGATACGTCCTGTTAATCTCATGGACAATGATTGACCCGGTGTCAATTTGTTGCCCTGTCAGGATGACATGCATTAATGCAGCTCTACGCCACCCAACCTCGTGAGGTCGGGAAGATGGGAGCACCCTCTCACAGATAATCCTATGAAGGTACTTCATATGTGGTGGAAGAAATTTAGAAGCAATTAACACCCCCTTATGCACAGTTGGGTCAAAGGGAAGACCACCAAATGTTCCGGCAATTAGGTGTAGGTTACCTTTGGGGTTGTTCATCATTTGTTTTTCAAGTTGCAAGAAGGCAATGTATTGGCTTGCACATGTCTAGGGAGGTTGTAATATGATATAATTCTCTCCCGGGTATATCCCACCTCTCTACCCCGCACATACGAAGTGTTATGTAGCCCTTTTCTAGCGGCTGCATTAGCATAAAATTCACGCACCAACTCGCGATTCCCTCCTTCAGCTGGGGCAACCAATAAGTTTTGCCAACCATACCCCGCTACAATATTATCTAGCCCCATATCCGTAATGTCTATCCCTTTCTCTACGTTAAAACTTCGTCCGGCATAAGCATTAAAAAATTTTAACGCATCAACACCCACAAATCTATTTTCATCAAACAATGGTGGTGGAACCGGGGCTTTCTTGGTTGTTCCCCTTCTACTATGCTTAGGATTAGAGGTAGACATTATATCAACACAACTCAGAAGGGTAATACAATTAAATTCAGAGAATCTTACCCCTTCAAAGCTCGCCGGAAAACTCACCGGAGTATGCCGGAATTTGTCGCCGGACTTTGGGAAGGAGGCCGGAAAATCAACCCCAATTCTTTGCAAACAAGCACCCACTTCAATTCAAGCTTAATCCCACTTGCTTCAACGGGAAAGCTCTCAAGAACACCCTTCTTCAAAATTTCGAAATTTCTCAATCTCCGCCGGAATTAATGGTTTTTGGATAGATGAATCGGCTAAGGCTTGAGGATTTAAGGTGGGTATGGTGATTTAGAGGTTGGAAGGGAAGAAAATTGAGTGTGGTTGATGAATTTTTAGAGAGAGAGGGAGTAGGGCTCGTGATATTGAGAGAGAGGAAGGAAGGGGGCGGCGGTGTTGTTGTGAATTGGGAAAAGGCGTCTGATTAGGTTTATTCAAATTCGCCCGTAAATTTTAATGAGCGCGGCCACTCTCCCTTTAAGCGCGTCCGCGCTGGATGGCCGAGCTCGCTCATGTTTTTTAATTTTTAATGAGCGCGGCCGCTCGCCTTTGAGCGCCCGCCGCGCAGCCTCGGCCGAGAGTGATGCTTCTTTTCCTTAATCAAGCGCGGCCGCTTCGTTTCCGAGCGCGCCCGCGCACACCGACGTGAGATTTCAATGCTTTTGCTCCTTTTACTGCCTCTTAAGGTCCACACTTCAACTTTGCTCGATTGTGTGCTATCCCGCACATCAACAAAAACACACACAAGCATAATATCTATTGACAAAACTTTAAAAGTAAATATTTTTGGAGGGTGACAACTATTTACACTCCCCTATAAACCCACAAACTCGGAGAGACCCATAAAGGGTGACACGAAACTTTTGTTTGACAAAAATATGTCAAACATTTGACCGCACTTTCGCTGCCTACGTCCCCATTAATGTGAGCGGACTACCCACACCAATAGGCTCAGGTCACCGTAGTTCGACACGTTCTACACTAACGACTCGAAAAACGGTAAACAACAATATATATATATATATTTTTTTTTTGTGAATACCCCCACCCACAAACTAAGAACTTGCGATGTCCTCATTGCATAAACAGATTCCAACGCGAATTCAAAGCTAACAAGTAGTGGTAAACCGAACATAAAGACGTAAAGCAAGAAAAGTTACCTACGGTTGGGTTGCCTCCCAACTAGCGCCTTTGTTTTAAGTCTTTGGCTCGACATGATGCTCATGATTTCTCATTTAATTTCCGGTGCATCCACCAACACCACCACATCAATTTCCTCCAAGATAGACACCCCTTCGTGATAGGGCTTAACTCGATGCCCATTCACCTTGAATGTACTTCCGTTTTTCAAATCTTTGAGCTCGACCGCTCCATGTGGAAATACTTTCACCAACTCATAAGGGCCCGACCATTTGGAGCACAATTTGCCGGGAAAAAGTCTCAATGGAGAATTGAACAATAAGACCTTCATACCCGGACTTAAGAATTTCGGCTTCAAGTACTGATCATGGTATCTCTTGGTTCTTTCTTTATACAGCTTGGCACTTTGGTAGATGTCTTGCCTCAACTCCTCAATCTCATCCAAATCAAGCATCCGTTTCTCACCCGCCTTCGTCAAATCCATGTTGAGTTCCTTCACAGCCTAATATGCTTTGTGGTTCCATCTCAACCGGAAGGTGACACTCCTTGCCATACACAATTCTGTACGGACTCATCCCAATGGGAGTTTTGTAAGCAATCCGATATGCCCATAATGCATCATTGAGCTTCAAAGCCCAATCTTTTCTCGTTTGGCTGACCGTCTTCTCTAGAACCCCTTGATTTGGCGGTTGCTCACTTCCACTTGCCCCGATGTTTGGGGATGGTAGGCCGTGGCTAGCTTGTGAACAACCCCATATTTCTTCAGGACTTGGTTGAAAAGTCTCGTTTGTGAAATGAGTTCCTTGATCACTAATGATTGCACGAGGCACCCGTACTCCGCAAAAAATATTCTCACACACAAACTTTGAAACGACATTAGCATCATTAGTCCGAGTGGCAATAGCTTCCACCCATTTAGATACATAGTCAACAAAGAACCAATATATACACAAAACCATGGGACGAGGGGAAAGGGCCCATGAAATCAATGCCCCATACATCAAATATGTCAACAACTAAATTATAATTTTGGGGCATCTCATCACGCTTACCTATCCCTCCCGTTCTTTGGCATTTATCACACTTTTTGCAAAAGTCTTGCGCATCTTTAAATATGGTGGGCCAATATAAGCCACTTTGAAGGATTTTCCTAGCGCCTTTTTGACCACCGAAATGCCCACCACATTGTAAATCATGACAAAAGCGCAAGACACTCAATTGTTCATATTCCGGAACACATCTCCTCACCATCTTATCCGGACAAATTTTCCACAAGTAAGTGGTCATCCCAAATGTAGTTCCTCACATCGGATTTAAATTTTCTTTTGATCATAAGTAAAGTGAGGAGGAATCATGTCACATGCAAGATAATTAACAAGATCCGCATACCAAGGCTCTTGAACATGTAGAGCAAGTAGTTGTTCATCCGGAAATTTTCATTCACCGGAATTACTCCTTCATTGCTATTCAAACGAGAAATCCTCAAGCCTTGATAAGTGATCCGCCACTACATTCTCGGACCCCTTTTTGTCCCTTATTTCCAAATCAAATTCTGGCAACAAAAGCATCCACCTAAGCAATCTAGGTTTTGCATCCTTTTTATTCAACAAATATTTTAAAGCCGCATGATCGAATAGATTATTACCTTCGACCCAAGCAAATATGAACGGAACTTCTCAAGTGCAAACACAACTGACCTAAAAATTCTTTTTCAGTAGTGGTATAATTAAGCCGTGCATCATTAAGAGTTCTACTTGCATAATGGATTACATGCGGTAATTTATCTATCTTTTGGCCTAAAACAGCCCCAATAGCAAAATCGTATGCATCACACATGATCTCAAAAGGGTGAGACCAATCGGGCTAGAAAGGATGGGAGTGCAAGTAAGTTTTTCTCTTAATAAAGTGAAAGCATCTAAACAGTCTTGGTCAAAGATGAATTCGGTATCTTTAGCTAGCAAGTTACTTAACGGCTTACAAATTTGTGAAAAATCCTTAATAAATCGCCGATAAAAACCCGCATGGCCTAAGAAACTTCGAACACCCTTAATCGAGACCGGGGAGGCAAACTTAGAAATCACATCTATCTTAGCTTTATCGACCTCAATCCCCTACTAGACACTATGTGGCCCAAGACAATCCCCCGCTCTAACAAGAAAGTGACACTTCTCCCAACTAAGTGTCAAATTGGTCTCGCAACATCTCCTCAAGACCATAGTCAAATTATTAAGACACCCTCAAAGCTATCTCCAACCACAAAAATCATCCATAAACACCTCTACACACTTCTCTATCATATCCGAGAAGATGGAGGTCATGCACCTTTGAAAAGTAGCGGGTGCATTGCAAAGCCCAAAGTGGCATCCTCCTATAGGCAAAAGTACCAAAGGGGCATGTGAAAGTGGTCTTTGATTGGTCCTCGGGTGCAATTGTGATTTGATTATATCCCGAGAATCCATCAAGAAAGCAAAAGAATAAGCATGACCCGCCAACCTCTCTAGGATTTGGTCAATGAAAGGCAAAGGAAAGTGATCCTTTTTGGTGGCGGCATTCGCTTTCTCAAATCTATACACATCCTATACCCGGTCACCTCTCTAGTGGGCACATCCTCATTTTTATCATTTTTCACAACAAGTAATGCCCGACCTCTTAGGAACCACTTGAACCGGGCTCACCCACTCACTGCCCGCAATTGGGAATATAATTCCCGCATCTAATAATTTCAGGACCTCTTTCCTCACCGCTTCCTCCATGTGAGGATTCAATCTCCTTTGTATCTCCCTTGAAGGTTTAGCCCTCTACAAGATTAATTTTATGCATACACATTGAGGGCTAATACCTTTAATATCCGCCAAAGTCCACCCTATGGCCGATTTGTGCTCACAAAGCACAAAGAATTAATTTGGCCTCTTGTTCTAGGGTCAAATCCGAGGCAACTATCACAGGTAAAGTCTCGCCCTCCCTAGAAAAGCATATTTTAAATTAGAGGGGAGGGGTTTTAGTTCAAGAACCGGTGGAACCACAACCGATGGCGCATACTTCTCATTGAAGTAGCCTAGGGAGTGAGACGGGCCATTAATGTAATAATGTTCCTCGGCCTTATTTTCAATGGCCATAACTTCTGAACCCGCATTATCCCTAGTTTTCTCACCGCCATTCAACAACATCTCAAGTTCATCACATGCTCTTTCATGCCACGTATACTCATGCACACAATCATCTACTCTCTCCACAAAGTTACAAGAATTCTATCATTGTCCATTGGATTTTTCATAATATCATGCACGTAAATTTCAATAGTTTCGTTGGCCATGTCATGGAAAGAGTTCCATTGCCAACATTAATAATAGTGTTTGTCGTTGCCATGAATGGTCGCCCAAGTAGAATTGGGGAATCACAAGCGACTACACTCACTATTAGGCATCTCAAGCACAACAAAATCCACAGGTATGATCAATGAGTCCACCCGAACCAAAACATCTTCCACAATCCCCAACGGTCTTTTAATAGATCGATCCGCTAGTTGAAGAGCCATGGATGTAGGTTTCAATTCTGTGCAAACCCATATCAAGATACATATAATGGGGTAACAAATTAATACTAGCGCCTAGGTCCAACATCGCCTTCACCTTATTCGAGTTCCCCATATTGATAGAAATTATAAAACTTCCGGGTCCTTTTGTTTGGGTGGGAGGAGGTGTTGTGCCACCGCACTAGCATTCTCTCCAAGAAAAGCTTTCTCATCCTTGCCATACTTTGGTTTCTTGGAATTAATTTCTTTGAAAAACTTGGCATAAGCCGGAATATTTTTTATCACATTCAACAAAGGGAGATTGATGTTCACTTTAGAGAACATGTCCATCAACTCCGACATTTGTTGATCCATTTTATTTCTCATGAATCTTCCAGGAAACGGCATACTGGGTACATATGGATTGGGGGTTGGAGAGTCAACTTTAGATTTCTCCCCCAATTCATTAGTACCTTCTTCCTCATTAACAATTTCAACAACGGGTGGGGAATAGAAGATGAAGAAGAAATTACCTCGCTACCTACCCGTTTACCATTCCGGAGTGTGGTAATGGCTTTTGCTTGGTGACCTTGACTCGGGAAGGTCCCCGACTTGTGCCCCCGCATTGCTTGAACAAAGCTTCACCATTTGCCCTATTCTGGGTCTCCAATTTTTTCATAGCAGCCTTTCCATGATTCTTTCGTCGCCTCAAGTTTGTCGTTCACCTCTCATCCGCTCTCTGCTTCCTCCCAAGGCTCCTTCCTTCTTTCAAATGGTCCTGGTGGAGGTGGAGGATGGAGAGGTTTATTTTGTGGATTCGATTACCTCCCCACGAGAAATTAGGATGATTCCTCCACCCCGGATTATAAGTGTTGCCATAGGGCATGTTACGTGGATGCCTTGGGGGCCGTCCATACATAGCATTTAATTGCTCAGATCACAACCAAACCGCACACCACTTGGACACATATTAGTAGCATGAGAATTTAAACCACAAGTAAGCACATAAATCATTTAACACATTGGCACTAGAAGAGGTGCCTTGAGCAAATAACTTGTCAAACTTACTATTTAAAACAAAGAATTTGCTTGGATAAATTATCAAGAGCACAAATCCAATACCCCCTTGTTTTCCCCTAGAACTCTTTTGTTGAGAATTAGCACTCAACATTTCAAATAAGGCCTTAGTCTCCTCGGGGTCTTGACTCCTATAGAGCCTCCCGCCGCATTGTCCACCACAGATCGAGTGGAATCATTCAAGCCATCATAAAAAGCTTGATTCAAAGAGGGTAAAGAAAAATTATGCTTTGAGGACATTGAATAAGCATCATATTAAATCTCTCCCAAGCTTCATGGAAAGGTTCCCCACATCTTGTGTGAAAGTCATCAATTTCTGTCTAAAAGTAGACTGCAGATGATGTGGGTAATACCTCTGAGAAAAATATCTTGCATCTCGGTCCACGTGCCGATGCTTTGGGATGGAAGCATCATTAACCAAGTTTTCGCTGCCCTTTTAGAGTGAAAGGGAAGCACTTAAGTCTAATCCGAACTTCGTCACTCCTCTCTTAATAGAAATTGGGCTACCGTCATAATGTATTCTTTCAAGAAAGTCAAGGCATCCTCGCCCGGTAGCCCCCGAAAACTAGGTAACATAGCAAAATATTGACCTTTGACCTCTAAATTCTTTGCTTTGCTCGGACGACTATGCATGAGGTAGAAGTGTCTACCCTAGGTCTCGTGTAATCATTCATTGTTTGAGCCGGTGGTTCCGCCATCTCGACTTTTTCTTCCTCTACCTCGGTGGTGGAGGGTTCGTACTCGATGTCCGAATCCGAAAAGAGAGGATTAAAGAGGGATCGCCCTCAAATGTTTCCTCAAGTCTATTGATGTTATCGTCCAATGGAACCAATGTAGGCTTCAAAGAACGACGACCTTGCATTCACTACTTAACTTACTTGTTTACTTGCAACAAGTCTCCGGCAACGGCGCCAAAAACTTGATGGAGAAAAATTCCTCTAGTAATAAAAACCGAGCAAGTGTACTCACTACCGGTGTAGCAGTATGCACGAGCAGGGGTCGAACCACAGAGACTTGTTGGTAAACAAATGCAAAGAGAAGTAATGAATATGGTAACCACGCATTTTTGATTTGAGAATAATAATCTAATCCTAAAACAGAAATAACAGATTAAAACTAAAGAACGCGATTTAAACAGAACGAATTAACTCAGATAAACACGGAGATTCACGGATTGGATTCACAATTACTTTCACCCTATGCTATTTTTATTGCTAAAAACATTAATCTCAAACTAGGATTCATTCACAAAAGTAAGGATTGGGACGGTGTGGTGCCCGGATTGCAACCCTTTTAATTATTATCAAAGTTTGCGTTTTACATTACGGCCACACAACAATCAAATAATTAATCAACACAATAGAATGTTAAATCTAAACCCTTTTGATTTCTATTATGGCCTCAATTAGGTTTAATCTTCAAAACAATGTTCAATTGTATCAATCCCCAAATTAATGGCAGAATCAATACCCAAATAATTAAAAGATTAATGTTTTGAAGAACTAGAAAGAGATCAATTGGGAAGAATTAAATCAATAGCATAAAGATCTAGTAATCGCTACAACCAATCCGCAAATCTAAAGAACTTAGCTACGCAAAGACATAACGAAAACAATAATGATCATAAAATTAAAGAACATCAAAACCTGAGAGATCCGGAATTGATGAGCAATAATTGTCTACGAAAACTCAAAACCTAGAACAAAAATAATATCCAAGGTTGTTTCTAAAAACTGCTGTTGAAGTATAAATACTCTAGGGCAAAATACAAGGGAAAAATGTGCGAAAAGTCGAGACTGCCCATCATAAGTTGCCGAAATCTGGTACTGAAAACGGGACAAGCGCGGCCGCTCTGGGTTGAGCGCGCCCGCGCACTGGGCAAGAACCCCGGCCTTCAAAACGACGTCACTTGAGCGCGGCCGCCCGGGGGTTGAGCGCGCCCGCGCTTGTTGGCCGAGAGTTGGGGCTTCTTTTCTTCAATGGAGCGCGGCCGCTCTTAGGTAGAGCGCGGCCGCTCTGGTGCCTGGAACTGCATCTCGAATTATTTTCCAATTTCCTTGCTTTGCTCCGCTCCAACTTGGTTTCCTTGCCATTTTATTGACCAAAATCAACACTTAATCATCCTTTTCCCCTGTACTCATAAACACTCAACAACCGTATTAAAACAACATAAAACTCGGGATTTTTAGCCTAGAATAGGTTCGTAAACATGTAAAATGGGTGTGTAAAAACACATCCATCAAGAACATACTTTAATCCAAACAAAAAATATAACCAATATGATTAATTTACAGTGTAGATTGTGGTTAGATAATAAAGAATATCTAGATCTTACTGCCCTCTTGGATACAGGTGCCACGAAAAGTGTAATATCACATAGTTTGGTACCACAGCAGTTCAAAAAAGAATTAACATACAAATTTGTTACTAGAACTATAGAAGACCGATTAATGACAATAACACATTATATTGACCCAATTGGAATACAGTTTATAGACTTTTCAGGAAATTATAGCCTTAAATATGATATTCCTCGGGTAAATATTAGTCCAGAATATGTAAAATCTAAAGATTTTATATTAGGCTTAAACTTTATACTAGGATTACAAGGAGCCATTAAAATAACAAAAAATTACATTACATTGAGTAAACATATATATAGTATTCCAACCTTAAGATATAATCAAACATCAGAGTTGGCACAGAAGCGTGGTGGACTTGGAAACCTAGAATTTCTAAGACAAAATCACCCAAAAACAAATTTACAGGTAGAAAATGAAACCTTAAATTTACTCACAAACAAGCTAACACAAGAATTAGAAAAAGGAAAAGATGTAACAAAGAGTATAAATCATCCTATAATCCTACATTTAGAATATTAGGATTAATAGGGGAAGATATTACAAATTCAAAAGTCACATACATATGCAAATTTAAAATAAAAAACACCGATATTACAATCGAACGGCTAATATAGAATACAAATTATTTGGATAAAGAAGAATTTAAGATCCAAATTCCGTAAATGATAAAACAAAAGTTAATTAGAAAATCGTAAAGTCCACATAGATCAGCAACCTTTTTGGTAAGAAATCACAGTGAAATTAAAAGGGGAAAGGCTAGGATAGTCTACAATTACAAAAGACTTAATGATAATACAGAAGATGATGGGTACAATATACCTAATAAAGACTCTTTAGTCAACTTAATTCAAAGAAAAAAGATTTTCTCAAAATTTGATTTAAAATCGGGATATAATCGGCTCAAATTAGAAGAGCAATTTAAGCCATGGACAACATTCACATGCTCGAAGGACAGCTTTGAATGGAATGTTTTAAGTTTTGGACTTAAAACGCTCCCTCAATATTTCAAAGAATTATGGATAATATATTCTTAAAGTATGAATTTTGTATGGTATATATAGATGATATTTTAGTAGCTAGTGAGACATTACAGGAACACGAACAACATTTAAAACAAGTGTTCAATGAAATACAAAAACATGGAATTGTAGTATCAAAAAGAAAAATGGAATTATTTAAAAGAAAAATATCCTTTTTAGGACTAGAAATAGGGAATGAGAAAATCGAATTACAACCTCATATCTCAACAAAAATTATTGATTTTCCAGAAAAGTTTGAAAATTTAAAACAAATACAGGCATTCTTAGGACTAATCAACTATGCAAGAAAATTTATACCAAATTTATCAAAATTAGTAAGACCACTTTACAGCAAAACTACAAAAAATGGTCAGCGAAATTTCAACAAAGAAGATATTAAGCTTGTAAGAGAAATAAAAGAAAAAGTTAAAAACATAAAACCCTTAGAATTACCTCTAATAACAAATTATATTATTATAGAAACAGATGAATGTAAAGAAGGATGGGGAGCTGTTCTTCTTAGTAAAACTGATAAATATACTAATAAAAGTACTGAAAAAATATGCTCATATGCTAGTGGAAATTTCAACAAAACAGGACAAAATTGGACAAGTTTAGACTATGAAATCCAGGCATTAATTAATGCGTTAGAAAAATTTAAAATATTTATAAACAAAGAATTTACAGTAAGAACAGACTGTGAGGCAATAGTTAAATTCATAAAAAATGATCAAAGTAAAAAAGGTTAATAGAACTAGGTGGATTAATTTACAGAACATAATACAAGGAAGTGGATACATTATAAATTTTAAACATATAAAAGGAAAGAATAATACTATAGCAGATATCTTATCAAGAAACTTGAACAGGTTTCATGGATAAGCCAAACAGAATGAAGAAAGTATTACATCCTCTGACAGAAAAAGCCAAAGCTATGGACACATCCGACAGCGAAAGTAGAAAAACAGAAAAGACAGAACATTCCTTTTACAGAAGGCCATCTTGGGAGGTAATTCAAAACCCCCTCATTATCAACAAAGTTGGATCACAGCAAGCTGGGCCTAGTTCGACAAAATTTAGGGTTGACAAAAATTTCATACCAAGGGCCCAAGCCCAACAAAAAACACTTATTTTTCGGCCAAACACATTACCCGTTTGTACAGATGAAAATAAAAAGTTCAGACCTATTTTCGGAATGAACCTAACAGAGCGACAGCAGTGTCTACTTGATAATTTGTGGCACATACAAACATTTCCAAATGAATCCACAAAAAAGGTACAGATTTTGAATTCTCTGGGATATTTCTTTCTAGAAACATCCCAAAAACCCCAGAGAAGCCCATAACCAAAAGATTTTCACACTATGTTGTCCTTCGTGGAACAAAAGTGGGAATTTCAAATAGATGGGAAACAGTTGTTAAACACATACAGTGCACGAACCCGCTGTACAAAGGGTTCCACAGTTTTTCAGAAGCCATGTACACAGCTAGAGAGCACTTTGGGCTCAATACATTCTTCATAGAACCTGAAGAAGTAAAAACATTTTCCGAAATTACAAAAGAAAGTCAAGAACAGATCATCAAAAAACAGGAAGAGGTTATTGCAACCTTAAAAAAACAGCTTCTTCTTCAAAAAGAAAAGAAACCTCAAGACCTACAAAGACAAATTGAGAATAAAATGCTAAAACAACAGGTAGCCATTCTTGAAGAAAGATTACAGAATCAAAAGTCAGTAACAAGTGAGCCTATTATTAACAGAGATTTCAACAGTTTCAAAGCTTGTATCCTTGACATCCCATGTAGACAAACACTACAGCCAGTCTTAGATCAATTCAAGGAGCTCGATGACATTGTTTCCAAGAAAATTTGTGTAGGATTCCCTTTAATCCTATATAAATTACAGCAAAATGAGAGTACATATTGTTTTTCGTGAGTTAAAATACAAAGGAGTAAAGGTAATAGAAAGAATAAACAGTGAGGAAAGAGATACAGGAGTGTTACTCTTACAGATAGACCTATTCAAAACAGACATACCACAGGAACTGATCACTCAATTCTACCATTACGGTATGATTGATTATGTTCAATTTAGGTTAACCCCTAAAACAGAAAAAATCATCAACAGTTTCAGAGAAAAATTCACAATAGTGGCAGGCAACATTGCCACCCAGTCATATCCAAAGGAGGTGAGATGTAAAATTTTTGCATCCTTTCCTGAAGCAGACACTCACACCTACAGACCATCCAGAAAAAGAATATTTGTGAGCAGTGAAATCAAAGATCAAGAGGTGTTAGAAATGGCAGTAAAGATTGAAGAAAGCATTGATTTTTCGAGCCTTTTTTGGCTTCATGATCAAGAAAGTGAGGCATATAGAGAAGAAAATATACTGAACAATTATGACAAAGAATTTGTTAAAGACTATCAAAAAACACCTGATCTCCCTAGGTTTTTTCTTTGGCCAAAGTACAAGCTCATGGCAGAAGGACATTATACCCAAATCTGGGCAACGGATAACTGGAACATGCTTCTCCCGTTCATTGGAGAAGGAGACAAGCTAGTACAGGACCACATAGTCAACAGAGATGAACCATGGCCAGAACCGGAGGATGATTACATGCAAGATGCACAGTCAGATGGTGGTGACACTATCCCAACAATCGACATCACATATAGAGACTTCTAGAAACAGACGAAAGCAATGACGAAGGGCGGCTAAGCAAACAGACAATGGGAATCAACTTTTCCATAGTGGAGCCGAAAGTAGCCAAAATCATGATAGAGGAATCCACTTTTTCAAACAGCTTTAGGTAGTGGGAATCTACTTTATTTTAGTGGATGAATTGTTTTTATAAGTTGTCATTTTCAATTATGTGTAAAGTTTGTTTTTAG
Source organism: Adenophora triphylla var. japonica (assembly GCA_022495995.1). Classification (NCBI taxonomy): domain Eukaryota; kingdom Viridiplantae; phylum Streptophyta; class Magnoliopsida; order Asterales; family Campanulaceae; genus Adenophora; species Adenophora triphylla. Next base: position 11,922 of record JAFEMH010002301.1, on the reverse strand, counting down.
TAAAAGTTTAGGTAACCGGTGGTAATACTGGTTCTTTAGGTTGTTGTTTGAGGGCTATAAATACCCTCCTCCTCTTCAGTTGTAATTACGAGCGAAAAAACCAAGTAATAAGAATCCTTTGTGTTCATACAACTCATGGCAGCTTAAACACCCTTTCGACCCCTTAGTCCTACTACTTATATTCCTTTAAACACCTTCTGTACTTCATATTAAAGCCCTTTCAAAAAAAAAAAAAGAAGAGTGTTTTTCATATACCTTCCGCTTGCAAACTCAAAACACGGAACGACTCGTCCCTAGCCACTACACGACTCGTCCACGGTATGTATAAAATAAAAATTTTTGTTAAATTTTCAATTCATGTAAATTTATTATTGTTAAAAATATGTTTTAAATTATGTGTTATTGTGGTATGTATAAATTAAAAAATATTTTTTTTTTAAAAAAAAACTTTGTTTTTAATCTATGTAATTACGTTATGTGGTTTAACGGAAACCCAAAAAATCCGCCATACCCCCCTTTATATATATATATATATATATATATATATATATATATATATATATATATATATATATATATATATATATATATATATATATATATAGGTAGGTGCTCAAATGAGAACCATAACAAAATGAAAACCGTGAAAACCACTTGTATACACTTGTTTACAGTAGATACTGTAAGTGTCCCAATCTGAACCACCAACACTCCTTTAGCCCAATTTAACGGTTTTCACATCGAATAAATATTTAAGGGCATTTTGGTCACTTTCCGAGGGTTTTTAAGCTAGGAATGACCTTAAGGGAACAACAAATGTGGACTGGATCTCGCTGGAAGGAATGGCCTCCAAGAAAATTGACCAGTTGCAAACAGCCAAAACTGCTTTTCTGAAGAGTCAGGCACGCCTTCTCTCTCATCCGCGTGGACAGAATGGAGGACCTCATCCTTATCCGCGCGGACAGGGTTGAACCTTAATCCAGCCTATAAATAGAGCCCTTCTCTCTCAGTTTAAAGAATCTCTTTTGAACCTTACTGTTACATTGTCGAGATTACTCCAGAAAATAGCCTAAGCACAACCACAAACACTCATCCAAACACTAAACCTAAACACAAATCCACACATAAGTCTTGATAATCTTCAAGCCCTAAACACAAACCAAAGAAGATAGGTTACAACCATTGGTAAACCCTCCTTCTCCTTACCTTAATCTCCCTCATTCATGCATACATCTCATATTTAAATTGTGTAACTTGTTTTATTTACTTGTTGCTCACCTCCCTTCCCTCTTTGTCCTAGGATCCAAGAGGATCTCCATGGAATTCATCTTCATGGATGATTCTCTACAAGGATTCACATTTTTTATTATGTTATTCCCCTTTGTCCCTTTTACATTAACTAGTCTTTACTTGTTACTTGCTCTCTTGACCTATAAGATGGTCATCTTGGAGTCCATCTCCATAGATGACCACTTCAAATGTTCCATAATCTTTACTTTCTTGCAAATGTCCCCCACCCATAGCCTAAGATGTTCACCTTGGAACCATTTCCTTGGATGAACATCCTTATGACTTACACAAATTGGGTCACACAAGATGTATGAGTGATAGGTTGGTTTTAGTCTTGATAATTCCCCGAGCAATGTTATTGTGAAGAGGATAATTGGAAAGTCAACATTCAGTCAAAGCCAGGTCAATTGCAGGCAAGGGGTAAAGTGCAACAATGGGGAAACTTCAAGGGGCAAGGAGCAGAAACTGTAATTTCCGAAGAAGGCACGACTCGTGATGCCAAGCACGAGTCGTCCCTTTGTTCTGCACGAGTGTTCAAGGGAGTACGAGGCGTGACACGAGTTCTCAAGGCATTTTCACGAGTCGTGAGAATTAGCTCGACTCGTGACCCAGGCGTGTTGTGCCGTCAGCTCAGCAGCAGTTTGTACGCGTGTGGAAGATCTTTAATATTTTTTCTCTTTTTCTTTTCCTTATTAGTTTAGGTTTTGGGAACAAGTATATATACTTGTTTTAACTTCATAATTAGGGTTCTACTTTTTGTTATTATTTTTCCCTAGAGAGTTGATAGCTTTTTATGGAGAACTAAATTTCTTGCTTTGGATTCAATTGTTTGAACCGTCTTGAATTCAATTGAGGTTAATTTATTTTCATCTATTTTATCCTATTCTTATTTTCTTCTGTTTTGATTGATTGCTTTGATTTCTAGAGTTTTTCAATTAGGCCAATTGTTTAATCTTGGATCTTAATTCATTGCTAGAATCCCCTAAGATTGTGTCAATTTAGGGTTTCACAAGTAGCAAATTTATGATTTATGTATGTGTCATGGTAAATTGTGAATAGGAAGAAAATAGACAAGTATCTAATTGAAATAACATTAGAAAGTGTTCTCGATCTTAATCTCTTAAATCGGAATCAATCGATATTGTGAATCTAGACTGTGTCAGTTAGGTTTAGGTATTGATTAGGGTTATTAGTGAATGTGTCATTGCTATTAACTATTATCAAAGGAAGAGATAGAGATTGAAAAACATCTCGTGATCGAGTGAATAGGGTAAAAGTGAAAAGAGTTAACCAATGATATTTGAATGATAGACGGGGAAAATAATTGATCCAAAGTGCTTTCCTTTAATTGTTTACAACTTAGTTTTTTTATTCCCGTCTTAGGAATTTAATTAAAATCAAGCAAATCCCCAATCTTGTCAAGTGACAATTGTGCAAACGAATAACCGTTCTTCAGTGGATCGACCCTGGACTTGTCCTAACTACAGTTTTGTAGCCGAGTCTTGTCTTGGTAATTAATTTGTAGGCGTGCGACTTTAGCCTATCAAATTTTGGCCCCGTTGCCGGGGAACGGTGTTTATTTGTTTGCACTCTTATTCTTTTCTTAATCTATTTCTGTTTATTTTTCTTGTTTCCTGTTAATTGAGCTTTATTATTATTGTTGTCTTGTGGTGTGGAACCTTTTATGGTCCATACCCGTTCTGCTAATCAACTTTGTAGTCCTTTTGTTCCGGAAATTGAAAGGTATTTCAGGTGCAGGAGAAATTTGCAGCGGAGCGAGATGAATAATAATAACTAAAGATGGGTGATAACGGTCCGGAGGTTGTGAACAATGGGGGTAATGGAAGAGGCAATAATAACAATCCCCCACTTCGGACATTGAGGCAAAGGATTGCTCGAATCGGAATGAGCAACCACAAGCAGTGCTATTTCCTGATTTGCCGGCTGGGTTACTTTTGAGTTGAAGTCGGGGTTGTTGAACCAGTTGCCCCATTTTAATGGGATACCAGGGGAGAATCCGAATCAGCACATAGCTCAGTTTGTGCAGATTTGCAAGAGCATGAAGCCGATTGCATTGTGTGATGATGTGCCATTTTTCGAAATGATTTTTCTTTTCTTTGAAAATCAAAACGGGAAACGGAGTCGCCACGCCATTTTTGTTTTAAGGGCCAAAACATTGAAAAATGCCCGAGATGAGAGATTTGGGTTCGGAGGTCACATTACACGCCGGGAAGAACGTTAGTGTTCACCCGGAATGCCTCGTAAAAAGAGTCTTCCAAGCTTTAAAACCATTTGTGTGTGTGTGTGTGTGTTTGTGTTACTTTGACCAAAATAAATCAAAACTGAGAAAACCAAAAATTGGGAACTCTTTGTAAGACATTAAACAAGTCCCATGATATTTGGTATGATTTTAGGGTTGAGTTTTGGTACTCAAAAGATTTCTTGAAGTTGAAAATTAATTCTGCCAGAATGAAAAAGGCAGTGGACACTTGATTTTAAAATGGGTTTAAGGGCTTTAAAATCTCAGAATCTGGGGAAAGTCCGAGAATGAAAGTTGTTCAAAACACCTTAAATAAGGTTTCTGTAAAAGAACTTTTCTATTTGGAAATGATTTGGTGGACCAAAACCTTCTGGAAATCTCAGATGTGAAATCTGGATTTTCAGAGACTGATAAACTGACCTTTGAAAAATAATTTGAAAAAGGGAGTTATACTCACGCAAAAAATAAAGTAAAAATATGTCTGGAAATCTCTGGATATTGGCTACAAAAAGTATTCTGTAGTCAACACCAAATTCCAAGTTTCTGTATGTCAAAAAATTAGACCATGGACAGAGGTCTTATAGAAAGGCTACTGGACAGCAACATTCTCAAGAGGAAAAATGTGATTTAAAAGGGGTTTTGCATCCATGCTTGTCCCCATTTATTTAGGCTTTGATTAGTAGTCACTAAACATTTTAGTGGTGATCTACTATATCAAGCCATCCTTAGGGAACATTAGGACTTTAAGCATTTCATTTGCTTGGGAAGGGGAATTTTATCCTTTGAAAGAAAGATTTGATGTATGAAAATGATCTTTGGAAAAACACTTTTAAGAAAATGCTTTCAAGAAAGTAAGAAGTAATTTAGACCTTTTAAATGGTCATCCATGGAAATTTATTCCAAGGTGACTACATTTTTAGGTCAAGCCAAGATGAACACCAAGTTGATGAACAAACTAAATTTTTGAAGTTTGAAATGCATGCATGGATGAAGGAGTTTAAGGTAAGGAGGAAGAGGGTTTACCAATGATGGTTTAACCCTATCTTCTTGTGTTTGTGTTTGTGTTTGAATGGATTCAAGGCTTGGATGTGTTTAGTGTTTGATGATAGAGTTGGTCAAAGAGAAAACAAGTAGATAACACTTAAGTCCTCTATGTTTTCTCTCTAATCCTCCTCTTTAGTGTTGACTTAAGCTTGAGCTTGTGTATGTTTAAGAGTGATTTGAGAGGGTTTGGAGTGAGATTGGGAAAGACTCAAGAGAAAATGGTGGCAATCTAAGGATTCCCACTGTTTTCTCTTTGTTTTTCGCCAGAGTTTAGCTTCTGTGAGTAGATTGTGTTGTGTAAACAGAGAGAGAGGGGTTCAATTTATAGGCTACTGAAATCTTCAAAGATGTCCGCGCGGATCATTCCCTCAGCGTGCCTGGTGCATTAAATGCCGCTCTGTGCTTTGGACACAAGGAATATTTTCAAAATATTCAAACTGGTTGCTGTTTTTTAGCTTGCCAATTCGGGTTTTTTCAATTTCTTTTCTTTTTTAAGATTCTTTTCTTGGTTTAAACTTAAATGGCAATCCCTAATCTACCATTGATTTGTTAGAAAAGTTAGGAATTGTTAGAAATGTTAGGAATGTTAGGGCTTTCGTTAATTTTCTAACGAAAATACTAACAACTCAAATTGGAGCACTTACACATTGCCTCTTGAGTAGTTATTGTTGAGGCCGTTTTCCTTTACTATCAAGGATAACGCGAATGCGTGGTATTATCACTTGCCACCCAATAGCATTACTTCTTGGCAGCAGTTGAAGGAGGTATTCCTTGATGAGTTTTTCCCTCTTGATCAAATCAATGTTATGAAGAGGGATATCAAAGAACATGGAGCGGCGGTCCGATGAATCGTTATATGACTATCACAACCGGTGTTCTACAAGCTCTGCAGAAGCTGTCCGTATCATGGCTTTGATGATGAGCAGCTTATTGTTTACTTCTATAGGGGATTGACTGTGCAGGACAAACGATGGGTGGATTCTGCTTGTGGAGGTAGTATTCTGAACAAAACTACCAGGGATGCAGAGCAGTTGATAGAAGAATTAGCCAAAAGCACAAGGACGCATGGAAGGAGGTCTAGTGTTAGACAAGTCAGTGATGTGGGATCGAGTGATACAACGAGTGATTTGAAGACTGAGTTGGAAGATGTTAAAAGTCTGTAGAAGACATTGGTTTTGGGTCAACAACCTCATCCCTGCGGTATATGTGGTGATGTGACTCACCCTACTGATTCTTGTCCCACTCTTCAGACGGATGAGGTGGTAGATGTTAATGCTATAGGGTTCAATCAGCAGGGTCAGAGGCCACAACAGTTCAATTATAACGCTGCGAATAATGTTCACCCGAACCTTAGGTATGGTCCACCACAGGGTCAACAAGGTTTCAGGCAGCCATTCAATAATCAGCAGGGGTTTCAGCAGGGTCAGCAGTTTTAGGGAAATCAATATAATCAGTACATAGCACCTGTTGGACAGCAGCAGCCGCAGGGACAGTCTACAGAGGACATGGTCCGGTCACTAGCGCAGAGCATGTCTACCATGAATGAAAACTTTCAAATAGCCCCAGCAGAAGACCGAATCGAGCATCGCAATTTGGAGAAGCATGTGAGTCGGCTTGATGCAGTTGGGAGAATGGAGGCTAAAGATTCGGGGAAGTTACCATCTAGAACTGAACCGAATCCGAAGTCTAATGTTAGTGCAGTGACTTTGCGCAGTGGAAGGAAGCTAGAGGAGGTAGTTGTCGAAGAGGAGCCCGAGTTAGTGGTTGAGAGGGTTACACCTGAGGCGAAGACTCCTGAAAAGGAGAAGAGTACTGCACCTGTGTTTCTTGTGTATGAGCCAGTTCCCCCGTTTCCGTATGCTTTAAGGGAGGACAGAAAGCCGGAGCCTGATAAGGCTATCTTTGACACATTCAAAAGGCTTGAGGTAAACATTCCATTTCTAGATCTTCTTCAGTCGGTTCCAAGGTATGCGAAGTTCTTGAAGGAGTTATGCACTATGAAGAGGAATCAGAAGGAGCGGAGTCAGAAAAAGGTAAAAATCAGTGAGCATGTGTCTCATAGCCTATCGAAGAGGATGCCGAAAAAGTGTAGTGATCCGGGTATGTTTGTGATTCCGGTGTCGCTAGGGGATGATTCAGAGCATATGGCTATGCTTGACTTGGGGGTTTCAATCAACGTCATGCCCTATGCGTTGTTTGAGAACCTAAAGTTGGGACCTCTACAGGATACTCGGGTGATTATTCAGCTTGCCGACAGATCTAATGCGTACCCTAAGGGGTTGATTGAGGATGTTTTGGTCCGGGTTGGTAAGCTCATTTTTCCTGCTGATTTCTATGTATTGGAGATGGATACGGATCCTAAGGCTCCTATTCTGTTAGGGAGGCCCTTCATGTCGACTGCTCGTACCAAGTTGGATGTTACTAATGGGTCATTGACTATGGAGTTTGATGGGCAAAAAATGGAGTTCAATATCTTTGATGCCATGAAGTACCCTAAGGATGTCCACTCGGTGAAATTCATTTATGTAGTTGAGCTCATAGCTCAAGAGGTATTTGATGTGTGTGGGGGAGATGATGACATGAAATCGGTACTTGAGAATGCTTTGGAGTGTGCCGGGTTAGAGTTTGACATTTCCGATGAGATGAAGGAGGCAGTGATGAGCCTATCTGAGGAAGCTCTGTATGCCTCACCACCGAGTTATGGTCGTATGCAGTTGGAGGTGCCACCGGAGAAACCATTGCCATCTGTTGAGAAGGCACCTGTACTTGAATTGAAGTCCCTTCCCGAGAGTTTGAAATATGCTTTCTTGGGTGAAGGGAAGACACTTCCTGTGGTGATCTCTAGTGTTCTGACGGAGGAGCAAGAGAAGAAATTAGTTGATGTGATCCGGGAGCGGAAAGAAGCGATTGGGTGGACTATTGACGACATCAAGGGCATAAGTCCTTCTTTATGTACTAACCGGATCTTGCTAGAGGAGGGTGCTAAGCCGGTAAGGCAACCACAGAGGAGGTTGAACCCACCTATGATGGAGGTGGTGAAGAAGGAAGTTTTGAAGTTGCTACAGATGGGGATCATATATGCCATATCAGATAGTGAGTGGGTGAGTCCTACTTAATGTGTAGCCAAGCACGGTGGGATCACCGTGCCATCAATCACAAGGGCGAAGTTGGTGCCAACCCGGGAGCAAACGGGATGGCGTGTTTGTATTGATCTTCGTCGGCTTAATGAGGTAACTAGAAAAGATCACTTCCCCCTCCCCTTTATTGATCAAATGTTGTAAAGGCTTGCCAGAAGGGTGTATTATTGTTTTCTTGATGGTTATTCCGGGTATTTTTAAATACCAATTGCACCAGAAGACCAAGAGAAAACCACTTTTACTTTCCCCTTTGGCACCTTTGCCTATCGGAGGATGCCATTTGGTTTATGCAATGCACCTGCAACTTTTCAAAGGTGTATGATGAGCATCTTCTCCAATTTTGTGGAGAACTTTATGGAAGTTTTCATGGATGACTTCACCGTCCATGGAGACTCGTTCGACCAATGTCTTGCTCACCTTGCTTTAGTTCTAGACCGATGGGTTGAAACAAATTTGGTGTTGAATTTTGAAAAATGTCACTTTATGGTTGAGCAAGGCATTGTGTTGGGACATGTGGTTTCGAAAAAGGGTATTGAAGTGGATAAAGCCAAAATTGATGTTATTTCCACACTTCCTTACCCTACAAATGTGCGTGAAGTGCAAGATCTTTCCTTGGTCATGTGGGATTTTACCGTCGCTTCATAAAAGATTTTTCAAAATTGCATCACCTCTATGCACCTTGTTGCAAAAAGAGGTGGATTTTAAATTTGATGATAATTGCAAGAAAGCTTTTGATGAGTTGAAGGGTAGGTTGACATCTACCCCTATTATTCAAGCCCCCATTTGGTCTCTCCCTTTTGATATCATGTGTGATGCTAGTGACTATGTCATGGGGGCGCTTTTGGGTCAAAAAGTGGATCGTGCCTCTCATGTGATTTATTATGCATCTATGGCTTTAATGAGGCACAAAGAAATTATTCCACTACAGAAAAAAGAGATGTTAGCGGTGGTATTTGCATTAGAAAAATTTAGGTCCTATTTGCTTGGGACCAAAATCATTTGTGTACATCGATCATGCCGCTCTTAGGTATTTAATGTCTAAGAAAGAGGCGAAACCGAGACTCATTCAATGGATCCTCTTGTTGAGTGAGTTTGACATAGAAGTCAAGGATAAGAAAGGGGCTGAAAATGTTGTGGCCGATCACTTAGAGTCGTTGGTGAGAGAGGATGACAAGCCTTATAAGCAAGCCCCTATTAGGGGTGAGTTTCCTGATGAGGCTTTATGGGCAGTGAAGGAGGTGTTCCCTTGGTATGCGGATTTGGTGAACTTTTTGGTCTCTAATAAATTTCCCCAAGGATTTTCTAAATCCAAGAGAGACAAAATTCGCAGTTGAGGCTAAGTACTATGTGTGGGACGAGCCAAACTTGTGGAAGCATTGCGCCGACTCAAGTCATTCGTAGATGTGTCCCGAAAATGAAATGGCCTCTATCCTAAAGTTCTGTCATGATTATGCATGTGGTGGTCACTTTGGTGCCAAAAATACCGCTAGGAAAGTGTTAGACAAAGTGGCTTCTTTTGGCCAAAATTATTTATGGATGCCATCGCCTTTTGTAAGTCTTGTGACCGGTGTCAACGTGTTTGGAAATATAGGACGCCGTAATGAGATGCCACAAAACATCGTAATTAATTGCGAGGTTTTTGATGTGTGGGGAATTGCCTTTTGGGTCCGTTCCCTGTGTCTTTGGTTTTGTGTACATCTTACTTGCAGTGGACTACGTTTCCAAGTGGGTCGAAGCGATCCTTACACGCACCGATGATTCTAAGGTAGTGGTGAGTTTCCTCAAGAGCAATGTTGTGTCTAGATTTGGGATGCCTAGGGACTTGATTAGTGATAAGGGAACTCATTTTTGCAATAGGATGGTGGAGGCCTTGGTCAAAAAGTATAACATCACTCATAAGGTCTCTACCGCCTATCACCCCCAAACGAATGGCCAGGTCGAGGTGTCCAATAGGGAAATCAAGTCCATCCTCGAAAAAACCGTGAACCCGAATAGGAAAGACTGGAGTCTTAGGCTAGAGGATGCTTTATGGGCCTATCGTACGGCCTACAAGACACCAATTGGTATGTCCCCATATCGATTAGTGTTTGGGAAGCCATGTCACTTGCCCGTGGAATTAGAGCACAAAGCCTTTGGGAGATTAAAAAATTCAACATGAACTTAGACGGGTCCGGTGAGGAAAGAAAATTACAATTGAATGAACTTGATGAGATCCGGAGAGAGGCCTATGAAAATAACTTGTCTTATAAGGAACGAGCAAAAGCGTGGCACGATAAAATGATTTTAAGGAGGGAATTTAAGGTTGCTCAAAAAGTCCTCCTATTTGACTCCGCTTGCGCTTGTTTCCCGAGAATTGAGGTCCCGGTGGACCGGTCCCTATTCGGTGAGGGAGGTATTCCCGCATGGTGCGGTTGTGATCTCTAGTCTCTCCGGAGACCAAGAGTTCAAGGTTAATGGGCAAAGATTGAAGCCCTATTTTGATGGTGGAGATGTTACTGTTGAGGATGTGGAGATAATGGATCTCTACGATCCTAGTTATGATTGAGCCATATGCTATGCCGGGGCTGCTTACCCAGATTGGGTCTAGCCAAAGACGGTAAAGAAGGGCTGCTTTACCGGGAGGCAACCCCGGGTTTTCATTGTTCTTTGTTATTTTTGTATATTTTAATTTTTTTATTTTTGTTTGGAATTGGTGCTACTAAAGGTATTGTGTGTTGTGGTGTTGTGCGTAAAAGCGTAGATGGAGCAAAACAAAGGCCCAGGATTCAAAAAAAAAAAAAAACCCGTGAAAAATTGACTGGGCACGACTCGTGACCAAAGGCACGACTCGTGATAGGATCCCCGCACGAGTGTATTCATTATCACGAAGCGTGTCACGAGTGGGGAAAAGGGGAACGACTCGTGCATATAGGCACGAGTCGTGCCAAATAGGGACAAATTCCCAATATGAAACGGATGTTTAATTTTCAAACCCCTTTTTTCCCAACTCCTTCTTCCTCCTTGCTTCCTTCCTATTTTCCCCTCTCTCTACCACCATTATCACGACCCCTCCAACACCAAGGCCGCCGCCCCACCTCTTCATCTTCATTTTTTCCTTCATTTTTCCCTTCCCTTTCCATTAAAACACCACCCTCTACTCTCTTCCCCCACATTCGACACTCTGAACCCCTACTCTCTCTCTCTCTCTACCCTTAAACCCACGAATTAACCCCATTATACCTCAAATTGACTCAAGCCTACCCCCTTCCCCTCTCAATTCCGACCCAATATACACTCATTCCTTCCCTCAATTTCCTCCTTGAGCCAACAACTCGGAGCCCTAAAACAACAATTCTCCGGGCTTTTGGCAAGAATCATGTTGGAACTTGGCTCTGGAGCAACAAGGTGAGCTAGGTTGTGGAAAGCTTTGAGAGGTAATTTTCGAAATTAATTACTTGTTGAGCATTAAATTTCTTGGGGAGTCATGGAGGATTCGGTTGCCATATTGACAGGAGAATTAGTGTCCAAGGCTGGGTGTTATTTGTACCTGTTATTGCATTGTGTGGTGTTGTTTGCTAAGCAGTGGGTGCATTGTGTGTACTGTGATTTTTGTTTGAGTAAAAAAATGGTGAGAACAAAAGGTGATACTTCTCACCTCTCCGTCTAAGAGGCAAAAGAAAACGTCGATTTTCTTGCCTAAGCCCAACCCGACGATTTTGCGGGTCTAAGGAATTTGAACGAAACGCATAAAAACAAAATGAGGAACTTGTGTGTGCGGACGGGAGATTCAAGTTACAAAATTTCTGAATATTGCAACGTTACGTGCTTGGGGTTGATGGATTGGTGCTACAACTATCACTTAATGTGGTCAGAGAGTTTTTAGGAAAGAGTGCCGCAACCTATAAAGCAGTATACTCTGTAGTTTCTATCTACTTCATGGAGAGATACATGGATGATGAGAGAGATCAATGTGTGAGTTTTAATTTTGAATGATATCCGCAGGGTGCTTAAATATGACGTCGTAAGGGAGTCGTTTGGGCTTGGAGCAGACCCGAGGATGAACCAAAGAAAGATAAGGCGGTGGGAGTTTTTCTACTTCGAGTTGACCGGAAAATATACGCAGAAACCCTATGTAACGGCGAAGGAATTGTACCACCCGGCTTGGAGATTTTTGTACAAGGGCCTATCTATGACTTTCTTTGGCAATGGGAG